>CM029595.1:116881293-117320770 GCA_017311375.1 Mytilus coruscus
AATTGGTGTAACTATATAGTACACAAGTATACGTCTACAAAATAAGCACAGAATGGAAACTATTGTCTGGTCTATTAAAAAACTTTGGTGAAAAAACTGTCAAAATAGGTGCAATTTGGGTACACTCACGTTAGCAAATTCACACCTACAAATTAATTTTCATGACCAAAATAAAAAAAAAGTACAAACCAAAAAGTAATAAAATGGTTCGCCGAGCACATCCTGATACGACCGCAGATGTATACATTATATTTAACATATAAAAAACACCAAAAATTTTATGTCAGTTGAAATCAAACATATTTTAATTTTGGACCCTTCAAACTTCAATATGGACTAATTTGAAAACAGATTTCTATTCAGCAGCAGTCTCTAACTACACATCTCCTTAATTTTATATGATTATAGTCCTACAAAAATGTTGAAAATGTGTACATTTAATTTTTTTTTCTAGCTTCTCTCGTGTGAAAGCAGAACCTTTTTGGTCACTATTTATGTGTAGCATCTAATTATGAATTGTAACACTTTATAGTGACTGAACAGGTTAAACAAATACTTCTCAAGGAACAGAAAAAGAAGACAACTTGGAACAGCACCAGCTATGCCAGACCATATATGAATAAAAATCAGATCGGAATAACATGGACTATATGTCCTTGTGAATAGTAAGGAAAGCTATCAATAATTCTGCAGATGATTCAATTTTATCACGTTTTTTGTACATTTTCTGTTCAAATTTTCACACAATCAGTGAATCGTTCAAAAAGGCTAAACTAAATTTTAATTACTAAAAGTTTCGAGCAATGACAAGTGTTTCATCATGTTCATTCACCAAATAACTCGTGCGTTTCTGCGAAAAAAATCATGTGCAATTTTGTGAATTAATGGAAAGACGATCCTTTGGCGGTGCACTCACGCATGTCAATTGCGAACTGACCCAATATATTTTCTTTATCATGACCAGTCGACTGATACTAGCTGACGTCAACATTATGAAGTACACATCAAAGGAAAACTGCACAAATTACCAATAAAATAATTTACACACCCTGTTTCATGTGTATCTCCTGCCATATCAGTATTTGTTGCATTTATACCTTATATATAGATGAGAAATAAATAATGTAAAATTAAAAATGGTAAATTTTTGGAGAAAACCCCCCCAAAAATGTTGTTTTTGGCCCCTGACTCCTAAACTGCTGGTACCATAACCCCCAAAATCAATTCTAACCTTCCTTTTGTGTATTGAACCTTCTGGTAAAATTTCATAGAAATCCATTCACTTAAACTATTTATTTATTGTCCGGAAACCAAATGTGTCTTCGGAAAACAACGACAACACGATAGCATTACTCGAAAGCAAATTTTTGACATACACGTATTGAAGGCCGTACCTTGACCTATAATGGTTTACTTTTATAAATTGTTACTTGGATGGAGAGTTGTCTCATTGGCACTCATACCACATCTTCCTATATCTTTTCCCCATTTCCATTCTCAATTTTATTTTGCCGTTGTATAAAACTTGAAAAGTAAGCTGATAAAAAAAATATATGCAAGAAATAACATGAACACTGACTGAATTAGTACATGAAATTGATGTAGAAACCCACAAACCAAGATGATCAGGAATACATTTATACTGCAGAGCAGTGTTCTCCCCTCAAGTTTAAATAGCAACCTAGAAAATTGCAAAATCTTTAGATTATCAACTTAACAATCCTATTTATGGTTCCTAAGGCTTAGATGAAAATGAAAAACCTGATAAAAACATCATTCTAAACTTGCTCACTATAAATTTAAACTCTTCTTTTAACAATCAGAATGATCCTCTTGCTGATCACATATATATATATGAGATGCAGAAAATTGGGAATACAATATGAACATCCAGCTAATTTAGAAAGTAAAAACAATTCAACAAACAGAAAGCGTAGTTTACAATACAAAATTAAAAAAAAAAAAAAGCTACAACTTTTAAATATTGATGAAAAAGATATTCCAAATCCTCCACCTTGAAAATAAAAAAAAAAATTCATTATCAGCAGAAAACAATAAGGGAGCAACCATTTAGCTTCAAAAAGGGGGGGGGGGTATGGTTTTTTGTTTGAGTCAATTTTTTTTTCATGGACTGAAGCGCTTCAACGCTATCAATCAAAATTATTTGGTCACAATTTAACACTAGAAGGTATGGGGAAAATCTTGATTCAGAATATTTCTTTTTTTTATCTGATTGAACAGAATATTTTTTTTCCTCATCAATTTGGTAATCAGAATATTATTTTAGAAAAATACCATACCCCCTCCTGCCTTTTGAAGTTCAATGATCGTTCCCTAAACATTGTCCAACTGAACTCATTATTTTATTTTAGACAAAAACTATATGTAATCAAGGATTTGTATAGTGAGATCTTACTATACAAATCCTTGATGTAATCAGAGACATATAATATAATTGTATAATATGTCTCTGATGTAATACATTCGTCCTAAACATGCATGAAATATTTGCTACTTGACGTTAACATGGTTAAGCAACCAACAATCAATCAATATATAGTACATAGTCTTGGTATAAAGCTGGCATTTCTAAAGGTAGCGCCTTCCTCATATTAGTATATGTATGATCATGGTATACAGAAAAACGCGAAAATAATTGTTCTGTCCCCAAGTACTTATGAAAATTCAATCGGCAATCCTCGGGTGAATCCTCTACTCTCCTTAAGGTACGGAATCGGCCGAGTTGTGACGAATGATGAAAATTAAGTGTAATTGTAAAAACAGTTCTAAACGGAAGTCCTGTCAATGACTTAAAAGTCCGTCCAATGACGGAAACAATATTCGGACGCCTTTATTTTCGTTTTTCTCCCAAAATAACCCAAACTGAATCAATTAATCATAAACGAGGATGACAAATGCGTCTATGCATGGTATCTATAGGACACAGAGGCATGGTGATTTAATTTATTGTGGCAAGAAGAGAAGCGACACACAAAATGAGGTCTTCTCATTTAATAGTATAGATGCGTATTTTAGCATAATTTGTGCCCAAAATTTTCAAAATTATATAAATAAAAGGATACATATAATAGCATTTCAAATTAAAATAAAAAAAAAAAACCTTATTATTTTGTAAAAGAGACAGAATACGTGGTATTGTCAAGGATTTGTTTAGGAGGACGTCTTTATAAAAAAATGTACTAGTAAAATCCTTGTTACTGGTATTGTAAAAGCATGTGTTTACTTTTTTTAGATGAATGAATTTACAACAAGATGTCATTAAAAGTAATTGAATATCCTGTATTTACCATGCTTTACCATAAAATAAAATCAAATTGCTAAAAAATCAATTGCCCTCCTAAATTATTAAAATATATCCAGTAATTTCTCAGTATACATTAGGTACATGTATCTAATACAGATACAGGGTCCATCATACGGTGTTTATTTATCCTAACTCGTTCGGTATGCCCATGTGTGTAGTGATGTCATAGATTTTAACGAACGTAATCAATGCATCACTGGTAAATTATTAAATCAGGGATTTCGTTACCATAAATTACTTAAAACTTTTACTAAATTCTTTCATAGATGTAAAGATTTGATTAGTAAATTTGGCCGTACCTGTAGAAAACTTATTAAAAATAGTATTTCACATCCTAAATTTTACGGTAATATTGTACTTAAAGCGCGGAAATCACTATGTGATCCGTGTAAACTCATCGAACCTTTAAACAAACTTATTAGTAAGGGTTATCGTATCAATCACGGTATTTTCTTTTCAAACGGGATGTACAGAGACACACACACGTTCATTTTTATCTATAAAGAAGTCACTCCTAACTATCCTACTACCCGTCGATACATTTATTTTTGGCATATTAGTAAGGGTTATCGTATCAATGTTGTAATTAGATCTCTGAATATAGTTTACACTGGCACTAATATCGATTTTGTAATTAGCAAATTAAAACATAACTAAATTTGCAACGGTATTTTCTTTTCAAACGGGATGTACAGAGACACACACACGTTCATTTTTATCTATAAAGAAGTCACTCCTAACTATCCTACTACCCGTCGATACATTTATTTTTGGCATTGCACAAGTCATGTCTTCTTTGACTGTTCATGACGTTAAAATACTAAATCCCTGGGATGTGTTTTAGTTGATTTCAGTCTCTGATGCATGATTTTTTATTATTAATTGTTTTGGCTTTTAACTAGCTGTCAGTAACTGCGAGTACTTTCAAAGTGTACTTTCTTGTTAATTTGACCTGTTGATACTATTTGTAATGCTTTTTTGTTATTTAATGTTTACATGGATCTTGTCTATTTACCAGCTTTGATTATTTGGAATTACTACAAATTTTCACTTCTTCGTACTATGAACATCAAAATTATTTCAATTCATAGCTAATCAATGCTTTCACCTGTACAGGAAGTTTTATCTAGCACTAATTGTATAGTTTTATTGTTGATATTCACCCCATATGTACCAAGTGTTAGATTAGTTTTATTGATATTAAAGAAATTTCTTGGTATTCCTAAACGGAAGATTTTATACACACAGAAGAAGAAGTATACTTAACAACAAAATTATTTTCATTTACCTGTGTATAATATGACGCAGGTTTTTTCAAAAGTGATGATTTTCTAAATATTGTTTAACATTTCACAGTGGTATCATACTTTAACTTTGTGTAAACCTGTTTTTTTTACTTTTGGCCTTAATTATTTATCCCTTATAAATTTTATTAATTATGTATTTGCATTCAGGTATCACAGGTCAAATTTATTCGTTCGTTGTGTGTTAATTTATGTTTTTTGATTGAGTTAAGCCTTTCAATTGATATTTTATAGTGTGTCTTTCTATGTTGTGATGTTATACTATTGTTTCAGAAAAGGGAGAAGGTTTGGTACCATTAAAACGTTTAATCCCGCTGCAAATGTTTGCAACTGTCCTAAGTCAGGAATCTGATGTACATTAGTTGTCGTCTGTTTATGTAGTTCATACGTGTTTCTCGTTTCTCGTTTTTATATAGATTAGACCGTTGGTTTTCCCGTTTGAATGATTTTACACTTGTAATTTTTGGGGCCCTTTATAGCTTGCTGTTCGGTGTGCGCCAATGCTTCGTGTTGAAGGCCGTACCTTGACCTATAATGGTTTACTTTTATAAATTGTTACTTGGATGGAGAGTTGTCTCATTGGCACTCATACCACATCTTCCTATATCTATTAACATTTTTAATGAATATCCTGGCCTAGTAAGAGCTGAAAATAATTAATTTTGCCTAAGGTAGGATGAAAAAGATTAATCTGCAACACAAAATGCTTGAAATAATTGTGTACAAAAGTTAAAAAAAGAAAAAAGAAAAAAAAAAAAAACGCAGCAAAAAGAAAAAGCATGCGTAGCATATGGGACATTTAATATTGACAGTATACTATTCCCAGGTAGCAACAGATGAAGATGAATATTCTTTCCGAAAAAATCCTTCTGGCTTCCGTCAGAATATCAAATGATCGTCCCCTTTGCATTAACTGAATGTAGAAAAGGGTACGTTTTTATTAATTGTCACCTGGTGATATTATACAAGGTAAAACTAGGATTCCACATGGCTAAGGTGTTAATTAACTTTTTAATTTATGACCTTATATATGGATATGAAGTGACCCCCGTTTATTTATCTAATTTATTCTTCCCGCCATGTGAACGACCTCAGCATGAATCAAAGCATTTCTTCGTGACAATTAAAGGTACAAATTCAGGCGGCATATCAGATGGTCGATCTATTACTGCAACCAACAACACAACAGTAGTCCGTGTTAAAATCTTTTAATGTGTAGTTGTTAATGAAGTTGTCTCGTCAATATATGATCATACATATGTATTTTGATTCAAATGATGCTCGTGTTGCTTGGACATGTCAACGCAAAGACTTAGTCAGGCGATTGTTTTTCCAGGTCTGCATGGTCACTGCTTATCAACCGTTAGCCGGCCTCAGACCACAATTATTCTTCCCATTGGTTACAATGCTTTTTTTGGTAAAAGTTAAATTGAATTAAAAAAATTGCACCGCTTCAAACATGAAATAAATTTAACTGCTTATAGACCATTATTATTTGAATAAAATATGCTTGTCCCAGGACAATCCATCAGTGCTTTTTCTTTTGAGAGCCATATTAACATGCCAATGGTAGGATTTGAATCTTGAATAAATGACGAAGGCTAATTTCTACCCTACTTTCATTTTGGCCAAATCACTACTTTCACTTTCAACAATAAATTTTTTCCACATGTTTTACTTATTTCAATATATATGCAACTGATAGGACCACTTAAATAGTAAACATTTTAAAGAAAACAGTAGTCAGAATACTTAGGAAGAAATACCCCATATAATAATTGGGAACTATATTCCTAGACCACGAACAAAGGGAATTAATTGTGTTCTGAAGCCAGCCTCCAGTCCATGAATTATCGGGAATTATAACGTGATTTTATAGTTTGGCTAATTAGGTCAGACATGCGCAGTTAAATGTGAAATTGGTGTATTGATTATTTGCTTTTATCTCGTGATTCATTTTCTATTGTTAATGATTTTGTCATTGGTGATTTTACTACTTTTTCATGTCATGCACCGTTAAAAGTTGTATTTAAACTAAAAGGATTAACCTTAAATGAAATATATACTTGTAAAACTGTAAAATATGATTGTTATAAATGGAATGAAGGGTTTAAAGATGACGTTAAAAGGGACCTTGCAGCAAATTCCAATAAAATTAATGGACTGATGAATAGTTTATCCGATGAGCCAAGGAACATCGACGAAATTGTGAACAATTTTAATTCGTGTCTGTCCGATATTGTCAATAAATATACAAAAACAGAAGTGACGAAAACTTTAAAATGTGATTATTGTAACAGCTCAAAGCGAACTTATAAACCTATAAATATAAGGCAAGATAAACCGTAGATAAACGATGACTGCAAACAATTGTATATAGAATATAGACGCTCGTTGAAACATTTTAACCAAAGTAAATGTGAAGAAAACAGACTTATTTTAAATCTCGCTAAACAAATATTTAAACGAAGTGAAAATAGTTTAAAAAGACGATATAAAAAACAGAGGGGAAACATGTTGAGTTCTATTAGAAAAACGAATCCAAAGTACTTTTATCGAAAATTCAGAAAGCGAAAAAGGCCATACAAAGCAACATAAAATTAAACAATTTTGTGAAGCATTTTAAAAACTTAGTTTCTAAAGAAGAAATTGATGACGGACCAGAAGTAGAAGACAACAAAGAAGTCATTTATGAAGAATTGGACCGACCTTTTAGGGAGCAAGAAATTGATGTTTGTGTTAAAAAATTGAAAACAGAAAAGGCAACAGGTTATGACAATTTATTAAACAAATTTCTGAAGGAGTGTAAATTAACCCTACTGCCACTGTTATGTAAACTTTTTAACGTAATACTTATTACCGGGTGGTTTCCAGAAATATGGGTCAAGAGTGTTTTAGTTCCACTATTTAAAAAGGGTCCAGTTGATGATACAGGAAATTACAGGGGAATTTCGCTTGTGTCTCATGTTGGGAAATTGTTCACTTCTGTCATTAATACAAGACTATTAAAGTGGTGCAAAGAATACAGTATATTGACTGATGCGCAGTTTCGGTTTGTCCCTGGATATGGTACACACGACGCCATTTTTGCCCTTCATTCTAATGTATCAAAACGTATTCGTAAAGGAAAACGTCTCTATTGTTGTTTTATTGATTTTGTCAAAGCTTTCGACAGTGTGTCGCATTATGTTTTATGGCAAAAAATGTTAAAATGCGGTATAAGTGGAAATCTATTGAATCTTATTAATTCAATGTATTCTAAGTTAAAAACTTGTGTTAAATTAGATGGTGAATTTTCAGATTTTTTCCATTGTAATGTTGGCCTAATGCAAGGCGAATCATTATCTCCATTTTTATATGCAATTTATGTAAATGACATAGAAATTGAGTTAATTAAACAAGGAATAGAACCATATGAAGTAAAAATGTTAAATCTTTATCTTTTTATGTATGCTGATGATACAGTTCTCTTCAGCGAAAGTATTTCTGAATTACAAAAATGATAGTCATTGTATATGATAGTTCATACAAGAATGGTCTTGACATTAATTTAAGAAAAACAAAAATAGTTGTTTTTCGTAACAGAGGTGTACTGAAAGAGAATGAAAAATGGTATTTGAATGGTAAAATGATAGAAATGTGTGATCAGTTTGTATATCTTGGTTTGTTTGTTATTAAATTATAACGGTACTTTTACTGTAACACAGAAAACACTATCTGAACAGGGTAGAAAGGCTACATTTTGTTTATTGAGTAAGATTTATGATGATTGTTATAATACTGAGACTTTGATATCCTTATTTGATACATATGTAACAAGTGTTGTGAATTATGGTTGTGAAATATGGGGTTTTCATAAGGGAGCTGATATAGAAACGCTTCATTTGTATTATTTAAAAAGAATTTTGAAAGTGAGAAAAGGAACTGTAAATCATATGGTGTATTTTTGCGTTTACCATTGTATGTAAATAGATATGTAAAAATGGTACGTTATTAGTTGAAGTTATTAGAATCTAATAATTGTATATGGAAGTGTATTTATGAAGATATGTACGAATCTAGTTTTGTTAAACCGAATGATAAACTCAACTGGAGTTGTAAGATAAGAGACATACTAAACAGGTATGGATTTAATTATATATGGTTAGCACAAAATGTTGGAAATAGTCAATTATTTTTGTATGAATTTAAAAAAAGAATTGTTGATAATTATATAGCTGAAGGCTCGTCATTTTTTGAAAATACTTCAAAATGTAATTTGTATCAATATATACATGATGGACACACGTTGCAATTTTATTTGAATCGACCATTGAACAGTTTATTCCAGTCATATCTAACTAAATATAGAATAAATTCACATTCACTTAATGTATAAACTGGAAGATACTTTAATATTTCCAGAAATGAGCGTGTTTGTACTATGTGTGATAAGAAAGTAATCGAAGACGAATATCATTTTATATTAGAGTGTGATAAATATGTAAATGTCAGAAGTAAATATATTAAGATATATTATTATAGAAACCCATCTACTTTCAAACTAGTTCAGTTATTATCTGTAAAAAATATTAAGGAGTTAAATAATCTGGGTAAATACCTTTATGAGGCAGAGAAAATTCGTAACACTTGATTGTTTGTTATGTACCTTTATTACCAATGTAAATTGTATGCCAAACTCCGCTATATGTTAGAAATTGTTTATGACATTAATGCTGTATATGTATATGTAAACTGTATAATTTGTGTATCTGTTTAATCCTATGAGCTGTATTTGCTTACGGAATAAAGTATTATTATGATTATGCAGATGACAACACCCTATCATATGCAGATAATGATTTAGATAAATTAATTAATACTCTAGAAGATGAAAGCATAATATTGATTAATTGGTTTTCAATAAATAAAATGAAAGCTATAATCCAGAAAAATTTCAAGCGATAGCTGTAGGTAAAAAACTAAAGACAAAAACTTAAAATTTAATTTAGAAGGTAATGAAATAGAATGTGAAAATGACTTTAAACTTTTATGTGTAACAATAGATTTTAAACTAAATTTCAATGAACACGTCTCTTTGATATGTAAAAAAGCATCCAAACAGCTAAATGTATTAAAAAGAATAGGAAAACACCTGACTAAACTTGGAAAATTAACAATTTATTATTTTTTTATAATGTCCAACTTTAATTACTGCCCACTAGTTTGGCACTTTTGTGGGGAGGTTAGTACAGAAAAGATTGAGAAAATTCAAGAGAGAGCACTAAGATAGGAAAACACATACTCTTTTAGATACCAGAATACAGCAGACCTACCACATGTAAGAGCAACTGCATACGGCCTACAATCTTTAAGGTATGCGGGTGCTATGCTTTGGAATGAGTTGCCAGATGAGCTACGTAAGCAATCATCTTTAAATCAATTCAAGAATTTGATAAATTCTTGGTCTGGCAGCTCATGCAAATGTTTTGCCTGCAAAACCAGTTACTGATTCTGTTTATTATTTTTGGTTTAATGCTTTGTTTTCAGCATGGCAAAATTATTTTGTTCTTTTTACTATAGTGCTTCTGCTATTTTGTGCTAATTGTAGTTACTAATCTCTATTTGCTTTTTATGTTGGAAACCATTTTACTTTTGCTTTTGTGTTTTTACCTCATAAGTGCATGCTTCAGTATGTGTTTAACCTTTAAAGATGCTTTAAAGAACTTTTGTGTTGCATGTTTATATATTGATATTAACTCTTGCTTTCTATGTTTAATTGTATGTGTGCATGACTTGATATGTATGTTTTGTTTGTTGTACTTTTGTTCTGTCGGTTTTAAAAGCTCTTCAGAGCTTATGATTGAAATTGTATTGCATATACCGACTCTAAATAAAACTTTATGTCTTGTGTCTTATTACGATATCATGTTTTATAAATGTCATAATAATTTACGTCATATGCCTAATTTCATTAACCGAATTCGCATTTTTTTTTTATGGAAAACAAGTGGTTAACCAATAGAACAAAGACATACATGTAGTCGAAGGATAAACAAAATGACAATCACGACCACATGTATGGCCGTACGATGACCGGTACTTGTTCACAACATAGTCGTATGATCTTTGGTGGGTAGTTGTTTCATCGGCCGTACGATGACCCGTACAGTGGGAAATCTAGTTAACGAAAACAAAAGAAAATTCATTCTTCTTATGATAGAGTCGAGAAAGTCAATAATAAAACAATGTCAGTGACGATACTGATCAAAAGTTATTTCTAACTAATAATTGTACACTCTGAAGAAATTATTTGTTGATTAAAGGGGCATTAGCTACGAGATATAATAAAAATAGAATATGTTTTTTTTTTGTTCAATCATTAATGAAAGTGAAATAGTGAAATAATAATTCGCTTTTACCAGCCAGTTTGGTTCAGTTTTGTCAAAATAAACAAAGACACATCGCCAATGAATTATTCACTTGCAAGTAAATAATTCGACCTCATTGAATCCGTATTCATGTGAACTTTTATTGATCCCCATAGCTAGAGATGGGTTACTCATGAACTAGGCAAGTTCAGCTATTAAATGGAAACGAATGTAAACATTGGAAGTGAAACAAAGGTAAACCATTTGGTTGACTGATTCGATGTAGAAAAACTCATTGTAAAAGCCAAAAATAATTAACAATAAAAAAATCATGCATCAGAGACTAAAATCAGTTAAAACACATTCCAAGGATTTAGTGTTATAACGCCTTGGACAGTCAAAGCAGACATGACTTGTGCAATGCCAAAATAAAAGTATCGACAGGCAGTAAGATTTATTTGCCAGTTGTAATTGGCTTTTTAATGTCGTACCGGTATTTTGAGTTAATCCAATTGCAACTGATTTTTACAGATTTTTCTTATGTTGTACTGTTACACCACTGTCCCAGTTTAAGGGAGGGTTGATTGAGCGCTCACAAACATGTTTAGAGGCATACGATACAGTTTTGATCCCACAGTGATTTTTTTACGAAAATTTGCATACAAGCTACTTTTCACTTAGTTAATTCAAATATCAGGTAATAAAAAATATACCTTCATGTGCTAAATTTAGAGTTAAATGGGGTTGAAATTTTGGACATTCACTTAAAATTTCGGTTTCTTGGACATTTCTACTCTTTGGACAGACATACTTAACTTTTTTGTTTCAAAAGATAAACACATGCGGATTTTTGTAAAACGATTTGGTATATCTTATTTAGAAAAGTATGCTCTTAATTTGTGAAACAATTCTTTGAAAATAATTCATTTTTATTAAAAGTTCATGATTTTAGTAAAAAACGGCATTTTTTGCTGCATATTTATATAATTTAAACAAAATTTCATCGTTGATTTTTCATAAAAATTGGAGCAAACAATCTTCATACAGTATCAAGGCATTTGTCATTTAAAAAAAAGGGGGTCCATGTAATCGTTTTCAAGCTAATGATTAAGATCCCTCGAAAAATGCATCTTTTCCCGATAAGTTTTGACGTTGCGAAAAATAACATATGACGTTAGCAACGTCATTACCTCCCCTGTAACTGTATCGTATGCCCTTAACCCTGCCATATTCTTTGTGTGCGTGTCCAAAACCAGGAGCCTGTAGTTCAGTGTTTGTCGTTGGTTCATGTCTGTCGACTCTTAATTGATTTTTTGTAAATTATTTTGTTAAATATAGTTTGTCCGTTAGTTTTTCGTTTGAATTGTTTCACATTGTTAATGTCAGGGCCTTTTATAGCCGACTATACGATATGGGTTTTTGTCATTGTTGAAGGCCGTACGGTTGCCTATAATTGCTTACATCCGCTTCATTTGAACTCCGGTGGATAGTTGCCTCATTGGCAATCATACCACATCTCCTTATTTTTATATTATTTACCTGACTTTTAAACTCATGTTTTCATGAACATGCATGAAATATTTGTCACTGGACGTTAAAAATAAGCAACCAACAATCTATCAATTTAAAATCATGTTAAATAAGGGGAAAACCATTTGATATTTTTTTTAATGGGGAGGAGGGGACAGAAGGATTTTGAATATGAATATGGTGGCCTGGTAACAGCTGAAAAAATAGGCATGCTTAGCGACAGATTTAAATGAATAATAAATCCGCAAACAATCCTTCTGCCCCCAGAATATCAAATAGTCGTCCTCTTACTGTTATGTCCGTGTAGTTCTTATATTTATCCAGCTTATCGTCTCTACAGGGATGTCCTGTTAAGGCTGCCATACCATAAAAACATTTATCACACAGCTCACATTCTATAATATCTGTATTCATAAATTTATAAATGTAACTTAGACTAAACGACGCCATGTTTGTTATGTGCCTCTGCCGTCTTTACTACCTATTTAAAAGGAAGAGGTAGAAGAGATAGAAGATCTTCCCAAATACAAAAAAAAAAAAAAAAAGAAATGGACCTCTTCTGGCTCACTACCGAAAAACACGTCCCAGCTGGGGCCACCATATTCATATTTAAAATTCTCCTGTTCCCTACCTAACCCCCCCCCCCCTTTTCCAAAAAAAATATCAAATGGTGTTCCCTTTATTTAACACAAGTTTAAATTAATTGATTGTTGGTTGCTTATTGTTAACGTCAAGTGACAAATATTTCGTGCAAGTTTAGGAAAACACGAGTTTAAAAGTCCGGTATATAATATAAAAATAAGGAGATGTGGTATGATTGCCAATGAGGCAACTGTTCACCCTGGGACATAATGTATATATATGTTAATATATAGTCCCAGATCAACCGGAGTTCAAATGAAGTGGATGTAAGCAATTATAGGCAACCGTACGGCCTTCAACAATGACAAAATACATACTGTATAGTCGGCTATAAAAGGCCCCGACATGAAAAATGTGAAACAATTCAAACGAAAATTAACGGCCTTAGTATATAATTATAACAAAACAATTTACAGAAAAATCAAGAATGAGTCGACTGACATGAACCAACGACAACCACTGAACTACAGGCTCCTGAGTTGGGACAGACACATAAAGAATATGACATTAAGACAATAGACACAAAGCACCGAAATAAGAGTATTTGCAATTACTGAAAGTTTGTTCAAAGCTTATTACAACTAACACCGAAATAAATCTCGTTCTCCCAGACTAAAGTATCAATCAGTACACAACCCACGGATTTAGTCATAAACGGTCTGAGAAACGCCATGACCTTGTATACCTAGTATACTGATTAAAAACGGTATTTCACATCCTAAATTTTACGGTAATATTGTACTTAAAGCGCGGAAATCACTATGTGATCCGTGTAAACTCATCGAACCTTTAAATAAACTTATTAGTTCAGGTTATCTTACCAATGTTGTAATTAGATCTTTGAATATAGTTTACATTGGCACTAATATCGATTTTGTCATCGGCAAATTAAAACATAACTAAATTTGTATTCTTTTCAAACGGGATGTTTAAAGACACACCCACGTTTATTTTGATCTATAAAGAGGTTAAACTCCTAACTATCCTACTGTCTGTCGATACCTTTATTTTTGGCATTGCACAAGTCATGTCTTCTTTGACTGTCCATGACGTTAAAATACTAAATCCCTGGGATGTGATTTAGTTGATTTTAGTCTCTGATGCATGTTTTTTTTATTATTAATTGTTTTGGCTTTTAACTAGCTGTCAGTAACTGCGATTACTCTCAAATCGTACTTTCTTG
This sequence comes from Mytilus coruscus, assembly GCA_017311375.1. NCBI lineage: Eukaryota > Metazoa > Mollusca > Bivalvia > Mytilida > Mytilidae > Mytilus > Mytilus coruscus. The sequence goes on from CM029595.1 coordinate 116,895,628, forward strand.
TTTATTTGACCTGTTGATACTAATTGTAATGCTTTTTTGTTATTTAATGTTATTCAGGGTTATATCTGGATATAGGAAGATGTGGTGTGAGTGCCAATGAGACAACTCTCCATCCAAATAACAATTTATAAAAATAAACCATTATAAATCAATGTACGGCCTTCAACACGGAGCCTTGGCTCACACCGAACAACAAGCTATAAAGGGCCCCAAAAGTACTAGTGTAAAACCATTCAAACGGTAAAACCAACGGTCTAGTCTATATAAAAAACGAGAAACGAGAAACACGTATAAATTACATAAACAAACGACAACTACTGTACATCAGATTCCTGACTTAGGACAGGTGCAAACATTTGCAGCGGGATTAAACGTTTAATGGTACCAAACCTTCTCCCTTTTTCTGAAACAATAGTATAACATCACAACATAGAAAAACACACGATAAAACATCAATTGGAAGGCTTAACTCAATCAAAAACGTAAATTAACACACTATGAACGAATAAATTCGGTCTATATACCAGCTTTGATAAGTGTTTGGTACTAATATAAATTTCCACTTCGTACTATGAACATCAACATTACTTTTTTTGTAAAAATATTTCCTTTCTCTATTGTAACTGTACACGTATACCTAACAACAAAATTATTTTCATTTACCTGTGTTTAAAGTTATTGCAAATGGCTGATATTTTTGTTCGAGCATATTGTTTTTCTTAAATTGTTTAACATTTCATACCGATATAAAATGTTACTTTTATTATTCTTCCCTTAGTTTATTTATTTTGTATTTACATTGTATCATAGGTCAAATTTATTTGTTCAGTGTGTGTTCAATGGTGTTAATATGTCCTTTGATTGAGTTAAGCTATTTCAGTAGATATTTTATACTGTGTCTTTCTATGTTGTGATGTTACACTATTGTTTCAGAAAAAGGGTGAAGGTTTGGTACCATTAAAACGTTTAAACCCGCTGCATTTGTTTGCACCTGTCCTAAGTCAGGAATCTGATGTTCAGTAGTTGTCGTTTGTTGATGTAGTTCATAAGTGTTTCTCGTTTCTCGTTTTTTATATAGATTAGACCGTTGGTTTTCCCGTTTGAATGGTTTTACACTAGTAATTTTTGGGGCCCTTTATAGCTTACTGTTCGGTGTGAGCTAAGGCTCCGTGTTGAAGACCGTACTTTGACCTATAATGGTTTACTTTTATAAATTTTGACTTGGATGGAGAGTTGTCTCATTGGCACTCATACCACATCTTCTTATATCTATATATGCATACCAATTAGGGTTTTCTAAAAGTGGTGGTCCGAAGGTTTCGATCATCGAAATTTTGCAATTGAAATAATAGTTAGACCAGCAGATTTTCTTCAAGGACCATCAGGGAAATTTTGTTTTGAGAACTCTGCGATGTCTGCTTTTACAGAAACAATCTAATTTTGTTATTTAAAATTTTTTTGATAGACAAGATGTCCTTTTCGATCCTATACCAGACAAACATTGACAAATTCTTGAACACTTTAAGATTATTCCTAAAAATCAAATGGTCAGAGCTTTAAGCCGGATTTGGTTAGCAAAATGTGTGTTAGGGAAGCATAAAGAAAAAATGTCACGAAACAGCGATTTCTTCCAATCAATTTTCTTTGTTTTTACACTTATTGTATAATTACATCAATGCCAAAAACAGAGCACTCTTTTACAGTCATGTCTACAGAATGAAGTGATTTATCTTAATTTTCTAATAAATCATCGTAAATTTCATTTATGTCATCCAACATAAAAGTTCTGCTATTTTCGACGGCAAAGTGAATTTGTGTTTTATTGCTTCTTCTACACTATATCTTCAAATTCATTTTTTTGAACTATTCACCAGAAGAAATTCTGGAGATGTACAGAAGAGACCAATAAAACACGCCCCTGTAGTGTTCACAGTGTTCACACTTTGGTCTTTAGTCTTTGATGGATAGTCTCATTGGCCATCATATCACATCTTATTTTGATATATTGAGGTATGCAAAAATCATTACATTATCTCCAACGATAAATACACATAGCTTGCAGTAAGGACAAATAATATATGTCCAAATTCTCAGGCAAAGTTTCATTAGCTAGCTGAATGTGGCTAATCTTTTTAGGTTGTTTTTGGTCATATATATAGCTTTCAATGTTTCTACGTATTTTAGTACATTCCCTTGTTTCAAATATTTGGGTTATAGTGTTCTTGATGAAGTAAAATCCAGAAAAAGTTAAACACTTCGAACGCACGAGATTTACAAAGTCTTATTTTCATTTTTTAAATTATAAACGTTTATTTTTTTTAGTGAAATTGTAAAAAATGAAGTGGTATTTTGTTACCAATTTATTCAAGATCAAAGGGTGTACAATCCTGCAGACAATCATTTGCAAAGATTTAAGTAATACCCTTGCAAATTATATTCTTATGTACAATATTTCTTCTCTAACTGGATTATTGTTTTCATCTTTTCTTTCTGTGACTTGACGGTAAGTCTTGCCGTCTTGTTTTCGTTATAAGGAAAAATCATTTCACCATATTTCATTTCGTAGCATATAACCAAACTGATTATGCAATTGGTATAAATAAATTACCCAACTCGGATGCGGATCCAGGATTTTCAAAAATGGGGTTTGGGGTGGGGGTAGGGGGGACCAGGCAACGTTCTATTTGAGTTTGGCATGTTTAAAGTCTATGCATTTACCATATATGTAGCTCCCCCTAAATCCACCTCTGCAACTGTTAATTTCATACTCCCGTAAGACAGAAGTGTTAGTTTGGCGTGTACAAAGCGCAGCTGTTGGCGCGTTATTATTATATTACATTACCAGTTTTAATCAGATGTGTCACTGTGTTATACTAGTATTTATTCTGTGTCGTCTTCTCATTTACATATACCCGCAAGCACTTTTATTCATAACTAGGTGAAAGTATCAAGAAATGTTGATATCATAGTAATGTGAATCTCGCCCTTCATTTGACTGTAATTAGTGAACGATCACTTCTGTGTTGACATGAATTACCAGACATTGATATGGTCATAATTATACGCTAACTGTTTACGAAAAAATTATCTGAAACTGACATTATCAAGATGCTTGATTTCTTGATTGGCCACATATTTGTTACATTTGGAGAGCGTGTTTTTCAACAAGAAATCAGCATTCCAATTGGAACTCATTGTTCTCCTCTTCTTGTCGACTTGTTCCTTTATTCATATGAGGCTGGCTTCATACAGGAGCTTCTTAGGAAGAATGAAAAGAAGCTAGCATTAGCATTTAACTTCACTTTCCGCTATAAAGATGATTTCCTATCACTAAATACTTCAAAGTTTGGTGACTATGTTGAACGCATCTATCCCATCGAACCTGAGATAAAGGATACAGATACAATTAAGTTTGCCTCATATGTCGACTTACATCTAGAAATTGATAATGAGGGTCGGTTGAAAACAAAATTTTACGACAAAAAGAGATGATTTCAGCTTCCCAATTGTGAACTTTCCATTTCTATGTAGCAACATTCCAATAGCGCCTGCATAAGGAGTATACATCTCCCAGTTGGTACGATATTCCAGGGCTGTATTTCCTATCATGATTTCTTTGACAAAGGGTTGCTGATCAGAAGGAAGCTAAGAAACCCAGAGTTCCAAGCGGTAAAGTTGAAATCATCCCTTCGTAAATTTTACGGACACCATCACGAGTTGGTTGACCGTTATCGAATATCTGTTTCACAGATGACGACGGATATGTTCCAATTGTCGTAACCACAAATCTCGTCCTCTTTTCCATGAATGTGACCTACCAAATTATACTAACACCAGGTGCCACATGTGGAGCAGGATCTGCTTATCCTTCTGGAGCACCTGAGATCACCTTCGGTTTTTAGGTGGGGTTCGTGTTGCTCAGTCCTTAGTTTTCTATGTTGTGTTTTGTATACTGTTGTTTGTCTTTTGGTCCTTTTCTTTTTTTTGCCATGGCGTTGACAGTTTATTTTTGACTTGTGAGTTTGAATGTTCCTTTGGTATATTTCGCCTCTCTTTTACAAAACTATGCATTTTTTTTTCGAAATACTAAGAATGTTCTACCCCAGGAATAGATAACCTTAGCTGTATATGGCAAATTCTTTCGGAATTTTGGGTCTTCAGTTTTCTTCAACTTCGTACTTTATTTGGCCTTTTTGACTTTTTATATTTAAGCGTTACTGATGAGACTTTTGTGGACGAAAAGCGGGTCTGGCGTACACAATTTTAATCCTGGTATCTATGATGAGTTTATTTGGACTGTTATTAGTGAACTAGTGATTAGTCGAGCCCTTTCCAACTGAGTTGGACAGTCTGTTATGACTATTATTTAGATATAGGAAGATGTGGTGTGAGTGCCAATGAGACAACTCTCCATCCAAATAACAATTTATAAAAGTAAACCATTATAGGTCAATGTACGGCCTTCAACACGGAGCCTTGGCTCACACCGAACAACAAGCTACAAAGGGCCCCAAAAGTACTAGTGTAAAACCATTCAAACGGTAAAACCAACGGTCTAGTATATATAAAAAACGAGAAACGAGAAACACGTATAAATTACATAAACAAACGACAACTACTGTACATCAGATTCCTGACTTAGGACAGGTGCAAACATTTGCAGCGGGATTAAACGTTTTAATGGTACCAAACCTTCTCCCTTTTTCTGAAACAATAGTATAACATCACAACATAGAAAACACACGATAAAACATCAATTGGAAGGCTTAACTCAATCAAAACGTAAATTAACACACTATGAACGAATAAATTCGATCTGTGATACCTGAAAGTAAATACATAGTTAATAAAATATTAGGGACAAACATTCAAGGCCAAAAGCAAACAAACAAGTCCAAATAAAGCCATGGCAAAACACTACCGCGAAATATTAAACCCTTAGAAAATAATCACTTTTGAAAAACCGGTTTTCATAATATATACAGGTAAATGAAAATAACTTTGTCGTTTTAGGTATACTTTTTCTGTCTATATAAAATCTTCCAATAATTAGGAATACCAAGAAAGGTCTGTCATATAAACACCTAATTTAACACTAGATACATAAGGGGTAAATATCAACAATAAAACTTCCCTGTACAGATTAAAGGAGAATAATCTTGATGTTAATACAAATGTAGTACGAAGAAGTGAAAATTAGTAGATATTCCAAATAATCAAAGCTGGTATACAGACAAGATCCATATTAATATAAAATAACAAAAAAGTATTAAAAATAGTATCAACAGGTCGAATTAATATTTGGTGATTTAGTGATGAATCGAGCCATTTTCAACTGAATTTGGCAGTCTGTTCTGACTGTAATTAGCCAACTAGTGACAAGTCGAGCCCTTTCCAACTGAATCGAACAGTTTGTTCTGACTTTATGGATCAACATAACACATTTATTCAAAGTCATATGAAACGAGTGATTGGTGAAAAATAATGTTTATCCAATTCTTGAACCAATGCATGTATATATCATAAACTTACACTTCTGTGCACGATTTTAACATTTTTTACGCAAACATATCGTATAATCGTCAATTTTTTTCTTTCTCTCTGTCTGTTATAATGTGAAAATATGGCAGCTCATTAATTATCGTGTTTTGAAGCCGTAGTTTACCGATTGTCACCTTATAGTAAACAATCAACAAAGAAGCATGGATATTGACCACGTGTATACCATGTACAATCAGATAATAGTTTATTTCAGTGACAGATCCATGCGTATTGCGATCACCGGGTTTTTACGAGAAGGGTTATGCTAAGGTCACTTGCATACGGAAAATATGTCGGCGAATTGCTTCCTGGAAGCAAGCAATTAAAAAAAAGTAAACTTCTTCTAAATGTGGACAAATTAAAGAATTTTCTTCAGAAAAAAGTATATGTACATAAGCTTAATAATGAAAACTATCCATTTTGTTATAAAAACATATGCATCATTTTTCTTTTAATTTGAGGTTTCATATGACTTTCAACGTTTACAAATAATTGAGTACAGTATATGTTAAAACGTACCACACATTTTAAAAATAATTTTAGTTGGTCCAATTTCTTGAATTCATTTTCTACCGGATATTTTTTTCAAAAAAGTATTTCAGTCAATATTTATGCAAACTCAAGAATATCACGGATTCACTGCCTCGGTGGTATCGTAGTAGCGTGTTTGTCTCGAGTGCGGGAGGTCGTGGGTTCGAACTCTGGCTGGGTCAAACCAAAGACTTTATAATTGGTGTTTGCTGCTTCCCCGCTATTCACGCGACATCAAGGAGTAAAAGCAAAGACTGGTCGGCTCGGAGTCAGAATGATGTGTCCGGGTAAGGTGACATGTCTTCCAGCGGACTGTTACCTTGTGCACGTTAAAAATCAGGCTCAGCGTGTCGGTCTAGTACAAACCAGGGTTAATATTAATATTGCATTAACATGTTCTCGTCCTGAATATGCATATTAATTTGCCGCTTGACGTTAAGCAGCCATCCATCATCATCATCATCGTCATCACAGTTTCATATGTATACATACTTTAAGGGCATACGATACAGTAGAGATCCCTCGTTGATTTTTTCTTGAAATTTTGGTAGAAGGTCAATTTTAATGTGTACTTTTGAAATGTGCAAAGAAAAATATACCTTCATGACTTACTTTTTGAGATAATTTGGTTCGAAATTTGCATATTTGAAGGAAAAACACTGAAATTGCATAAATAAGGACTTTTAAGGAAAGTAACAATACTTTTGAACGAACAGTCATAATTTAACCGGGTTTTTTGTAAAATGTTCCTTTAAACGACGGCATCAAAATGCTGTAACAATTTTAAGGTTTAACTTAATTTTTGTTTTTTTCAATTATATTACTATTAGTGAAATAAAGAAATTGACAATATTTTTGCGTCTATTCAGAAGTGCAGAAAAAATTTGATCGTTGATTTTTTCTTAGAATTTTGGCGGAGCGTCCCTGAAACATTCCTTGATTGATTGCAAAAGAAAAAAATGGGGGTCCATGTTCTTGTTTTTTCAATAAAAGCAATAAACCTTGATTTTTAATGGCAAACGTCCCGTTTGCCAATAAGGCGCTAAATTACGTTGAAATAAGTTTTAATCGCAACAACGTCGTGAAATCTTTCCCGTCGTTCCCGCTGTCGAGTTCAGTGGTATAGCCAAGGTTTTTTTTTTCGAAATCAATGATATTTATCATCAATATTTATAAAAATAGTTACTCGTAAATTAGCATAAACTATTTGCCAAACCTTTATGAGTTGTTTCGAAACTTGGATAGAAAAAGTATTTTAGTAAATTACTTTTAGAAAAGAAATGACCGGAAAAAAATAAATCTAATAAAAAAAAATAATTTGCGTCTCTGTCCCGAAATTATTCCTACATTTCATGTAGACAACACAGCTTGAGCATAGTTTTAATTATTCAAAAGGCCCCGACATGACAAACAATTACAAATTACAAAAAAAGGTAAATGGGATAATATAAAAATAAGGACATTTGGTATGAGACAACTTTATCAATCATAGTTCAAATGACGAAGATAAACACAATTGAATGTCACCGTACGGCCTTCAACACACAAAAAAGCCACATTTATTTCGTAATTGTCTCAATATATATAGTCCATTGCGGTGTAGTATAAATTTTTATAGGAAGTACAGCAGTCGATATTAGAGCATACCATTGCATGATTCTGTATCAATAGATAGGTTACCTTAGCTTGTATTCAGGCAGGGTATTTTTTTTATTACGGTACATATAGTTATTGACTTATTTTTCTGTATTATACCTCCAATCTAAGATTGGGTGTAACACCATTCTTTGTCCGTCCGTCCGGTGATCCAACAAATTTTTGTTTCTTATCTGATAAACTACCTTACGGAAAGACTTCGTACAAATGTATTTGGTCAGTAGCTTAACGACAGTGAGTTGCAACTTGTAAACACTTTTCTTGTCTGTCAGATACCTAATTCCGGTGTGCCGATACTTCGATTGTTTTCTCTCAATATGTACATAGGGGATAAGCTTAGCGCATGAACGGGTGCGTTTTTGTTTTGGTCTGTAATACGTACGGGGCTCATAACTGTGTTTACTTAACTGAGAGTTATTCTTCATACACATATAAATATTCCACTGGGTTAGTTCTAAAAATGCCGTTAAACTTTTTAATGTACCTATTCAAAGTCAGGAACAGTATGAGGCGTTGTCTTTATTTCTTATGTTATTTTAACATTTTGTTGATAATCTGTTTAATTTATCCGTACAATTGTCATACGATTTAGAGCTTGCCAAATGGTGTATATATAGATACTATATTATGGTCAAGACAGTACGTTGAATTATTTATTGGGCTTTTTGTGAAGTTGGGTTTCTGTCTCCTCGACGTATTATTTTATTTACATATCTTTTATTCATTTCCTATATGAAATAAAACACATACAAAACTATGACTGTGGATTTGATTTTTTATTCACATTTCAAATAAATATTACAATTTTCGTGATATGGTCAATTTTTTTTAGCAGGTACCTTTTTCAAATTCGCGCAATCGGATTATGACGTCAGTGGATTTTTCCGCAAATGTGACTATATCTAAAGCGACGTCGCAAAATGTAATCATTCTTTTAAGAAACATCGCGAAATTACAACGTTCTGATTAACAACATCGCGAAAACAACACGAACAGTTTTGAAAACGTTATTATCTGCCCTTGCTACTGTATCGTATGCCCTTAAGTTTCTGACAACGTTATCTCATCTTTTTTTTTATGTAACCAAACTATAAACGTTAAAGGATAGCTCAAAACTGATATTTTAGATGATTTTGGCATTTTTTTAAAACAAACAAAAAAATATAGAAAAACATTTTCGCTTAAACCTATAATATTTGATAGAAAATCAACCGTATATTGTTTTTCAGAAAAAAAAAATCAATTTTATTTATCGATGTCCTTCGTTGTAAAGTTTAAAAAAGCATTTGAAATGTGCAATATTGTATCAAAACTGTTGTCGTCATCAATAGAGAGTACTGAATATCATTTTGATTTTATGAATAAAATTGTTGAAAAATCTTAAGTAACTTACGCATAATTATTTATATTCAAATTTCACTTCATTTCATTTATATGCACATATTAATAAAGTCATGAGAAATTGGTCATACACCTTTGAATAGTTTCAGGCTAAGCTTTGTACTGGATTACTATTTGGGCACAGCACTCAAATTTAACTCTACGTTCTTAACCGCAAAAACACGAACACTTTCCCTTAATTTGCGTACCCTGAAAATGTAAATGAAAGGGTCACATACTGGATTCAATAACAAAAGACTATTGACTATAGTGGCGATCGTAGGCGTAACCTCACTTGAGACTGGATAGTTTTGTATATACAATCCATAAACTGTTCTAGGAAGTATTGAGCAAACAGAAACGCCGATGATACAACTTAATGTTATCACATTGCTGCGCATCTTTTGAACCGCTTTTTTCTTTTTCTCTATTTGTAATTCAGTAAAACCATCAATGGTAAATATCTTGATTTTACGTTTGACTATTCTAACTATTATCGTCATATAACATCCAGCAATTAGAACTACTAACAAAACTTGTGGTGTTGCATTAAAATGAAAAAATCCTTTCTGAAACGTGTATGTTACGTCGCATCCTTTTGGTGGACCCAAATTCTTTTCTGCAAAAATATCTAGTAAACATCGAATCAAAACATATAAATGAACGGTTAGAAATCCAACTCCTACAGCAACGTTACTGGTAAGTCGTCTTAAAATTAAACTTGAAACTGTAAATGTTGCATTAAGTCGTTCAAAGCATATAAATAGAGTTTGCAAAAGTGAAAATGTGACTGTCCCCGATACCATGTTATACAGAATGATGCATTGGGTATGATAGCTACCCTGGTTACTTTCAGTTAATATTCCTCTAACTACTGCTTGCCAAATCGTTTCGATCATCATAACCGCATCGCTTATACTCAGAAATAAAGCTAAAGATAGAAATCTACTTGCTGACCAGTTCTTACTTTTTACCACAATTCCTATTACACAAGTGTGCACAACAAACAGTAGAGAACAAATCGTTACAACAACAAAGTTCGATATATTCATTCCGATAGCGATTTGAAAATGGATCAAACTTCACTATATTACGGCTGCCAGCTTGAGTCTAGTCTATATTACAGATATATCAGTCATTGTCAATCTACTGAAATAACATGAAAATTATGAAATAATCAAAAACTTTCACGTTTATATAGGAAATTTATACCTATACAATTATTGTTCGTATATTAAAAAAAAGAAAAACAGATTAGTTTCCATGGTAATATAACTGAGGGTGTCTTTACGTCATGCAATTAATTACATTGGTGTAGTCCATCGACTCTTAATCAAGAAACAAGACTGCCAATTGATGACAGGTATTCAAAGCGCATGTATACTTTAGGGGCAGAAAAGACCATATCAATGACTTATAGAAATGACAAACAACAAGAACAAAACGCATAGTAACAAAAGATACAAGAAGTACTCAAGTACTTTGTGAATTAGGTAATTTTATCACTCGTTGGATTATTCACAGTCAGATACGTTTTAGATTTCAATTTTAATCTTCCAAGAGGAAAGAAATTGGTAAATAAATACCTGTTTCTATGAAATTGCTATTTTGCCGTAAGCAGTTAGGGAAATAAAGTTCTGTTTTTAACAGTCAGCTGTTATCTTTTTTTTTCAATTATTCAGCAATAACAAAATATTAATCTATGAGTTGTTTAGTTAAAACAGACATATATACTGTCCTCGAAAACTCCACAGATTTAACTAGATGTTCCTTTCTTTTACTATACCGAATATTCCATGTGTTCAGTATCACAATATTGAGCTTTACATCCGTTTTGTTGGCGTTTTAGGAGAACACTTTATGGGACATTTTCGTACCAATCACATAGGTAACGCTAAATCACACCGAGCTACCAGTCAGATGTATTTCAATTGCAATTAGAGTTATTTTCAATTAAAAAAAAAAAAAGCTGCTGATACAAAAATCTGAAAATCAGATAAACTCTACTGTATTTCACTGGCAATTTTTCTTTACAGCAGTAATCTGTTGTCAATGTACTAGATAAATTCCGATTGAAATAAAAAAAAATAACAACAAACAACATCTGGTCAGTTGCTAAAACGAATTTACAAGCCTTAAAATTCAGTTAAGAATCGATGCTGATATTGAATTATACTTAAGTGATACACAGGCGATTCGATTTTGTTTTAACAGATATACTTTTAAGCATTTTGAAAAACAACTTATGCCTTTCTATGGACACCTAAAGCTAGACTTAGACTTCTATGATGCACATTGAAGACTACACTACAAAATAAGCCTTGTTATATATATTTAATAAATGGAAAATGTGTCCATGGGACACAAATGATGCTCCGCTTGCATATAACGTTATGAAGGGACATAACTCAAGAACGGTAAAAGTGACGCCACCCAAATTCAAACTTGATCTGAGTTTTGTAGTAATAAGCATTGTGTTTAAGCTTCATAACATTTGGTTGAGGCAAACTAAAGTTAGAGAGCGGAAACTAATTTTGGAACGTACGTACAGACGGATGTACAGACGGACAAGGGTAGCACTTGATGACCCCTTCGCTGCGGCGGGGGCATAAAATAGCTCTCTTATCGACATCTATCGGAAGATTCGGCTCGAACCGATGTTAGGGCGTTTCCTCCGTATAGAAAGCATCGCTTCAAGATGTCAAACAGCAATTAGATCGCTATTCCTTTGCTTGGACTTTTGTCAAGTGTTTGTTGGAATTAATTGCCAGAATTAACACATCAAATCCATTTTTTTCTATTTAGATATAAGAATTTATGGTTTGAGTACTCACAATATAGTTTCCCAATCCCGTCAAAATATAACTAAACTCGCAAATAGTTGATTTTTGTTCCATGTTCACGTGTGCTTCACACGACTCTACTAAACTAATTCGTGACTAGTCTATTCTAGCCGCGTGTAGCTTAGTTTGGGTGATAGTCCATCGTTGACGAAGGTTGATCTCTCAACTTACGTTACTATTCATTCACAAATGTCATTTTACTGTGACTGTAAGTGTTACAGTATTGTCTTTGATATTAGATAAATGAACTCATTAAATTTGTAACATTTGTTTGTAACACAATTTCTAATTTGTTAGATCTGCAAATTTAAGGTAACAAATTTTTGTCCTTCCCTCATCGCAATCGTAATCCATGCTGTTGTGACATCATGGCAATTTTCCTGCGCTATGTCCAACGCCATAGGCCACTCACACCACAAAGACTATAAAGAAATCAGATCTTAGTCGGTTGAGTGGTGCCTTTCAACGTCGGTTTCATCTAAGTACAGTACATAATGATGCATTGTACGAAGTATGTGTGGTGTTAGCCCTATCAAACACCATGTGTTATCGGATGGAAAGTTGTCACTTAGACGTACAACATGAAAACATATTGATATGACTGCATGGATAATTATCATCCTTTACGACAGACAAACGCAGCAAACTTTCAAGGTATTCCATCTTCATGTCACGATACATCATGAATTGTTTTACAATCCACGATGACGCCAACGATGAAAGGCATTACTCGATTAACAAAAGCTGCATTTTTATATAGCCTTGTTGATCAAGTGGTATAGGGTAGTGTCCAAAGTCCATACACTCACACACTCACACATATATATATATATGTAAGACTCAGATCGACGTCCGTGCCTCATGTCGACGTCTAAATCTGACGTCATAATAAAATACGATTCCAAATCGACGGCCAATTATATGCTTCTCTAATCGACGTCCTTTTTACGGACTTGCCGCAATAACATCACTACTTTATAAAATGGTGGGTTGAACTTTAAACTCAAAAAGTTGTTGAAAAATATAAGATGTTAAAAAGCACTCATACACTCACATATATTTATGTAAGACTCAGATCGACGTCCGTGCCTCAAGTCGACGTCTAAATCTGACGTCATAATAAAATACGATTCCAAATCGACGGCCAATTATATGCTTCTCTAATCGACGCCCAATTCTGGGTCCTCTAATCGACGTCCTTTTACGGACTTGCCGCAATAACATCACTTCTTTATAAAATGGTGGGTTGAACTTTAAACTCAAACAGTTGTTGAAAAATATAAGATGTTAAACATCCTGCAGAGTCAACATAATAATAATTTTCAACAGTTGGCTGTACTTTTTTTTATTCTGTCTATTGTTGCGTAAACCCTGAGGGTTTACGCAGTATATATTGACGACCTCTGTAGTCTAACACCGAAAGTCTTTTCGGAATACGTCTGTTCTTTTCTATGACCACCTGTGTAATAGCCTCGGGCAATTAATTGATCTAATGAATATTCATTACCGTTATACCGTTGTTGAAGAGATAAGTGTTTATCGAGATTATATATATATTTGATATCCTCTGGGACTATTATACTAATATATTTTGTCACAGATATCCTACATCAGTAGTTAATTTATAGAAGATGATGTGTGAAGTTTTCTGAAGCACAAGCTGTGCTCCCATATGGAATAAGATTTTAAGCGAAAAGTGACTGTCAGTGATTAGATAGGGCGTTTTATGATTTTAAAATTTGGCCATTTTATCGAAATAGAAAAAGAGCGCAGTCCATTCAATCTTATATGAAAACAATGCCAGGTAACCCTGGAAATTAAGACGAAATTTAAAAGGCACCTTTTGGGTGTGTTAAATCAGAGACATATATATACACATTATGCGGTTTTGAAATGCTTGATGTAAAATAAAAATCGAAGCGAGGTGGTGAACTTGTCGTGAGAGATACAAAATGGCGATCGCGTTAAAGTCTCGTGTGATGCGCATTTTGATTGGATTTTGCTGACCACTGTTACAGTTGCCAATCTCCGTGTATATATGTCTCTGGTTAAATCAGTGAAATATAATACAGTATTATAAGTGTCTGGTCAATTTAATGCAAAATTATGTCATATCAAAACAGTTGATTGATGAATACGTGTTAGACTAAGTCCTTAAAATTATTCTATCTATCTATATAAAACGATTCACGAACACTGACTTCCTAATTCTTTAAAACTTATGGTCATTGCGATAAACAAAATGGGGTTTAATACATTCCTCTATGTTTGCCATCGAAAACTATTGTAAATTACTACCGGTATGTGGTTTTCGAGGAAATATAAGCAATATTGTTTACGTACTTATTTAGTGATGATTATCTTATCAAGTCAGAGATCCGTTTGTCTTCTCTTTGTTGATGGGGAGGGGAGAGGGGAGTTTTCAAAGGACACTGACCTGTGTCGATACCCTCTCCAAAAATATAGTTATACATGGAAAATCCATTCTTTTGTTTTTGTCATGTGAAACCCTCCCAAATAAACATAGTTAAGGAATTCCGTCAATTCATTTACAAGGAGTTGTGGCAATCTGTATTCATAATTCAAGTTAGAGGTCTAGTTAATAGAGCGTGTTTGGCGAAAAATTAGGACGGTATGTTATAAGCAAAATAAAACACACATAAAAAACAGCTTAGTACAAATTATTTTTCTTAAAATGAAAATCAATATCCGTATTCAACGGACAGGCGATTGCAAAATAACATTTTTTAAATCGCGTACTGGACATGAACTACATGTATACTGCTTTGGCCTTTTCATTCCTGCTTCCTTCTCAGTTTATATCACACAGCCGTATAAAACAACAAAGCTACAGCTTCTTTTTATTTGGGCTAAATTACAAAAGGACAAGCTAGAAATAAAAAGTGAGATTCGTTTGAAAAATATAAAGTTCCGGTTTCAAACTGTTTCACCCAAAAGCTTGGTTTGAGTTTGTTGCCCGTGGATGGTATTTATAAATTGATAAAATATCGTGAATATGATAGCCAATGACCAAACATCAAAACAACACCAATATTAAAAAGAAAACATTAATTGCAATTTGCAGATTTAACATTGTTGTTATGATATTTAGAGTAGTTATATGTATATAAACCATTAATACAACCCATTAATACATATATATATATATATATATATATATATAAACCATTAATACAACCTATTAATACATATATATATATATATATATATATATATATATATATATATATATATATATATATATATATATAAACCATACATATATATATATATATATATATATATATAAACATTATATATATATATATATATATATATATATATATATATATATATATATATATATATATAAACCATTAATACATATATATATATATATATATTCTCATTGTCGCATATCCACATTCATTTATTTATATGAATACGAAAGGAACACGTCAACGTAGATCGTTCACCAAAATATTACCGGTAATATGAATCTTCATGCATTATGATGTTGTTGGTTATCTTATTGTAATTATCTTATGTTTGTCTTTTTATTTTGATAAAGACAAGAAAACAATTGGTTCGCACAAAGACAAAACGATACGGATAATATAAAAAAGATTAAACTAAAATTAATGATTACATGATACTGGACATCGATGAAACTCCGATCAATCGGACGTCGTTTTGGTAATACATGACGTCACATTGGACGTTGACTAGAGGGTCAAAATATTGGACACTGATTTGAAAACGTAACGTGACATAGGACGTCGATTTGAGGAACGGACATCGATTAGAGAACCGAAATCAATCAGAGTCTAACATATATATATATATATATATATATATATATACGTCTGAACATGTGACAACTTTATAACAGACATTCTCCATTGGATGACCCGTGGTTATATAGGGCTAACATAATATATATTATTCGTCTCAAATTTAGCCCAACAATGTTAGATCTGGAAATTTGCGTTAGAAAATTTTTGTTCTTCCTTCAGCGGGATTCGAACCTCTTCTTTGATATCGTGGCAACACCGCCTGCATAACTCCACCTACGAAAGCTAAATGTTATATAGTTTTGTTGGTCGACTGGTCTAGGGCGCTGGACACAGTGCAGATGGTGTTGCCACGATGTCACAGAAGCAAGAATTCGAATCCCACTGAGGAAAAAAAAACGAGGAGTTATGTGTATAACGAAACGAAACGTATGCTACTCAGAAAGGCAGAACATCAAATGACTTGTTATTTGAATAATTATTATTTATGATAAGACTCACTCTGCACGAGAATACGGTTCTACCCCCAAGTATACGGGTAGAATACCTGCATTGCAACATACACTAACCAATCAAATCATTCAATAACAAATCAGGTATGCAACAATGTGCTCATCAAGACGTGTTGAACATAAACAAACACAGACATGTGCTTCGGTACTATTAATATAAATATATTGCTTCAATTTCCCAAGCATCAAACATATAACTTGATCAGTCAATGACCAAGTAGAGGCATTGACAATCATAATTCCAGACATACATTCGTCACAAAACACAGCACATTATCATTAGTTATTAGAAAAAAGGGAGTGATGCTGTTTTTTAATTGCAAATAAACTATGATTATTGTAAAAACAATAGCTATCGTCTGATAGGTGTAGCATTAACTACCTTCAATCAGATTTGTATAAATAGTGTGGGCAGATTTAAGCATAAGGATATCTTGCAAACAAATCGCTTTGGTTGAATGATACAAACAGCGATTTGGTAAAAAAAATGTATTTGACTGCAAAAGCAAGACGTGTTTTGACGTATCTTGTTTTAATTTATCGATTGAGGTATGGTAGATTTCAAACTTAAATCAGCAACAGTTGTGAGAGTTATAAGCATCAAGGCATAAAACAGGAAATCTCAAAATCACTGAATAATACACAATATTAACACAACAGTCAAGTTTTCTTTCAAAATTGTTAACATTTATTTAGTATTCTTTGGCATATTCTTGTGCTTTGTCACTTGTTGGAACTGAGTACACAAAATAAGAAGATGCCAACAAAGCAATCGAAAACCATATTTTGCAGATTGTCAGACAACAAAATGGTCTAAAGAAAAAGATGTACAGACAAACAACAGACTATAAAACACTACACAGAAAAATAAAGATTGATCTACTTTTTATCTAACAAGATCTTTTCTTTACTTACATTTAAATCTGAAGTTTATTGATGTTCGAAAAATACATTTTTCGAACATTATTTAAAATACAGTTGGGTAATCCTATACTACTGTGTACAATGCAAGTTCCACGCATAGCTAACTTACATACTTTAATTAATCCTTCAAACGATCCGTAAACTTACGTGATTGTTAAAACTGTATAATAATAAAACTACATATGTAATATTGGCAAAGATAAAGACATGCGCATATTTAAAATTTTATCACGTTTTAAGATATAAATTTTGTAGAAGTATAGTAAATAATATATTGAACTCAACAAGAGAAGGACTGGTAGCTTATTTAGTGGAGAGCTGTGCACTTCAACTTGGTTTCCTTAACGTTAACAAGAAAATCAAAATGTGTTTCAAAGTAACCTGCGAATCATGCAACAAGCCAACATGGGCAGGTAAGCTATTTACTAGTATTCATTTAAGAACTACATGTATGATGATATACTTTTCTTAAATTCAACGCTGATAAAATTAGAAAAGAAACTATGCATAAGAATACAACTCCCTCAGGCAAAGTTGACATTATGTGGATTTGATTATTCTCTTTATGCCCTTTTGGTCATATATATAGCCCCACTAGAATGCACGTATCAATATAACAATGGCTTTCAAATTTTTAAGGTTAATTCAGAAAGGGATTTGGATGCATACAATTTATAAAATGTTATTTTCATTTACTTTCATAAAGAATTCACTGGTCTTTCGGAATATATTGTTCATAAAGAATTCACTGGTCTTTCGGAATATATTGCTTTTAATTACCACGCGACAGCCTGGTTTGATAATTTCACATATATTCTACTGACGGACGCTAGTAACAATAACACATTAAACGAATGGAAAACTACTGTCATATTCCTGACTTGGTACAGATATTTCTCTTTGTAGAAAATGGTGGATTAAACCTTGTTTAATAGCTAGCTAAACCTCTTGCTTGTATGACAGTCGGATAGAATTCCATTATATTGACAACAATATGTGAGCAAAACAAACAGACATAATAGGTAAAAAAGTCAAAAATTGGGGTACAGCAGTCAACAATCTTAATCACTATAAAAACAAACAACAATGTCAACAAAGAAAAACAAAATGGCATATAGACACTCTATAGACAAAGCACATAAGCAAATATGAAAGACAAGAATACAAAAAATGACCATTGTACAATAACACAATGGTGGGGTGTATAAATACCGAGCCACGCCAAAAGGATTTACAAAAAAATGGACTTAACAGTAAAGGTTAAAAAATATGCAAAGACAAATAAAAAGAATACTATAACACGTAATTTTAATGATAGCCAACGTCAGTACCTAGAATCTGTACTTCAAGACCAGATACGGAATATTTATCAACGAGGCCTTGATATCTTCCAATATTTAAAGAACGAAGCATCCTTGCTTAAAATTGCGGAAAAGTAGGTGAAACAAAAGGTTACGTCATCTTAAATTTTGGATTCCCTGTTTCTGTACTTTTTAAAAGGAAAGAAGTATGATATATGAAAAATCTTCATTAAAAAAAAAACGCCTGCAACAATGCTGCTATAATATAAAAATACTGTTTTTTTTATTGACCTATTGATATTGTTTACCATATATGCTTCAGATTCTTCAGGGCATATGATACAGTTTAGAATCCACGATGATTTTGTTACGAAAGTTTGCATACAAGCTATGTTTTATCTGATCATTTCAAATATTAAATAAAAAATACTCCTTCATAGAGATAAATGAGGTAGAAATTTAAGATTTCTAAAATTCGATTTTTTTACATTTCTATCATTTGGGCAGAATTATATACCTAACATTTTGGACCGAAAGATACATACAGGCGGTTTTTTTTTTGCATTTGGAATTTCTTAAAAATAATTTATATTTATTAGTTTTTCATGATTTAAGAAGGAAAAAAAAAGTCTATATTTGCTGTATATCTAAGAATAATCGGTGATTTTTTTTTATAAAAAATTGGTCAAATATTCTTCCTTCATTATAAAGCCAACTGTCATTTAAAAAAAACAGGGGTCCATATACTTGTTTTCAAGCTAACATTCATATCAGTTAAAAACATCATCTTTTCCCGATATGTCACATTTTGACGTCGCGAAAAATATCATTTTACGTTAATGACGTTACTACCTCCCATGCGAATGTATCGTATGCCCTTAAACAGCGAATAAGTAGTAACAATGTGTCTATACACGAATCTATAAGTTATTCCTGCAATAGACCAAAAATTGGTCATTAGAATTTCATAATATATGAGATCATAATTAAAGAATCGGTTAATTATGTGACAGTGAAAAGACTACGTATATATTGTTTGTACTTTTCAGGATGTGGAAATCACATTGAAGAATGTTTGAAAGATATTCCGGCAGAAGAAAGATGTAAATGCCCGAAAAAATCAAATTAACGGTGATTTTTAATTCAACTTCAACTACGGTTTAATGTATAATTACACTCTCAAATAAAATAAGTAAAAGGAACAGGTCACATCAAGCAGTAGGCAATACATATAGAAAGTTTAAGGCATGCAATAAAAACGTGAAATGAACTTTCTTTGTGTTCTTTGAAAGAATAAGTTGTTACTGGAAAAATAACGAACTTTATTTGTTTTAATTTAAACATTTTTTGAAAATATAGGTTTAGTTCTGTATATACATGGAATATTTGATGGGCATTTGGCAATTTACATTCAACCAGTCTAAAAAAAAATAATGAGAGGCGAAAGATACCGAAGAGACATTCAAACTACTAGACCGTTGGTTTTACCGTTTGAATGGTTTTACACTAGTACTTTTGGGGCCCTTTATAGCTTGTTGTTCGGTGTGAGCCAAGGCTCCGTGTTGAAGGCCGTACATTGACCTATAATGGTTTACTTTTATAAATTGTTATTTGGATGGAGAGTTGTCTCATTGGCACTCACACCACATCTTCCTATATCTATCATAAGTCGAAAATAAACTGACAACGCCATGGCAAAAAAGGAAAAGACCAAAACACAAACAACAGTATACAAAACACAACATAGAAAAATGGAGACTGAGCAACGCGAACAATGTACAATTACAAAAAGCGTTAACGACCGTCATATGTTGACGTAAGTTATGTTAACGATCGGCCTTTTGTTGTTAATCAATTATGTACATTTTGACAAAGACAAAATGTCGTTAAATTAACTAATCTTAAATTTCTAGGAAAGTTTTACAGAATGGTGTTGGTTACAAGAGTGAACAGCAGTGCGAGAGACCTTTTTATTTGTAACTTATTGTTATGTCTTCTAAATCTAATTTTTTGATTTGTTAATTTGTCAAACTAAAATATTTAAATGCATTGTTTTATGTGATTTATTTTGCCCTTGCAATACCACTTGATATACAAGAAACACTGTTGTCACACCGGGCTCTGCAACTAAATAAAGTTATGACAACAGTAGCTGCAATATAAATTGTTGTTATTGATCCTTTTTTTTCACTGTAACAGGCCTCTACCTACTGGGATTATATAAACTGTTGTTATAGACCCGTTCATGCACTGCAACATCACCTGATTATAGAGCCTCTACTACATTGCACAAACTGTTGGTTATATACATACTGAAATCGACACTTATTAAGTTTTACGATCACCATCACGTATTAGTTGACCGATACGAGGTGTCGCAGTGGCGGATCCAGAGGGGGGCGTAGAGGGCGTACGCCCCCCCTTTGCTTCCACTTTTTTTTTTTTTTTTTGTAAAATGATTAATCAGACTAGACTTCGTGAACTTTGCCATTTCCCGTGTATTTATTTTTTATGCGACAATTCTTTACTTATAAAGAAATTTTCACTCGTATTTACTGTAATATATTATTGATTATGTCAAAGTCATGTGATTCTCTACGGTGGCGTTGACCAGTTCGTCGAAAAAAACGTCACTCAGTCATTTTGAAATTCAGATTACAGTAACACATTGCTTAGGCTGAGGATGACAAGCATGACGCCTTCAAAGCGACAAAGTATTGAGCAAGAACGTATTGACTTCTATTTCACAGTTCCACCCAACAGAAAGTAATACTCTATTACACTCTCATGAAAAAAAAAGTTCCACAGCAGTATTATTTACCTCCGAAAACATGTTTAACCCACCCGCCCCAGCCCATTAATAACATTGCTGAACTATTGATCCCCAGTCAGTAAGTTCTAGATATAGATTTAAAGTCTAAGGTACGGACCATTTGATCTGAGGGGGCAGTCTGAGATATTTTAGAGAAAAAATTCTGACCTGATTTTTGCCTTAAACAAAAATTCTGGCCGTATCTGGATTGAAAACAATAATCTTGTCCACTTTTTTGCTATTAGAAAAAAATATTTTCAACAGAATTATTTAGCATTAAATGAACATGATGAATAAAAAACGGGCGTAATTTTTTTGGAGGGGGTTGCATGTGAATCCCATATCTGACCGGAATGTCTGTTTCGCCGAACTGATATACTGAATACTTTTTTCAAGGCCCGACTGCAACCTGCCTGTTGGGTGTGGCCTATATGTCTCCATGTGTCGACCGTCATTCACAACTTCATTGTCATTTCCGACTAATTCGCAGCCTTTGGTTGATTTGGAACCCCTCACTTCCCTTGTTGGGTGAAACATTTCAACCAAACATTTGGATGAAAATTGCTTGTTTGTCTTTCTTCGTGTCGGTCGTATTGTAAATTTCATTGAATAGCCGTATATCTTGTTTACAACAAGAAATCTGTGAGGTTATGCTAACTAACCATACAACAAACGAGAATTTTCCATGTCCATTTTTTACTGACAAATCCCACATCAAATATATTAATTAGTACATAGCTTTGGATCCATCCAATCCTTTCATAATATACAATTGATGGAGAGAATACGGCACCAAAAATGTCCAACCCCTACACTTTAACTATAAAAGTGCATTTTACACTTATTTTATGTTTTTTAGCCAAAAAAAGGTCCAAAAAAATTTTCGCCTCGCTCCGCTCGGCGACCTTTAATACTACGCCCCCCTTTCCAAAATCCTGGATCCGCCCCTGTGTCGGTGTCTCATCTTACTAGCGAGATGTTTACGCGGTCTTAGATCTTTAGATATCAGTAAAGTCATCTGATCTGTAATTTAATAGATTGTGTCTTATTCCAAATTGTTTCATATTGTCTGATCGGTTGTCAGACTCAAGGGGTATTTTCAAAAGTTCAAAATATTTTCCAAAATTTCTAATTAAATATTTCGTGGAAGGGCAGACTAAACATTTTCAGAGTTTGAAGACTAATTATCCAAGATAAAACACACAAAAAATGAAGTTTTTTTTGAAGATATTCATTTTTAAGATCCACTTTTAAAGTCTGTCGTCAAGAACTTTTAGTAAAAATTTGTAATTCGAACACACCTACTCTGTTGTTATGACTCATTAGAAAGGTATTTATCTTGACCCATATTATTTCATTTTTTAGTACTGTAGATTTTAAATGTTATTATATCAACCTATAGCCTAAATATATAAAGATTTTAGAATCTGAAGCGAGATGATATATCAAATATTTTTCTTTTATACGTTTTCAAGACAAAATAGTCAACTCAAACACGCCTTAGCATAAAAAGGTGTACTCGACTTTCTCTTTTCGATGATATTATTGCTCATTTTGGGGATTTTTCCCAAAAAACTGTCGGCGGGGGCAGAGATGCAAATTAATGCTTTAAAAAGATCAATCTATTATCTTTATTTGGAATTTCTTTCAGCGGAATTTATGCATATGCACAAAAAAGATCCTTATGTATTTGCACCTACCACAATCGACTGTTTTGTGAAAATTTGTCTATAATTTAAAAGTTCTCGAATCTCCATACCAATATTTAAGTAAAAACACATGTATAAGATGCATGAAATCGTAACGTTTGCACATTCATTCGACCTTCAACTGTTTTAATTCAAATACCACTGAAAAGTGTTATGTAGATGGAATGCTCGTCTGGTGTATCTAATTATAACCTAAACTTTTAAAGCCCATAGAAACAGATGTAAACAATTCAAATTTACCAACTTGGCCTTTTTTACCTTCTCTAATAAAGAGTTCCATTTCTTTTGTTTAATTTCAACTGGGTTTCCGCCTGATAGACTGTCTGAAGGTGTTAATTTGAGACAAATATTCCATAGTCCGAGATTACTCTGACGTCCAACGGCTGTTTTGCCAGACAAGCTGGGGCCGTGGGACGTCAGAGCTCGTCCCATATCAAAAAGTGGATATTTCCCCGTCCAAAATAGATGCGCTGCTTCGTTGCTTCTGGAGCCGACTGACGGCCTTGGAATTATATAAATCGGGCATCAGTTTGTTCATTTTTCATTTATCTCTTCATTTATGTAAGTTTCACCTACCTGCCACCCTTTATTTTTCCATATTTAGACAGTTTTCACAGTGACCCATCGATTCCTGCATTTTAACTTTCATTTTCAAATGGACGTCAAGTTACGAGAGACTTCGCGGCATCGAGACTGAAGTATGCAAATTTTTATGCTAATTTCGGCAATAAACTTTTAGTAGCAACCATGATTACAATCGGAATACCCTCGGTCATTCAGCTTATTTGCATCTTAAATAAACGAGGTGTTAGATTATTTATTCATATTGACCCAGGGTCATATGCATAAATCAGCTTCCACAATGCAGTGCGGCTTACTTTTTCTCGTTGTCACGTGACAATTTTACTAAATGAAAGTTAAAACATAGAAATCGATGGGTCACTGTGAAAACTGTCTAAATATGGAAAAATAAAGGGTGGCAGGTAGGTGAAACTTACATAAATGAAGAGATAAATGAAAAATGAACAAATTGATGCTCGATTTATATAATTCCAAGGCCGTCAGTCGGCTCCAGAAGCAACGAAGCAGCGCATCTATTTTGGACGGGGAAATATCCACTTTTTGATATGGGACGAGCTCTGACGTCCCACGGCCCCAGCTTGTCTGGCAAAACAGCCGTTGGACGTCAGAGTAATCTCGGACTAATATTCCATAATGATCAACCACCTCGTAATGGCATCCGTTACATTTTCGAAGGGATGACTACAACTTCACCACTTGAAACCTTTGGTTTAATTGCTTTCTTGTATTTAATTTAAAACAATATCAAAGATACCAGGTTATAATTAGAAACACCAGAGGAGCATTCCATGTACATAACACTTTTCAGTGGTATTTGAATTAAAACAGTTGAAGGTCGAATTAAATACGAAGTTGAATAGCATTGAACACCGAAAAGTTGTATAAATAACGACATAGACATTATTTGTCTTGGGGTAGAAAAACCGAAATGTGTCGAATAATTCAATACTTTATAAACATTAATTTGACTTAATTTACAAAAATAAACATTTCAATAATATTTCAAGTCAACACCAAAGTGCTGACTACTGGGCTGGTGATACCCCCAGGAACGAAAATCCCATCATCAGTTGCATAAACGCAGTGGTTGTAAAACTGATAATTTATGCCAGACAGGCTTTATGAGACTAATCAGTGGCGCTAAAATAAAAATAAAACAAAATTCGTAAGCCTGTTGTAGACTGTATTCTACTGTAAAACTGCTTGTTTATATGGTTCCTAACTCCAGTTGCTGTAAAAGATTGTTTTAGATGCTGTCTCTTCCTGCACATTTACCAACGGCCATCACTTACTGATACGACCCCTACCTACTACAGATAATGAATTAACTGTGGTTAAGACACTTACTGTAACAATACTAGCTGACATTGCCATTACCTCTGTATATTTGTTTTTTTCACAACAGGTAACCCCTAGTTTTTTGTTCTTTTATTGCAAAATTTGAAGTTTACCAGGCAGTGTTTGAAGTCTATATTTTTTTTTCTTTGTCTTGGTATTGTCTGTTCTTTTTTTTTCTATTTATAGAAATCAATTTGTTTATCGTTTTCCTTTTTTCTAAAAGGAATAATCAACAAGGACACACAATTCACATCAATACTCTGTCCAACAAATATAGTTAAACATCAAAGAACCTGTTGTGAATTTAGCTTACTAGACGTACAGTATAGCGCTCCGCTCAATTGTAACGTCACTGTCGATGACATACTTCTTTTAGCTTTCTCAATACATTCATCAAACTAGAAAGACGTCTGTTCTTTAGTTCATTCCATTATACGATATCTTAGCAACTTTACGCCATAGTGGTGCCTTGACCAAATGAAATAATGGAAGCCACGTTGAAAGCCGTACGAGCGGGACACAAAGGTGCAGTTACGATACTCCTGAGGAAATTTGAAGATATTCAGCAAAATTCCGATTAGGAAGAAATTTAAACGTTACTTGAAGCTGTTACACAAAAGAAAAGAACTTTCGAGAACATCAACGAGAAAATCTTAGAGCAAACTTCGGATGAAGACGAAACAGTGGAAATATAAGGACTCAGATGAGTACATGTTCAATTTAGAATATAAACTTCGGCAAATTAAAAAATTAGCAAAGTCATTTCAAAATCAGAGATTACCCGCAAATGAATAAATTTCATTGAATTTGAACACTAATGCCGATAGTTTTATACCGCATACACAATCAGTTCCATCTACATGTATTAGATGCTTAACAGCACCAAACCAACAATCTACACACACCATCAATTCACGCTCATCGTCTAGCACAAACAGCGTTTATCACAAGCTACCAAAGTTAAATTAGCATGTATCTACTGGAGATATATTAGACTGGAAATCATTTTGGGACTCCTATGAGACAGCGATCCACACAAATCCTACATTGAGTGATATACAAAAATTCAACTACTTAAAGTCCCTTCTACAAAGCGAATCGTTACAATACAGCTGGTTTTTCTATGAAAAATACAAATTTCGACAAAGCATTTTCATTACTTCAGGAAAGATACGGACAAACTCATAAAATCGTCCAAACCTACATGCAGGCCCTACTTGATTTACAGACTCCAATTTATACAATTACCAGCCTTCGTAATTACTAGGATGAGATAAAAACTTATGTAAGAGGTCTCGAGTCACTCAGACAGACAGACGACACATATGGGTCACTACTAGTCCCTGTTATTTTAAATAAGTTACCTGCAGAGATATGTCAAAATTTAGCATGAGAACACATTTCAAAACAAACTGGATACTACATGATTTACGCTTCTCGATGAAAAAGTAGAAAAGTCACTCGCTACCGTTACCTTTTTAACAAATATGAAGTCACGTTCAAACTCAACGTTCGGAAAACCCGAAAGGTCAATTTCTGAGAATAAACTTTACATTAAGTCTTGCGTTTTTTGCCACGAAAATGGGCATATAACCGTTAATTGCACAAAAATAACAACCGTTGATGCGCGTAAAGCTATGATAAAAAGAGAGAGGTTATGTTTTAACTGCCTCAGTCTTCACAAATTAGCTGACTACAAATCTACAAGTGCATGTAAGAAATGCAACAAGCGTCATTATTCAGGTATATTTACCAAGAATGACAGGGTGTCGCTAGTGTGAGCTCAGGAATTGAGTCAATGGATGCTAATATTTTACGAGACGAAGGAGCACAGAGGTCATTCTTCACAGAAGCACTCGCCAAAAAACTAGAAATAGGTATCAACGGGACCAAAAAAGTCCATCTTTATGGATTCGGAGAGCAAAACAGACAAATTAGGCATATGCAATCGGCAACAATATACTTACAAACTGACGATGGAGATAACATACCGCTCAATGTTCTTATCATACCTGAAATTGCGTTACCACTGCAAACACACATGAAATCGGTAGTTAATATGAGACATTTGCGTGGGTTGAAATTAGCATACCCAATTACCGAAGATGACATGTTTGATATTAATTTACTTATTGGAGCAGATTATTACTGGAGTATACTAGTAGTTGGAGATAAAATCATTAGAGGTAATGGACCGACTGCCGTCGAATATAAACTGGGATAGATACTTTCTGGACCAACAACAAGTATTAGAGATTCAATATTGAAAGTTGTTGTGTCTCATCAAACAGAGGAATGTAATCTTACAAAGTTTTGGAAAAATTGAGTCCCTTGGTATAGAAGGCAATAAAACAAGTATAGAACGAGAAGAATTTCAAATGATGTATGTAAACTCATCAGTGTCATTTCTTGACAACAAGTATGTCGCCAAGCTACCTTGGAAAACCGATCATCCGCCATTACCGACAAACAAAGCAGTTGCCTTGCGTAGGATAGAAAAAGTTATAAGACGTCTTAGTAAAGAACCTCAATTATCACAAAAAAGTGGAGAAATCATTTAAGAACAGGAAAACGATGGTTTATAGAGAAAGTCGACAAATTAAATTAAACCAAATACCAAGTTACATTATAGCCCTCATCATGCAGTGAAGAAAGATTCCGCAACTACACCTATAAGGATCGTGTATGACTGTAGTTGTAGACAAACACTGGACACCGCCAGCTTAAATGATTGCTTACTTAACGTACCCCCAACGTTGAATGATGTAACCGCAATATTTTAAGATTCCTCAAGAATAAATACGCCGTATGTTCAGATATCGAAAAGGCCTTTCTCAATGTTGGACTAGAAATTGAAGACCGGGACGTCACTAGATTTTTCTGGTTGAGCAATCCAAAAGACCCAATCAGTTGTATTACAACTTACAGGTTTAAGTCTGTATTATTCGGAGCCACCTGCCCACCCTTTAAATTAAATGTTGTTTTATCAAAACACATCAACAACCACCAGACAGAATTAACTGACAATTTAATGAGAGATTTGTACGTAGACAATATTGTTTCTAGTTTTAATTCCGAAGATAAATTGTCGCAATATTTCAAAGTTATTCGCACATTATTTACAGATGGGGGATTCAATTTACGCGCATGGGCATCAAATAACAAGCTTTTACAACAACTTGCAGAATCTGCAAAAAGGTCTCGAGACAGAACAGGTAGTCAAAATATTAGACTTGCGTTAGAATACATATGATACACTTACGTATGCTGAAAATATTCTAGACACGGAAATAGACCTCATCACGAAACGCGAAGTACTAAGAAAATCGGGATCATCAGTCCAGTTACCGTACCTGGTAAAATGTTCATGCAAACACTTTGGGGCGAAAATATAAAATGGGACGAGCCATTGCCCAATCATATGCAAACAAAATGGATTGACATGGCCATCAGACGAGATATTAATGAAGCGACAAAGACCGTTATACATCTTCATTACTTCAAAAATTGCTCGGATTCGAACAGAGACAATGTGATACATGTATTCATGGATGCTAGCATGAAAGCTTACGGTGCTTGTGCATACCTCGTTTCGGAAGGAAAAAGTTCACTCTTAGTATTTAGAAATCGAGTAGCACCTTTAAAACAGCTTACAATACCAAGATTAGAACTAATGGCTGTAGCAATTGGAAGTCGACTTCTATCTTACATTTTGACGCAAGGTAATGTTAATCGTGTCATATTATGGAGCGATAGCTAAATTGTGTTGAGCTGGTTGAGTTCAAACAAGAAAACAATTTGTCGCCAATCGAGTGAAAGAGATCAAGAAACTGACAGAAAAGTTTACATAGAAATACTGTCCAAGTAAATTGAATCCCGCCGATTTACTATCAAGAGATAAAAACTCAAAAGTTAAGAGACAACGTGTTATGGATGAACGGCCCTGACTGGTTAACATTACGAGAAAAAATGGCCTGAATGGAAAATAGATGAAACGCAAATTATATCTACATTTGCTCAACAAGAAGTAACGGTTGATACGATACAAATACTGAATACACACGTTGTAACGCAGGAAATCAAAAACATAATTGACATTGACAGATTTAACTCTTTCAAGAAAGTTTTGAGAGTTACAGCCTACGTTCAAAGATTTATAGCTGACTGTAGATCAGGAGAAAAACGAACTGGAAACCTTAGTACACAAGAAATACAAAATGCAACGATAACTTTGATACAAGAAGTACAACAAAGACACTATTGTGAAGTGAAACAAAGCTTACAAATAGGAAAGAAACAACTGAAACTTTATTTGGATAAGGACAACTTGATTCGTTGTGAAGGACGGATTGAAATCTCAACTTATTCAACAGTTTTGGTACAAATGGAAGCACGCATATCTTACCTCTCTTCGCGAATACTATAGAAACACCGGGAAGGACAATCGAACAATCATCGTTGAAGATGTTGTACAAGTGTACGAAGAATCACCGAGGACAAAGTGGAACCTAGCTGTAATTGATCAATTAAACATTGGAGGTGATGGAAAAACGAGATCTGCTGTAATACGGACAAAAAATGGACTCACTTCGCGTCTGATTACAAAACTTTATCCTCTTGAAGTGTTAGCAAATAGTCACTTTATAATAGACAATATATGTGATCTTACTTATCCTTCTAGTTCTAGAAACTTAAGCCGTAAAGCTAAAAGTGTTGCCAAGGAGAACAAATGGACAAATGGAAATAATTCTTAATTCAGAGACTGTAAATGCAATTTTATGTAGTTTTTAATAGAAGTTAACTCATTTTAGAGACTTTAGAGTTTATTTAGTAATTTTTTAGTCAAGTGTCACATAATATTGTAGTTTTAATATTTTTAATTTCATATTTTGCGCGGCCCCAGGATGTTGTGAAGTCCGCTTACTAGACGTACAGTATAGCGCGCCGCTCAATTGTAACGTCAAAATCGTTGACGTACTTCTTTTAGCTTTCTCATTACATTCATCAAACTAGCAAGTATAGTATATAATATATATATTATATTATATACAAATGATGGTTGGATGACTTCATATTCCCATTTGATCAGTAACAAAATATTTTAAAAATAGAGTTGAAAGTTTTATTGAAACAATACATTTGCATTTCAAAGGTTACTACTAACAGTTTATATTCTCAATTGATTAAAAGATAAAATAATAAAAATACTATCACAGAATAAAGGTGATTGTTGAACATGTAATACTGTCATTCTTCACAATAAATGTATCTACATACATGTATTCAGATATTAATCATTGTGTTTTTGAAGAAATATAAATTTGAGTCAATGCTAAACATTATTATGCTTTAATTAATTGTAACTTGCAATTTTGATGATTCTCTTTCAAGTATAAAACATATGTTGAATATTATGTGTATAACATATTGCACACAGAGTAATCTCTATTTGTAGATTGCAAAACATCATCTAAACTATTCTACAGCTACTTAACAAATAGGTATATGACATGAAATACAAAACCATATCAATATACTAGAGACTTAGCAAACTTAGAGTCAAATTTCAGTATTTATCAGAAAAAATACATTAATTTGACATTTTGCAAAGAATTCACTTAATTTCAGAAATGATATAGAAAACAGTATACTCAAGACCCAAAAGTCAAAAATCAACATATTAAAGCTTGTTAGTAAGAAAAAGTAATGATAAAGATAAATGCATTCTATATAAAAAGTCAATATATCTGAAGAAGAAGATAATGCCGGTTCAGTATTTTGTAAACATATTTTGGCAGCATATTATCATGCAGCTTATATGAATATTGTTATTATATATTAAATACAACAAAGATATACAATGTAAAAAAAACTTCTTGAGATTGTCATAAGTCTCGTATCAGTAAAAACATCATAAAACAATGAATAAACAAAATCAATCAATAAAAGTGATCAATGGTACATCAAACCGATAAAACTTTTATTTTGTATATGATTATGTAAAAGAATAGCTCTTTAATACATACTAATATTTCGTTTTTTCCAATAGAATAATCCCAATGCAGATACAGACAGACATCATAATTATTCTTCAGATTGATAATTTCATATATTCCTGGTTTAATAGTTGATTGATTATAAAATAAAAATATTGGTTTTGACTTTTCCAAACAGGCAATAAAAAATGTATTTTAAATATCCAATAAAGAGATAGAACATCACAAAATCTTTTATTATCTGACGATTTATAATATAGAACATCCCCAACAGCATTGTTGAGGGTAATCAGGTGCGTGGACTTTTCTTTCTAGTCCATAGACCCAGAATCTTGAACTAAAGTCCTCCCAGGTGTAGTTAGCTTCAGTAACTGGCACAGCACGTAATCTTTGTCTCTGGAAAAATAAAATTCATTTGAACTGAAAACCAATGAATCATTTGGTAAATATGTAACATTAAAAAAATTTTATTCTCCTGTGTCAGTTACATATCACACAACAACCACTGATTTTTTGACTTTCTTACAAAATCAGGACTGCTGTGTCAGCATTGTAACTGTAAGGGTGTCATATTAAATGAATGCATTCACTCCATAAATGTGAATAAACTATGGCATTGTGAGTTTCTCTTGGATTGCTGAGTCTTATATGTCCCCTTGGTTTGTTCCCCCTCTTTTTACTACCTCTAGAGTTGATAATTTATCCAACTAAAACATTTTATATCACTATAGATGGAATAGACTTAGATTTCGACATCTAATTTTTCATTACACTTGAATTGAAGAAGATCACTATCCAAAAGACTCAATCAATGATGAATTTCAAAAAGGTTTAGTGAGTATATTCATATAATTTACTCGCCGCGATATAGCCTTTTTGTGCTGATGCGGCGTAAAGCAATCACCAATCAATCAATCAGATAATTTACAAATCTGTTAAATAATAGTCATTGATAGATCATGTGAATACAGTTATAGGACAAACGCCCAGATTTTGAGTTTCTTCGGCAAAATATCCAGAACATTAACCAATTAACAGCTTATTGATAAATTATTTATTCAAACACTTTTTTTATTTGTCTTCACAGCAGGGAATCTTCTGATTACCACAATATTGTACATGACTGACCAGAAATGACCACATGTGTGTTATGGATTGTAAAAATACTGTTACACATAAACAGATTGTTATCAGAATCAGCTTGTGGCAAACTCTTCTGACTTTTGAATTTTATATACACAAGACCCCCTCCCCTTTTTTTCAAAAGTGAATACAAGGCAATGCAAACATTTGAAAACAGAGTATTTGTGTTTAGTATTTTTGTTTTTTATATTTAAGTGTATAACTAAATCTGCAATATAAATATGAGTAAGAAATGACTGTTTTTTTTAAATTACACGGCAACTTATTTTCAAAAATATTTGTGTGTGTGCTGGAATGAAACTTGAGAAGTTATCAAATCTAATGTTCTTGTACCACAGGCACATTTTGTAAATGTTTTCTCTAAATAATGGTGTCAAAAAAGCAAAACAAGTTTTAAAAATTTATAAAGTAGTTCAAAATTCATTTCAAATATGTTTTTCACAAAAACAAATCTTGACATTTTTAATATTTCCAGTTTTACAATTTACTATTTGTCTAGCCTGCAACTAAAGTCGCCAAAGCTAAACATAACAATCCTTCAATGGGAGACGGATTTATATATATAAGTTCTTCTGGTTTCCAAATCCCTGTATTTCTATTGTATAATTGTAATTTGTGCACTTTTGAAAAATAAAATATTGTTGAAACTAAACTAATCCTTCTCTAGTCGTGTTGTCAACATTAAGATTCATTCTTTATATATAAATAAGAAGATGTGGTATGAGTGCCAATGAGACAACTATCCATCCAAGTCACAATGTGTAAAAAGTAAACAATTATAGGTCAAAAGTACGGCCTTCAACACGGAGCATTGGTTATTTTCTTTTTAAAACGTTTTTATTAAACCTTCACGGAATTTATTTAACTAACAGACGCTTCTTCTATACAATGACAGCATCCAGAGAATTATTTTGTTCTTTTCCATTATTTTACTGTTCCAAGTTTTTTTTTCACTAATGTTATTCTAAATTAACTGTTTACAAAACTTGGAATCTTTCTAAATACTAAGGATTTTTTTCATCCCAGGAATAGTTTTCCTTAGCTGTATTTGGCAAAACCTTTTAGAATTTTGTGTCCCAAATACTCTTCAACTTCGTACTTTATTTTGGCCTTTTTACTTTTTTTATTCGAGCATCGATCACTGATGAGTCTTTTGTAGATGAAACGTGCGTCCGACGTTAAAAATTTGATGCCTGGTATCTAAATGAGTTTATTTAGATACAGTATGAGGTTTTAGTTTTTCTTAGACATTTATAAGTTGAAGCATCATTGAATGATATAATTAGGTTCTTCAAGATCAAGAGTACAATTTTCCTTACTTTACTGATAAAAGACTTTTTTGAAGTTAATATTTAGATTTAGTCTTGGGTTAAAGTTTCCAGACATCAAAAACTTTATGGAATTTTATGAAATTATGAACAGGGACAGAAGTTTCATCATGACAAAAAAATAGCAACTTAAGAAAAAATGGTTCTGTATTTTTTTTTTATTTTAACTTTTCTGCATTTTGGTGATGATTAGAAATATTTTTGTTTAATAAACATTCAGATACAGTCTAGGGTTAAAATTAACAAAATATCAAGAATTTTGAATTTTC
This sequence comes from Mytilus coruscus, assembly GCA_017311375.1. Classification (NCBI taxonomy): domain Eukaryota; kingdom Metazoa; phylum Mollusca; class Bivalvia; order Mytilida; family Mytilidae; genus Mytilus; species Mytilus coruscus. The sequence goes on from CM029595.1 coordinate 116,929,287, forward strand.
CACCCATTCTTTGTAATTTACAAATAAATTGTTTTTTTGACAGTCAACTTTTTAGGTTTAGTCTGTTGTGAAAGATTTTGAATAACTTTGCCAAACCTTCATGGAATTTTACAAAACTTAGACAGAAGCTCCTTCATAATCAAGAGATTGAACCCTGAGAAAAGTTTGAATTACTTTTTAAATAATGATGTAAATAAAACATATTTTCCAATAATTTAAATTCAAGACTTAATCAGGGTCATATTCAGATGTGGATACTCCTTACGTTGCCTTGGTGCCTCCACCCCTTTTCAAAATCCTGGAATCGCAACTGATACGCTTGTGTCACTTTTTGTTAATTTAGTAATTCATTTCTGTAACTAACTATTTCAAATACAAAGGACTCCTTAAAAATATACATATTATAAACACATGGGTTGTATTCCTGGAACAGATTTCACTCTATAAGGTCCTATAAAATAGTGTTTCTCTACAAATTCTGAATTACACACTAATAATTGTTTCCGATTTAATCTATTTTTCTCTCAGGTCAGTGGTCTGATTACCATGGTCACGGAGTCAAGTTTCATACCCATTCATCTGACTTTCTAATCTCTACCAGCAAGGAGTCTGATAAGAGGTTGTAATATGTTGAATAGATTAATTAACATCTATAAATTGTGAAATTTGATATCTCATAAATTTTAGGATGAAACTGAATAAGAGAATGGTTACGTTTTGTTTGAAAATGTAGTTGGTCCTGAAACAAGGGCTGCATGTCATTTTCAGTATTATTTGTAGCATTACCTAAAGTAATGATATCTAATAGATTTTTTATAACCATTTAGAGGTTTTCCAAGTAAAATGGTGAATAATAGACTAACCTGCTGAAGCTGTCTTTCATTTGGAAATGCAGTTCTATGAGAATTGACCAATCGAACAGAATTATCATTAATCTCCACCACAGGGTATGAAGTGATTGGAAAAACCTAAAAAAAACAAAAAAAAAAACGTTGTGATTAAAATTAAATATTAAACATCCTGACATATTGGTCATCGTTAATTTACAATTCACTTTTAGTATGCTAGAACAATTCAAATTTGGTGTTTCTCCTGGTGATTTTTACAGAACTGTCTTACACAAAAAAATGATAGAATTTGTTCATACTTTACAAAAATGTAGTATATATTGTGAAATATTCATAAATATGATACAAATTATAGGTCACCGAGATTGTCTTCCAGCTACAGGTTTTGAAAAAATGACACATTTTGTATGGATTATACAGAGAGAAAAAAAAGCATCATAATGTGAAAAGAAAATACATAAAATAGAAGAAAAAAAAATCGTGAAGATCCCTTTATAAATTATACTTTTTCTGAGAAACCTCCCCTTTTTACGCTATAGGTTGCAGTTCTTATATCTAAGAATATGTACATCAATTGTGAATGCAAAACAGGGCTGCAATTATCTACTCATTCAGAAGTGATGATGACGAGTATGTTAATATAATTCATTATCTTCTCATTCAGAAGTGATGATGACGAGTATGTTAATATAATTCATTATCTTCTCATTCAGAAGTGATGATGACGAGTATGTTAATATAATTCATTATCTTCTCATTCAGAAGTGATGATGACGAGTATGTTAATATAATTCATTATCTTCTCATTCAGAAGTGATGATGACGAGTATGTTAATATAATTCATTATCTTCTCATTCAGAAGTGATGATGACGAGTATGTTAATATAATTCATTATCTTCTCATTCAGAAGTGATGATGACGAGTATGTTAATATAATTCATTATCTTCTCATTCAGAAGTGATGATGACAAGTATGTTAATATAATTCATTATCTTCTCATTCAGAAGTGATGATGACGAGTATGTTAATATAATTCATTATCTTCTCATTCAGAAGTGATGATGACGAGTATGTTAATATAATTCATTATCTTCTCATTCAGAAGTAATGATGACGAGTATGTTAATATAATTCATTATCTTCTCATTCAGAAGTGATGATGACGAGTATGTTAATATAATTCATTATCTTCTCATTCAGAAGTGATGATGACGAGTATGTTAATATAATTCATTATCTTCTCATTCAGAAGTAATGATGACGAGTATGTTAATATAATTCATTATCTTCTCATTCAGAAGTAATGATGACGAGTATGTTAATATAATTCATTATCTTCTCATTCAGAAGTGATGATGACGAGTATGTTAATATAATTCATTATCTTCTCATTCAGAAGTGATGATGACGAGTATGTTAATATAATTCATTATCTTCTCATTCAGAAGTGATGATGACGAGTATGTTAATATAATTCATTATCTTCTCATTCAGAAGTGATGATGACAAGTATGTTAATATAATTCATTATCTTCTCATTCAGAAGTAATGATGACAAGTATGTTAATATAATTCATTATCTTCTCATTTGATGATTTGTTTGGGCCTTGAAGAACTTTTAAATTCTAATGTGTCCTTAAGTTATGTAACAAGACTACAAACTATGCACTGTACACTTATCTTTGGTATCAACGTTTTTTAGTTATGCATATTAGAACAGCCTATATGCGCAGTATATATATATCTTGTATTGACAATAATACTGATGAAGATGAAAATGGTTTTAAAATGGTTAACATATTTTACAACAATTTCAACATCTAGATGACATCATAAGATTAACAAACTTTATTTCTGCTAATGTCAATTATAAACCTACCTGTGTCATCACTTGTTCAAAAATGGTTTCACCTTTGGCACATCTAACCAGTTCATCAGGCATGTCAGTTCTTTCTATAATGTGGTCTACGTTGTGATTGGTACTGAAAAATAAAATAGCCAATTAAAGATAACATTTCTTGCTCAATCAAAATGTCAGAAACAACTTAAAGTTAAAGGAGAAAGCATATAAAAAAAAATAAACAAGAACAATCACCGACACTGAACCAGAATGTGTTCATATCTTGTAAACAAATCGTCACATTACCACTACATTTGGTATCTCATCAACATTACCCTAGCAATACTAGCGCTTTCTATTCACTTACTATGTAACTGTTAACTTAATGTAGCACTTCATTTGCCTGTATCCATCACAAGTATCACATGTAATACGTCCATCTCCACCACATGTATGACAGCTGAAATATAAATATACTATTTACATACAAGATAAATAAAACCAGGATCTAACGGAACTAATTTGGACGGGCACATAAAGAATGTGTCGGAGTTAAACATGTTTGTGAGCGGTCAACCCTCCTCCGAACCTGGGACAGTGGTGTAAGTATTAGCCCCAGATTAAAGGGAAAGTTTCGTAATTTTAAGGAAAACGCCGTTACATTTCTATGGAACGCCACAGCTGTCTTATGTGGAACTCTGATATTACTTTATGTTGTTTTATTATTACTTGATGATATTTTGTCTTTACTTAATATGGTTTTGACATTACGTAATGATGTTTTGATATAACTCAATATGGAATAGTCATTACTTAATGATATTTCGATATTACACGATATGGTTTCGTATTGACTTGATATAGTTTTGTCATTACTCAATATGGTTTTGTCATTACTCTTTGTGGTTTCACCATTATTTAATGTGGTTGTGTCATTAGTCAATGTGGTTTTAACATTACTTGATGTGAATGTGACTTAACGTTATGTAGTTGTTTCATTACATGATGTGGTTTTGTTATTTCGTAATGATGATTTGCCTATTCTTTATATGGTTTTAACATTACGTAATGATGTTTCAAAATTTGACGATTTTACACTACATGATGTGTTTGTTTCATTATTTGATGTGGTCCTGTCATTCTTTGATGTGGTTATCCCATTACTTGATGAGGTAAAACCACGTGACCAATTCGGAAAAAATATGTTCTATTTTTAAACAGATTTCAATTTATCGTTTGTTTAATGTGCTTTGGATGGGTATCGCTATCCATTGAGTTAAAGTTCAAATTAAAGTTCGAGTGGTTGTTCAGAGTTATTTGGTATGAAAAAGGGAACGGCAGATAATAATAAGAAAAAGTATTAAAAGTTTTTAGTATATCGGACATAATTGGGATATCCCCAAACCACTTGGTCCTGTTGTTTTATCCTAAGTTCTCAAACGGAAGCAGTATTTTGTAATAAATTTGTAAAATATTCCACGGAACCCTGTGTCTCGCCTGATATTGCTGCTGTAAGTGTAAAAGCGTCATGTTGATCGGCTGTACATTTATCTGTACATTTATCGGTAAAAAAAAAAAAAAATGTTTTTCTGTAGATGCTTTTTCTTGAAATTGAGGAATAACTCCTATACAAGTTTTAAAACACTTCATGGAGGTTTACAAATTTTCATGTCAAAACAGTTTACATGTAATTCGGTTTTATTTAACTAAAACAAAACTGTATGGTTTTCAACAATGAGCAAAACCCATACCCAATAGTAAGCTATAAAAGGTCCCGAAATGAAAATGTAAAAACTAGAAACCTAACGATCTATAGATAGATAGATTGATAGATACTTTATTCTCTAAAACTAAATACAAGTTTACAGAGAAACATACAATATAAATACAGATACACTAGTCGAGGTAAACAAATCCAGTATGATGTTCTAAAAGTAATATACATGGCATACATGTTTAGTAACATGTATAATGAAAGGTTAAACTCAATAGAAATTAAAAATGGAGAATGAGACGCCGACGCCACTATCGACGACGAAATATAGGTTTGTTGTGTCTCACTACCGCTACATTGATGTCGCAGGCTCGACACAAATCAAAAGACTTGAACTTTATTGTTAACAAATGAAACACTTCAAATCAACTCACACTAAAGTTACAGGGAAACGGGGGGAGGGGGGCTCGGACTAAGCGACAAAGCATCAATACTATAAAACAAGAATTCTCCAATTTTTTTTAGCGTAAATGATCATTTGAACTTATACGAATATCAATCTTTTATTTGTAATCAATTGAATTCCCTGATCTACCTCGCACTAATTGAAAAATAAACTTTTTGGAATATCTGTTTCATATGTGACGACTAGGGGCGGATCCAGCCATTTTAAAAAGGGGGATTCCCAACCCAGGATAAATGGGGGTGGGGGTTCCAACTATATGTCCCCATTCAAATGCATTGATCGTCCAAAAAGGGGGTTCCAACCCCCGGAACCCTCCCTCTGGATCCGCCACTGGACGACGGACATGTTCCAGTGGTCGTAACCATTAAACCGTCATCTTTTCCTTGAATGTAAACTACCAAATAAAACCAAATCACTGGGTTTGTACTTTCTCGAGTAACACGACGGGTGCCTTTCTGGAGCATCCGAGATCACCCTGATGGATTTATATTACCCAGTCATACCGATCTATTGAAACAGCCAAATGAAACTGTTTTGTATGCCACCGCAACTGAAAGTTGGGGGCATATTGTTTTACCCCTGTCCGTCCGTCCGTCCGTCTGTCCGTCCCATTATGAGTATATAGTTATTCCGCATAACTCCTCCTACAGTTTGAATCCTAGGAAGTTTTCTCTTTACTGTCTGTTTGTACATATATTGAAGGTGTGCATGTGGTCAGGGTTTTTATTTTTATTATCTTTTGCTCTTTTGGGAGATAAATGAACATTTTTTGTCATTTTTGGGGTATAAGCGGCTAAATGAGTTGAGTGCGGGGGCATCACTTTGTCTAGTTTACATTGTTTTCTCGTGTTGTGCTGTTACACAACTGTAACAGTCCGATGTAAGGTTAGGATTTAGCGCTCACATACATGTTAAATTCCGCCACGTGCACTTTCTTTATGTACCTGCCCCAAGTCAGGAGCATGCATTTCAATTGTTGTCGTTGTATAAATGTGTGTCATTTCTTTTTTGTAGATTGTTTATTTATAAATAAGACCGTTTGTTTTTCGTTTGAATTTTTCATATGTTGCATGGTGGCCTTTTGTAGCTGACTATACGGTGTGTTGAAGGCTGTACGGTTGCCTATATACGATTTCTTACATCCACTGCATTTAAACTCTGATGGATAGTTGTCTCATTGTCAATCACACCACATCTAACTTTATTTCAACTTCTATGTTGCGTTTTGTATACTGTAACATTGTTTATCTTTTGTACGCATACCGGAGCCCTCTTTTCGGAAGCCCGAGCAAAAGTCCTTGTTCCGCGATAGAAAATTTAATTACGAACTCATATAAGATAGCTCGAATTTCAACTCAAAATCTTAATTAATCTAAATGAGACTTAAATTGAATCTTACTCAAGCTCTACCTCAAAAATGACTCAAATTTAATGTTGTAACTAGAACTCTACCTCAGTTAAATGTGACTCGATGTCCAACTCGAAACTCAATGCTAACTAAAATTTTAATTCTAATAATGACTTGAATTCGAAATCGAAGACTAACTCAAAGTTTAACTCAAACAGTAACCCGAACTTTAATTTGAACTCTAATTCGATGGATGGCCACACTCATCCAAGGCACATACAACATGGAAATCTATCTAAAAATAGAACAGGTTTTTCCGAATTGGTCACGTGATTTTACCTCATCAAGTAATGGGATAACCACATCAAAGAATGACAGGACCACATCAAATAATGGAACAAACACATCATGTAGTGTAAAATCGTCAAATTTTGAAACATCATTACGTAATGTTAAAACTATATAAAGAATAGGCAAATCATCATTACAAAATAACAAAACCACATCATGTAATGAAACAACTACATAACGTTAAGTCACATTCACATCAAGTAATGTTAAAACCACATTGACTAATGACACAACCACATTAAATAGTGGTGAAACGACATCGAGTAATGACAAAACCATATTGAGTAATGACAAAACTATATCAAGTCAATACGAAACCATATCGTGTAATATCGAAATATCATTAAGTAATGACTATTCCATATTGAGTTATATCAAAACATCATTACGTAATGTCAAAACCATATTAAGTAAAGACAAAATATCATCAAGTAATAATAAAACAACATAAAGTAATATCAGAGTTCCACATAAGACAGCTGTGGCGTTCCATACATTTCTGTTATGTTATCTTTTATATGACACAGGAAAAATTATATGTTTCAATTAAGAATCATTATATGTTGATCGATACTGGCAGATTATAAACATAATCAAGAAGACAGGATGGTGGAAATATACAGAAAGATTTGTCCGTCACTGACAAAAACATAAGAACCAAATAGTAGAGCAAGACCTGGTTTAAATGAGGGACTTACTAAGAGCTACATGTGTATACCATGAAAATAGATTAGATCTTTGAACTAGATTTCCTAATGATGTTTTGCATTTCTTTACAACAACAACAAACATAATAAACCGAGGTTGTGATGGGATATAAAAATTCAAATATCAGAATTTGCATCTATCTAGGTCACCCAATTACATGTACAGGGTACGCTCTTAAAGAATTGTTTCCATGATTATGTCAATCCGTAGAAAGTGTTTTATACTAAAACCATGAGGCTTTGAAAGAAATCCCCAGTGTTAGCTAGGACGGCTACTTTCTAATATCTGAAATGTTGATTAAAGAAATGTCTCTGATAACATTTCGCCTTCATCTAGAATAAGTGCTATATTATTGTAGGTTTGTAAATTGGAGACAACAAATGTTAGACAAATGATGTAATTTTAGCCGAGGCTTATGTAAACTTACTGACAACGACCGTCCCCTCCACATCTGTGACATCCTTCCATACGCTGGTTCCCCTCGTGGTCAGTTCGCATCACCCGTCCATCACCTCCACAACTGTCACAATGAATCTGACCCCATCCCCCGCATCTCCAACATCGGTGGTATCCTCGGGCATCACAGTCATGACAAGGCTAAAATTCATTTCAACATTGTGAATATTACAATTATACATATGTTATTGTTACTGTATTGTTAAAAAATAACTTTAAAAGGGTTTTTATCAGAACTTCTTGGACAAATTTATTTTGCTGTTCAACAATGCTGGCCATATTCACACTATTACATCAAATGAGTAAACGACCAAAAGTGTGTTCACAAACACCGGGGATATATATCTTTGACAACTTATTAAAACAATTGACCCCCAAAATAATGAACAGTCCAAAAGTGTTCAAAAAGAGTTGAATGCAAAAATGTTTTCCTAAAGGCAATCAAAATGTATTACTGTTAAAAATATATAAAAGGCCATCTTTTCTATCATGTTAAATTATCATATATCCGTTGTACCATTGTAAGTGAATTTTAGTCAAATTTTGTACAAATTATAATTTGAACAAGCATTTTTTTGGACAAATTATAATTTGTACAAAGTTAACATAGAAATTATAATTTGTATATTTTTTGTACAAATTATAAATTGTGCAAAGTTAACATACAAATTATAATTTGTATATTTTGTTTGTACAAATTATTATGTGTATAAAATGATAACTTGTACACAACATATATAAATGGTACACAAACCGGAAATTATATGAATAATCAATATCATTTACCCTGACAGTAGCTGTGTGTGGAACTTCCATTTCCTTTTTGTGTGTTTCAAACATTCCGTTTGGTTGGCATGGAATTGCCCATGGAGGAGGTGGTGGACCATTCTGGGGTCCATCCACAGGTCCACCTCTATATGGTTCATTAACATATCCCGTGTCCCTTCCTTCACAGAACGTCTCAAGTGTATACTGAAACAAAATTGACAGATTAACGTACGTTTGAACCCTATCAAAAGATCAAATCATCAAATTAAAAAATATATCGAATACTTCTTATTTCGTACCTGGAGTTGAACTTGACTGTCGTAATATAAGTTTAATTAATACAAAATGCACTTCTATTCGTATCGTAACTGAACTGATGATGACTTTAACCATCATGATATGAATATAGAATTTATAGCATGGCCACTATTATTAGCCTTATGCTTTGCATAGGCATTTCTTGTCATAGAGATGACAAACATTTCCGTTATTCTCTCACATTACCATAATTTTCATTGATAGGGACACATTACAACAATAATTTGCAATACTGTATGCTTTATAGACATTTTCGTTATAAATTTCAAAGAAACCAGTAGCGTTATATAAGTGATTGCAAAGCACTACCATTTACTCACATGTAAAGCCGTTAATCCTATGGCTTTAGAAAGATTCATTTCATTGGCTGGTTTCTTGCCATAGCAACAATTCTGGTTGACAAATTCAATCATAGCTTGTTTACATGCTGCTTCGTCCAAGTTGGCTAAGCTAAAATGGTAGTTAAATTAAATCAATCAAATATATGTTTATATGATATCTAAATTTTAAATATTGATCTGGGTATGCCCTCGCGATTACGTCCCATATAAAAAAATCCGCCTTTAAAAATGCTATACTTTTATTTCCTCTTATGAAAATGTTCTACAATACATATGTGTATACTCTGCTAAGCTTTACTGAACAAGCCTTGGATAGGACCTATTTTAGCTTGCACTTTTTAGTTGCTCGGATAAAACTTCATCGTAGGAACCTTAGATGCAGTAACCTTAAATAGTATGAAAATACACTACAAAAAGAAATGTGTTTAGCAAAAACTACTTCAACAGTTCTTAGGTGAGAGCTGGATTGGAAAACAAATACTTTCTATCTAACATTTTCGATAGTGTTTATAAATAAAGGCAAATAAGACTGATGTGTGCATATAAAGTAGTAAGTACTCGCGTATTTACGAAGAAATGACAATGAAACATCGTTTAACTTTTACTAAAGACTTACTCTGTAAATTCCATTGGAGGTGGTTTTCCTTGTGGTGGTGGTGGTGGCGGCGGGGGAGGCATCGGTGCCACTGAAATAAATTTGATCAGTTAAATTAAATTATATAGCCCATTTAACTCATTAATGTATGTACAATATGCCTGAAAACAATTTCTTACTTCATATAGAAAACATACCGAAAATGTAGTTGTAATTATTGCCTTTATTCGGAAAAATAATAAAAGAAAAACATCATGAAATATTATGAAATCACAAGTAAACAATATAAACAATATTGGATTGATTGGTTCGTGTTGTCAAGTCTTTAGTTTCTATGTTGTGTTTTGTATACTGTTGTTTGTCTTTTGGATTGATAACTATTGGTTCGTGTTGTCAAGTCTTTAGTTTCTATGTTGTGTTTTATATACTGTTGTTTGTCTTTTGGTCTTTGTAATTTTTTTTTTGCCATGGCGTTGTCAGTTTATTTTCGATTTATAAGTTTGAATGTCCTGTGGTATCTTTCGCCTCTCTTCTACAAATGCTTTAGTCAATTTTACTAAAAATCGGCGTAAAAGCGTTGCAAAATGAAATTAATTACACAATTAAAAATGCCCAATTTGTTTTGTTATGTTGTATCCATCTTCATACTTACTTTGTCCGAAACCACCGACTTGACCATATCCCTGAAACTGTGGCATCCCTTGCATTGGTGGAGGGCCTCTCTGAGGTGGGCCTTGGGCCAGTGGATGCCTTGGTGGCCCTTGACCTTGTCGAAAGTCAGCCGGCGGTGGTCCCATGCCGGCATTCCATTCTGGAAGCAATAAACGAACATAGTATAGAAAAAGATTAATAGTTAAAAATTTTCTACATACAACGATGAAAATTTTATTGATTGGTTGATTGATTAATATCAAATCAGCGTGAACATGCTATATTGCAACGAAATATGTAACTGGATTTGTTAATTAATTCAATATATAATAATAAAGTAAAACAGATTTGCCATTGGACAATCTAAGAATATCACCAATAAAAACGGTCTGTCACGAACGACTGAAAAGTTTGAATGCCTTATTTTTCATATAATAAATGTGCATTTTAATCTACTGGAACTGGCATTGCAAACTTTTAAACCACGTGAAATAATTGGAAATACTTACGCTGAGGTGGAGGTCCTCCATAACCACCTACAAAATAAAATACAGTTATCAATTCATTGAGCACACATATTTTTGATAAACAGAGGCTTCAATGCGAACAAGTTGGAAGAAACAGAAGAAACGTCACAAATATGATCTAGTTAAACAGTTTCAGTGCCACTGAGTATGAAATTGAACAAAAAAAAAAATGTTCAGTAATTGAATGTGCAACTTGTATAAGATGGCAAAACCCAAAAATCCAAATATGCAAATAGTTGTACAGCTCAAGTTACACTTTGAAAAGCGAAAAGCTTTATCTAATGCCACCACAGTTCTGTGTGGCAGCTGGTTTTACTTAACAACTGTTCTTGGAAAGAATTAGTATTGACAGTAGTGATGACTAGCACTAAACAACCAGTTAGAATGTTAGACTGTTAGAATTTGTGGATTGTCTGACATGTGAAATCAAGGACTGTCGAATATTCATGTGTATGTCTTGCTGAATATGCCAAGTTTGGTGTTCATACATCGCATTGCTGTAGGGGTGTCATTTATGTTTATCACTGTTGCTCTTGCACGGAGTGAAAGTGTTTAGCAGCATTAAGTGTAAATATTTTAAAAGATCTTTTTATTATTGCACAGTCTTAAAATTCATATAATGAATGATGTGTGTGGCTAAGAGGATTTAAAATTTTCATTTATATATATATTAGCTTCAAATATGTTAACGGTTCTGTCTGATAATGAATATAGCTAGTTTATTGGTCCCTTGTCCTTCATTGACAATTGGCAATATCCACATCACAATTTTTATCATGAAAACTGACATTTTAACAAAATTTTCGATATAGTCTTTTGTTTTTATATGCTGAGATGGGATCACATGTGTTGCATGTGATGTGCGTAGACAGACAGGCAGACATCGAAGGAAATTTTACGTGCCAAAAAATTGAACGTTACTTAGATTCTGCGATTGATATTATTCAAAAATATTCAATAAAGACAGAAAGGAATCAATATATAATTTTAACTTGACCCTTGACCGATACTGCCAATTTCGTTTGCTTTTATATAGAAAAAAAAGATATATATCAAATCGAAGTACCATATTATTGACACTCAACGCTAATCTTAGCAAACATATTATGATATAACCGTTAATCCCTAATACATACAAAAAGAATATATATATATTCAAACTATATTTTGCAATATATAATCGATTAATTACAAAATGTGTGCGTTCATAATTTAAAAAAAAAAAACATCTAAAAACATGGACAAGTTGCAGGTAATATTCCTTTTTGAATTGTCAATCTGGAAAATGACCTCAGTAATGAACTAGGTGGATAAGCTACTTTATGTCGTGTATTTGAAATAAGAACTGGTATTTAATTCTTATTGATCTTATTTTAGGACATCATTGTCTAGGAACAATATAAATATTAGACCAAATCGTGCAAACTTTGTTAACCTTTTAAATCAATAAGTTCATTTAAACTAAGTTAAATTTCCGTGGAATATTACTGTTAACATTATATTTATATAAATATGAGATAAGCATCAAGCAACAATACAAAAAGACAATAAAATTGGTGGGATTCTGCTACATCCGTCAATTACTAAAATGTATTTGAACCTTTTTTAATATAACCCTCTCAAGCAAAATTGACCTTTTCTTGTCCCTTTTGGTCATACTGTTCTCCACGTGTCCAGGTATTTGTACATCCTTGGATTTCAAATTTTTGGGTTTATCGGTCCTGGTGAAGGTAAATCAATAAAAGCTCTTCGGACACCATTTATAACATGTTATTTTCATTTACTGTTATATACAGTGCATTTCTTTCTAACTAAAATTTTGTAAACGTTGTGTGGCGTTTGTTGTTGTTTTCTAAACGCTACAAAAGTAGAAACAAATACATCGTTTAATCAGTGTTTACTGACCCTGTTTGAACTTCCAATAATGCATGCACATGTTGTTGGTAAACAGACTTTTTGCAAACGTAGAAACAAATACATCGTTTAATCAGGTTGAAGTTAGAAACAAATGTAGCGTTTGTACTAACAAACGATGAAAGACAAACTGTAGACGCATTTTTAGCGAGTGCATAGTTTGTCAAAGTTTATGTAAACTTTGCAAACGTATGTTAGAACAAACAAATGATCAAAACATGTGCGCGCTTAGCCGTTTGCATCGTTTGTGTTAGAAAGAAATGCACTCATAGTATGGCATTGGTTTGTAAGACAAAAGTCTCGGCTAATATAATGTGCAATTTTCTAGGCCGTCTAATATAATAAAACAAATAAAGCATTAAAACAATCTGTTGTGGATGAAGGTAGTTCTTTTGCGACTGTCACTGAATAAATGCGGAACATATGGACAGGAATCTGTCGTATACAAGAAATAGTATGTTGATCATGTTAATGGTGCATGCAGCTAGTTCACAGCTACTTGTCTCTGAAAATTTGTAGCCACAAAACCAGGTTCAGCCCACCATTTTTTTCTTAAAATGTACTGTACCAAGTCAGGAATATGACAGTTGTTATTTAATAGTTCGTTTCTATGAACGTTGCATTGTTGTTTGTTTTTGTTGCACTTCTGTGTTCTGGTATTTCGTTGTTTTCCTCTTATAGTTGATGTGTTTCCCTCGGTTTTAGTTTGTAACCCGGATTTGTTTTCTCTCAATCGATTTATGACTTTTGAACAGCGGTATATTTCTGTTGCCTTTATTTTTACCTAAAGTATATAGGTATTTTTTTTCAGAGACAAGTGCCTGTGATCTAGTTGGCGCAAAACATAAATCTTTATTCTATAGATATGTGGATTTTTGTGGTTTTTGAGGGAGCAAAATTGGATTACAAATCTAATCAATTCAAACGATCATTCATTGGTATATATACAATAGAATAATTGGCACCAAGACATACAAATCAAATTAGAACACACAAGCAGCAAGCACTCATTAAAGCACACTTATGAAATATACAAATTCAATAGGTGTGATGTTCTTTCCATGATTATGCACAAAAAAACTGACACAATTAAATTTACCATTTTTAAACCACCCATTTGAAGCTGTATGATTAAATAAGGGTTAAATAATGCATAGCTATATATCCTTCACAAATGCGATTATGTCCAATTCCATACCAGTCAATAAGATTATATTTACTATCTGAAAAATGATACAATAAATTGATTTGTAGCTATTTGATAGATAATTCATTTGTTTACAAATTTTGGTATAATTTCTTATTATTGGTGATACAAATTTAAATCAAGAAAAGTTCTTACCGGGTGCTGCCATATTTGCAGGCTCAGTCCTTTACAAACACGTGTCCATGACAGTACGCAAACAAACGGGTGGTTGTATATGAAAACAAAAGTGTCGTGTGCAAAAAAAAAACAGGTATGCTAAAAGAAAAACTATAAATAGTATATGGATTTATAGAAACATTATACAGGATTTCAATTATTTCGTAAGATTTAGACTACGTCATGAAATCAAATGACGAAGTTCAGAGAGTCGGTGTACATGTATTTTAATCTTTTTGCCGACTCGAGACAATGTAACCTTTTAAAGATAAAGACAAAAGTTAAAGATACAAAGCACACGAAACTAATAAAATAACTGATTATATCCAAAAGCAATATTAAATTTTATGATGGAATTATGACAATACCACTAAATAAAAAATAGAATGAGAGTCTTTACAGAGTTATATGCTAATGAGTAAACGCTTTAAAATGGCAAATTAGGCTATAGAAATCAACAATTTTGTTGACTATTGAAGCCAAAACTTTCTATAGCTTAGTTTAAGTACGCTAATGAGAGATCGGAAAACTATGCCGATACACACATAATGGTTATTGTAAAACTGTCATATTCATTTTCACCCTAATTCATGAGTGGTAGTTATTATGGAATCTTACGCAATATTCGATTGGATGAAATTATTATTGCTTCACATTTGCCTGTTTTACCTGTTGATTTTTTCTTGCGTATTTTATGCCAGAACGTTAGTTGATAACAACTTTGATGTTAAAAAATATTGGAAAAAAAATAATTGTCGATAAACAGTTACAGCTATGATTTGCTTTTTCTGTCCTTCTTTATATGTTCAAGTCTTAAAACATTAAAAGAGTGTTTTAACAGAAAATAGTATTTTTCAGTCACACTATGAACGGAATCAGTGAGTGAATGAAGTCAAATTATGACCGATCTGCCTATGTTTTAACATAAAAAGTCGATTTGATTAATTTAAGGCCACATTCGTCCATCTAACAAAATCTAATCATGCACCGTATAATTTTCAAACAAAACATTACAGGTACTATTCTGGAAAAGTCACTGAAAAGCAAAGCAAGGCATACTCAAAATAAGCGGAGGCAATTCATCTTTTGTGGAGGAGGAGGGGCATGGGTTTTAGAGTAAATCGTTTGACTGGTAAAACTAAGAATATGAAAAGCACACAATTTTGAACGTACACTTCTAGATCGGTGACTTAACACATTATTTGCAGATTTTTGTTAATTTAGAACATTCATATTTACAATTAAAAGGATAAATGTCAGAATAGATAAATTATTTAATAAAGCTTTCGTATGGGTTATTTATGAATAAAAAAAATAGAAAATAAGGTGTAATTGGTTTGATGTGTCGTTTAAGAACATATCTCCCAATTGACAGATGTCATATTAATATTCTTTGAAAGTTATATTTTACCCCTTTTAGACTACTATTGCAATACATGATGATCAACAACTTATTCTAACATTTAAAAAAAATATATATAAATTACAAAAAAGTGCAGTAAGATTTTTTCTTTATACTAAACATCATTGCACAAGTTCATGTTTTCTCTGACTGATAATGACGTCTTTACACTTAATCCATTAGATGTTGGATGTGTACTGATTGATATTTTAGTCTTAGATGCATGATTTTTATTATTAGTTGTTATTAGCTTTGAACTAGCTGTCAGTAACTGCGAGTACTCTCAGATCTGTACTTAGTGTCTTTTTGTTATGGGGATGTATAAGTACCCTGCCACGTCCACTCTGTGTTTTTGTTACTTGTTTTTGTGCTTTGTATCGATCTGATGAATTAAGCCCTTTTCAACTGATTTTTTGTACAAGCGAGAGGTTTAGCTAGCTATAAAACCAGGTTTAATCCACCATTTTCTACATGAGATAATGCCTGTACCAAGTCAGGAATGTGACAGTTGTTATCCATTCGTTTGATGTGTTTGAGCTTTTGAATTTGCCATTTACTTAGGGACTTTCCGTTTAGAATTTTCCTCGGAGTTCGGTATTTTTGTAATTTTACTTTTTATAGTTTGTTCATATGTTGTACTGTTACACCACTGTCCTAGGTTAGGGGAGGGTTGGGCGCCCGCTAACATGTTTAACCCCGACACATTCTATATATGCCTGTCCCAAGTCAGGAGCATGTAATTGAGAGGTTGTTGTTTGTTGCTGTTGATCATATGTGTTGTTTGTTTATTGTTTTGTACAGTTCTTGTATTGTTCTGTTGCACCACTGTTTCAGGATTAGGGAGAGGTTGGGCGCCCGCTAGCATGTTTAGCCCCGCCACATTATGTATGTGCCTGTCCCAAGTCAGGAACCTGTAACTCAGTGGTTGTCGTTTGTTGCTGTATATCATATTTGTTTTTCGTTCATTATTTTGTACATAAATCAGGCCGATAGTTTTCTCGTTTGAATTGTTTTACATTTGTCATTTCGGGGCCTTTTATGGCTGACTTTGCGGTATGGATTTTATTCATTGTTGAAGGCCGTACGGTGACCTATAGTTGTTAATTTCTGTGTCATTTTGGTTTCTTGTGGAGAGTTGTTTCATTGGCAATCATACCACATATTCTTATTTTTATATGATGCTCCATCATTACAGCTTTTTCGAAAACTATTCATCGTAGAATAAAATATCACAAAGTAATTTTACTATAATGTTTTTAAAATGTATGAATAATATGTAGTGGTCGCAGTGAAAAAATTACACAATTTGATTTTGAAACTTTTCGGACATTTTATAAAAGAATTCGTAAAATCATTGTTTTTCTTGTATTTGCAATATTTCTCCTAGGGATTTTGTTAATGTTTTATTGTGAAAGGTTTAAGACAAGCATAAAACTACCGTTTATATAAGAATAGTTTGGAATTTGAGAAACAGTTCCGTATTTTGGATGACAAACATATATCTTTATTTTTAAAAATTTCGAACTCTGAATATGAAATTACCATTGATACTGGCAGTAGCAAAATTTAGAAACAGAAAGGGCGCAATTTAGATGGTACTGGTGATGAATACCGTTATATTTTTAATTGTTCAGCTTTTGATGATTGTATATCAAATTTTATAATAGGAATAAACCTAACACTATGAAGTTCCATGATTAAAAAAAAAATGATTTATCGACTTTTCGGACATTATATAAAAGAATTTCGTAAAATGATTATTTTTCTTGTAAATGCAATATTTCTTAGGGATTTTTATAATTTTTATTGTGAAATGTTTAAGTCAAGTTTGGAAAATTAAGCTTATCTAATTTCATGTTTCAATTTATTTTTATTAGCGAGATTTTACTTTAATTTACCTATTATTCATATATGTTTAATTCTATAAATAAGTCTGTATGTTCTCTTGTTAATTTTTACCTATGTGTTAATTTTTCTGTAATCTGTTAGTTGTATTTGTCACTCATTTAGAGAAATATTTGTCAAGTCTATTCAAGTAATTTTTGATTTTTTATATAAACTGTTTTCTAATTTGATATGGCAGATTGGATTTAGTAATACACTGTGTAGTTCCAGCTCTGTACAATTGTTTTCCATGCTGAACTATTAAATTATATATCGCGGAAACACTAGTCGTCATTTGTTACAAGAGTTAGTCACCAGAGTCAGAGTCGGTGCAGACTTGTCGTATAGTCTATTGTCTATTGTGTGTGTATGGTTGCAGGCCAACACACATAACCCAGTCACAAGATACACCCAGTTTCTATTTTGTGACAATTAAATGAATTCCAAAACATGTTCAGAACTTAAAAAGCTGTGTAAACTAATAAGGAGATCTACAACACATTGCACTTTTCTGGGTTAATAACTGTAAATGTCTTTGTATATATATATATAATTATCTCTATACCATTGTGATTTGGTTTGTGAGAATAAAGATAAATATATATACGTTTGGAAGATTAAGCTAATCTAATTTCATGTTTCAATTTGTTTTTCAATTAGCGACATTTACTTCAATATTATACATATATAGTATCTATGTACTCTTTCTTTACTTGTAGTCCAGTCAAACTAAGTTTGAACCTCAAACTAATTGCAACAGAAAATGTTTTAGTTCTAATCTATAGCATTAAGCCCCAAATATACACAGAAAAAAGTCCCATAAAATCTAACTCGAGGAAAACTCAAATTTTGCATTTTTAATTTCTTATGGAAATTAACATTGGAAAGGGAGATAACTCCGCAAAAATGAGTCTTTTTTTTTCAGTTTGTGGTTGATTTTCTTAAAATTCATGTAAAGCATGATACTTTGATAGGGTTATAAGTTCGTGTTTGACTATATTATATAATCTTCTGCTCATGAAACGCACAAAACCGAAGTGTTATGGGTATTTTTATTTCTTTTGCACATTTTTCATTAAAGAAATTTTAAATTTATGGCTTTGTGACCATTTTGAAAAATATTGTGAATACTTGGTATTGTTTATATCTGTAAATTATATTTGTTCAGCATCTACCTTGTTTAAAGAAACTTTAAACCACAAATAGAAGAATATATGCTTAATTAGTTTTATTCAATTTGAGATCCTTTACCTTGACATGCTGAAAAATCTAATAAATGGTCAACTAATGAATTATGAAATCTAAGTTGTAGCTTGATAAAGATATGAAAACACCTTTAGAGTTGTTTGTTATACTTTAAAGATGGCTAAAATATCAAGAATGAATACATTCTGTAGAATAGAAGCGGTAAAGTTATAATTTTGTATCAATTTTATTGATATTTCTGCCTTTTTGCAGAGTTATCTCCCATATCAATGCAAATCTCCATAGGAATTTAAAATCATGATTTTTAGTTTTCCTCAAGTTAGATTTTATGGGATTTTTTCTGTGTATATTTGGGGTATAATGCTAAAGATTAAAACTTAAAAATCTTCTGTTGCAATTACTTCAAGGTTAGGGTCAAATTTATGTTAGATTGACTGGACTATTGATGCTACGTTAACAAACAGAAGAACTGTATGTATGAAATCGCTTGACTCTCCATCTTGAATCAATGACTGTCATAATTGATTATACTGTTCCAGCTGTTCCAGCTCCCGAGAAGCAAAAAAAAAAAAAAAACACTTATAGAAGTTTTAGAAAGTTGGATATAGAAGCTCTAAATGAAGACTTATAACCAATATACGTGCAAATCTTCAGAAAAATCAAATGAATATGAACGAATGTTATCAAACTTTTGAAAATGAGGTATCAAATAGTTTTGACAAACATGTACTATCAAAAACATTTTAAGGAAACAAAATCACGTCCCATATATGAACAGGGAACTGAGAAAAGCTTTATATGAGAAGAAGATGTGTTATTCTAAATTAAAAAAAAAAACAAAACAAAACCTCACAAACCTAGAATCAGTATAGAGATAGAAGAAACTTGGTTAATAACCTGAAACGTAAGTCAGAGAACAAGTGTTTTCAAGAAAGATGCACTGGTGGTTGCAAGCAAAAAGACTTGTGGCAAACCACTATGCCTTATTTTTCAAAAATGGCTACAAATTCACAGTCAAAAATAATTCTGAAGGACTGAGAGAAGACCAGCTTTATTATTGCTAACTGTGCTACCCTTTCAGAAATAAAGGAGATACTACTTAGTTAATTACTTTCTTTCTTTCTTACTGTCCGCTTAATTTGTAAGTATGAAAGTAAACCAGTGACTTTCTATGTAAATGGATAATTCCAGTTTTACCTTACTGCTGATCTTGTCACAATACAACATATTATCACTGTGCTTAAACGGCTGTGGGTAACTTAAACAGCCCCAAGATCTCGTTGATCTATAATTGATACAAAATCTACATTTTGCGACGTTTTTCATACACCATGTAAATATTTAAAGGATTCTTGAATAAAGAAATCACTTATCATTACCCTAAATTTGTTAATTTTGAATTCACTTTAGCGTAAGGCCAACTTTCAAAAATACATAAGATGTCCGTTACTTTTAGGTCAAAACTAATCAGACTGTCCGTAACTTTATTTTCAGATCTGGGTAACTTTTGATTTAAAAATTTTAAGATTAGTAATTTCAACAATTTAAGCACAATAAACACTATCAAACCCCTTATTTATTACCTAGATTTATACAATTACGATATGCATCAAAGTAACCGAGAGAAAAGAGAACATAGCTATAGAAAATCAGACCCGAGTTTTACGGATTTACCGTTCATTTTTTAAAAATTATTCCCGATTTTCGGATACTATGTTGATAGATAAAAGTATACTTTGCAGAGTGTTCTGATGGTACGGCGAAATTTATCTTACATTCTTCTGGCTTTATAGATTGTTCACTGTTGAGTCCTTGGTCTTTATAGCCGCGGAAAAAAAATGAAAGGCTATCTTGTTGAACAGGTGTCAGTTTATTACAGTAATTAAGGTAGATTTCTAACCGTTTCATTGACCTCAGGGATTCAATAACATCTGGTATCAAAGCGTAAATACCTACTTCAGGGGTCTGGACAGCTTCGTCTATGTATTTCCGCTCAGGATTTCCATATGTTTAATATTAATGTATGGTTTAAAGCCTTTAGTAATTTGGTCTGAAAATTGTGATATCTGCAGTGGGAAGTGGTAAGATTTATAAGTTGAATGTCCTGATTTTTCGTCCAAAACTTGTTTCGTTATGCTAAATTTTAAAGTTCCATTACATGTGTTGGCTGATTGTGTGATAAAGTATGGTATGTATGTCACTAGATGTATAATGACAGGGAGAATGACAACACATGTAATCTGAAAGAAGATTTGAGTTTATTAGCTGGGTATAATACCAGAAATCATGGTATCCACAAAAGAATTATAACATACTAGAAATCTGCTTTATTTCAGATTATATATTCGATGCAATCTCTATAATATGTTTAAACATTACATCCAAGAACATCGATTCTTTGAAAGTTACGGCTGGGACTATTATACTATAATATATTATGTCCCAGATTACGGACATCCCGGCCTATTGGTATAATGAAAAAAGTTCTGGACGAGTTGTTTTCAAGTTACGGACATCCTAAGTGTTTTCGCAAATCGTGCTGTGATCGTTTATTTTTAGTATTTAATCACCTTTTACGTTTAGGAGTTTCCCTAAAAGATTGATACAACTTTTTAATAACTGAACATTTGTGTTGTATTCATGGTATTGTTATAATATAGGAGAGAAGTTTCTTACCGACGCCAGGCGGCTCCATCTTGCAAAACAAAGATAACGATCCTGTGATACCTTATGTCAGCATTGTCTTTTATCTGTGTTTTACTCCTAAAATCAATAGCATGTAACCTCAAATTCTCCAATCAATGTCACTACGTTGCCAGCAGCTGTACTATGACGTCGACCTCGCCCGTTCTATCAAAGAGTTATATTTAACTGATAGATGAACAACTGCGACTCTCTTCACAAAATATCTTACGATTAAAATTGATCGTAAATTATACTGAAATGTTCATGACTTACGAGTATTTTTTCTCGTAAGATTTTTTGTGAAAAGAGTCCCAAGGTCCTGTTGGCATAAAATGTTTCATTGTTGTTTTTCTTGTTTTTGTTTCTTGTTTTCTTGTTTTCTTGCTGCTTTCTTGTTATTTTTTCGCGACGTCAAAATGTGACATATTGAGAAAAGATTTTTGATCATTAGCTTGAAAACGACTACATGAACACCTCTTTTTTTAAATGACATGTAGCTTAATTCCGTAAGATTATACCAACTTTTATGAACAAATTACCTCGGATTTTAAAAAAAATAGATACTTATATAGCAAAAATCATGAAAATTTGATAAAAATTAACTATTTCCAAAAAACTGTTTCACTTATGTAAAGAAAATATTCCAAATGTTTAAAAACATCGTTTGTAACAAAAAAGTTAATGTCTGTCCAAAAAACCGAAATTTTGAGTAAATGTCTAAAATTTCGATCCCATTTATCTCTAAAAGAAGCACATGAACGTCAGGAAGGTATATTTTTTTATTTATACATAAAATATATGAATTGACACGGTGAAAAATAGCTTGTATGCAAATTTTCGTAAAAAAAATGCACATTGTTGTTTAGGGGACAGCTGAAGCCCGCCTCCAGGTGCGGGATTTTCTCGCTGTGTTGAAGACCCATTGGTGGCCTTCGGCTGTTTTCTGCTCTTTGGTCGGGTTGTTGTCTCTTTGACACATTCCCCATTTCCATTCTCAATTTTATTGTTGTCTTACAGGTGCACATTTACCTCGTGTTGGTTTAAGATGTTCTTTAATGCGACATTTGACAAAAAAATGTTAAATTTGCGACTGTCTTTACACAATACATGGCACTGAGATAAAATTAGGAGATAACTGTAATGTATTTTAAGCTTGGTCGTCGTTACATGTAGATTTTACTGTCGCAAATCGAGATAACCTAGCGACGCGTAGGTTCTTATATCACCGCATCCTGTCATGTAGTGTCTGTATACCATTGTAATTGCAAAGGTTTGACAGAATAAAGATATATATATATCCTTTTGCCGGAAATAGTATCTGTATTGTCGATTGTCATATATTAAGACAATAGTTTTTGCTATCGTGAACAACATAATTTTGTCTGTTGTTCCGATTGCCTTTGTCATACAATGATCTTTTCAATCGTGTATGGCAGATGTTGAACTGTGTTAGTTTTGCATCTGCAGTACAAATCCGGTAACAGGATATGCTCATGCGTTTTATTCTAAATTGCTACCATTGTTTCAGTACCGATACGCACAGACTGCCAGACACAAAAGATGTCATCTGTCAGTGCTTCAGTACTGGCATAATTTGTACGATAAAGATTAAACAAAGCGTCAAATTTTCAGCGTACAAATTATGTTATAAAAATAAAACCAAGGTTGCAATTCCCTCATAGACAATTTTCGGTGTCTGTAGGGGTCCGTTTTTGTATTGATGTAGTTGATGTTGGCATCCTCAGACTTTATGCGTCAGACGTAATTGATTACAGTCTTTCCGGAAACTTAGAATTTAATATACCTAACAATTGCAGGTGTAAAATAAAATAATGGGGAACAAGGTAATTTCAATATTGTAAAATTGTTATAAAATTCAATATTTATTTTCCGTTTTAAAAAGATTGTTTACTATGGTTTTCTTTTTATATGTAAATAGTAATAATGTTTAAAACAACGATTTTATCTAAGTTGGGACTTTTACCTGACTTACTGTTGCTAGTTTGACACGCACAATAAACAAAAATACGTGACATACCAAATGTTGTGTCGTGGTGAATCATGTCATATAAAAAATTCACGATGAAACTAAAATGCAATCAAAAAGTAAAAGATTGAAAGTTAATGCCATGTCCGTAGGGGAAAAGACGAATTACAAATAAGACAAACAAATTAAAATTACACTTTATAAATTTCGTGGTCCGAAGCGCGTCTGGATTAACCATCAACAAAAACTAATACTACAGAATTTCAGATAGAGCAACTCGAACACCAGCAAAACCAGGAGTGAATACAGATTGTTCGGAAGGATAAACAATCCCTCCTTAATGTAATGTTTGGAATATGTTTAATATGAATAACGACGTTTATTCCATATTGATATATTTGTTTTCGGTTTTAGTTTTTCTATATCAATTAGATTTTGAATAAAACAGTTTATTCCATATTGGTATTATTTTAGTACGTTTTCTCTTTATGAATTGGATTTTGAATAAAAGGCATATTCACCTGGAGAAAAGTGATATTCACCGCGCCGAACGTCACGCGCTTTTAACTGTAACGTTATGGTAAAATGTTTGATATACAATTGGTTTTGGTAAATATTTGACATCAAATACATTGTTTTCTCTGGGAAAATGTAATAAAACAATAACTGTCTTTTGTTTCGGTAAATATGTGGTTTAATTGACTTTTCAAAACTGATATTCACTGGGGCCGTCGCCCTCAGTGAATATCAATTTTTTAAAAGTCAATAAAACCGCATATTTACCTCATCAAAAAACAGTAATTGTATAATATTCACCTGAGGAAAAAGTATATTCACCGCGCAAAACGTCGCGTGCTTTTACGTGTATAATTGTGGTGAAATAGTTAGATGTACAATTGGTTTTGGTAAATAATTGTCATTGAATACATATTCTCTCACAGAATACGGAATAAAACAATTACTGTCTTTTGGTGAGGTAAATATGTGGTTTTATTGACTGTCGAAAAACTGATATTCACTAACAAAAGACAGTAGTTGTATGCTATTTTATCACGGGTATTTCTGTGGAAAACCAGTTAATTTATTTACAGCGCATATGAAATATTTCCTTTTCTTTTCTTCATTTGACAAAAGACGAATTTTAACACATACATCGATAGAAATAGGAAATACAACTGACAGTTACGGGGCTGAACTTATCCTCTTTCAATACATACTATTTACAGAAGCAGTTTTTGAGGTATTGATATATATTCTTTTTAAATTCAATTTAAGTACATTAATTTACCTTTGTTATTTATTGATTTATTTCTGAAACGGAAAATTTATTATCATCATTTTATCATTCTCTTACATATACTAGTTACTTTTATTATTATAATTATATGAGTTCTGTTTTGCATAAAGTTGGCAATGTTAATTTAAGCTTTAGTAAAACGAAAAACTATTTATCAACGAAGAAAACTATAAAAAAAATCATATCACACAAGATCT
Organism: Mytilus coruscus; assembly: GCA_017311375.1. Lineage (NCBI taxonomy): Eukaryota > Metazoa > Mollusca > Bivalvia > Mytilida > Mytilidae > Mytilus > Mytilus coruscus. The sequence goes on from CM029595.1 coordinate 116,954,156, forward strand.
TTGAAGACAATTTTGTTTATTAAATTTGATAATTACGATTAAAAGTTAATTTTGAAAGCTTGTTTTTTTTTTAAACGAAAAGAAGTCAATCTTTGCTAAAACATATAGATTCTGAAAAGACTAAAAATAAAGAAAATGTAGAGCTCTTTTCGTGCACTGAATTACAGATATTTTTTTTTTTATTCCAAAGCATGATAATATTTCCCAAACTACCAATTTTCAACTGCTTAGTTACAATTGTCCTATTGATTATACCGATCTGCTCACAATGACTTACATTTTTGATATAAAATATTGTCTCTGTGAAAAATTAATGTTTTCAAGTTATATCTGTTCATGTTAAAATCAACGGAAAATTGTACAAAACTTAATATCAATCAAAAGATTCATATATTTTCTTAACTATAATTAGTTAAGATAGTTTTTATTATTAAACATAAATTATAGATAGTCCTGTCGATGAATTCATTTTAGGAGTAATTTTTTGCCTAAGAGACATTTATTCAAAAGCGTAAATCTGTGATGCAAATCATTGGATTGTGTTGGTATATATTTGTTCTCTTCGATTTTCTGTTGCGTAGTGGAAAAGAGTGAGGTTTGTAGATAACAAATATGTTCGCCTAACAGCTCTAATACCGGTTGTTCTCTTCGTTTGTAACTTTTAGAGGAAAAATATGATTGATTATATTACTGTGTTTTTTTTTATGTTAGTTGTTGTCGTTGCTACTATAACTGGAACTTGTTTTTGTGAATTTTTTATCAACTGCGATCTTCCAGAGAACGTGCCAAACATTGAAGAATTCCATTTGGAACCGGGGAGATATTTATCACCAGTCTCCCACTGCTATGCACGATCAATGGCAAACATAATGTCACCTAATTTTCCTGTTTACATTTATTTCACTGTAAGAAAATGTATTTTTACTATCTGCGAAAATTATTTTTTTGTCTCGCCTGTGACTTTTTTAATACATCAATAACTTTGACAAATTAGTTTACAGTTAACATTAAGTTACAGTCTGGGGTTAAAGGTTTTTAGAAACCAATATCTAATTCAAACATTCATGGAATTTTATGAGACTTATAGAATCTTTTTTAAGATCAAGAGTAAGCTTATGGAGCAAAATTTCAAAATAATCTCCCCCATTTTACCGTATTTTACTGATAAATGGACATATAATTTTGTGCTGCACATTTACGTGTAGAGCTTTGTCAAATCCTTCATGGAAATTTACGAAACCCGGACGGAAGCTCTTCAAGAATTAATATTTAGATACAGTCTTATGTTAAAGTTTTAAAAACATTAAACACCTGTTTTAAACCTTCATGGAATTTAGGAAACTTTAACAGAAGCTTCTTTATATCTAGGAGATACAATCTAGAGTAAAAAAATGTTTCTATTCTTAAATTTTTTATTAATAAATGGACTTACTTTTTAGGTACATTCAATATTTAACATTTAGGTACTGTCTGTGGTTAAGGATTAAAAAAATATATAACTCTGTTAAACCTTTGTGGAATTTTACAAAACTTGAAGAGAGCCTACTATATAGCCAAGAAACAATAACAGTCGAAGGCGAGACCAGGGCCGTAACTAGCCTCTTTTAAAAGTGAGGCAAAATATATTTGTTTCGGCGAGGGGTCAGGGGCCCCAAGCAGCTCTGGAAAAATGACGCAAAATCGTGCATTCTGAGCGTTTTCCGGACCCTTTCTTAATCTGAAACGCAAGTTTTGTTTTAATTATTTTTTCGACAATATTCTGGTCTCAAAGCAAAATATATAGATTCAGTGTAAGACTTTAAATTTTTAGGGACAACATCAAAAGACTGATATGTAGGATAAAGCAAAAATCGTAATTCACATAAGTAAGTGTGTGGCTGCTGATTTTTTTTTTGTTATTGTGTTTCGGATTGCAGAAAAAATCATATTATACCTGTCAATTATGTTTTTTTGAAATTATGTTTAAGAGGGGCTGATTTTCATTGATATAACAATGTCAATTCAGTTTTTATAACACATTTCAATTACAACTTGATGTAGTTCCTAACTGGGATAAAAGGGTACACTCAGGGTAGACTCAGGAAAACTGTTCTTAGACCTCATTGTGCCTGGTCAGGAATATGACAGTTGTTTTCCATTCAATTGATGTGTTTGAGCTTTTGGTTTTGGACATCGGTGGACAAGTAACATTGCCAAACCACACAACTATTCACCCGTCATCGTAAATCTTTCCCAAGTCTTAAATCTACGCAAAGCAGAGAATGACGTTCACAACATAGAGCTGTTACGGGAACAGCCCAGAACCAGTCTTTAACCGTCCAAACCGTCCAAACCGTTGAAACTAAGTCACTACTTTACATTTTTACATAAATTTTAAACTATGTATGTTGAATTTATTTGTATATGTCTCTATACCATTGTATTTTGGTTTACGAGAATAAAGATATATATGAGATGAAATAAATAATAATCGGGGCCTGCGCAAGCCCCGATAATCATTGGCTTATCTACGCCGTGAATAGGCTTGGGGCTATTGACTGTGTAAATATGGACAATGTCAGCCATACATTGCAACAAACTATTATTAAAAATCAATATCATCAACACTATAATCTGCCATATACAATTATCAAAGGAATATTAGACAACTGAAGCGTTAGTCATAAAGATTGATTGATTGATTGATTGTTGTTCGCTTAACGCCGCCTCAGAACAAAAAGGCGAAAGGAAATATTTAAAATATTTGTACAATTTAAAGTAGTTTTTAAAATTAGACAAAAGGTCCTAATAAATATAATAAAACTCAAGTTTAAAACATAATTACTAATTTACAAATGAAATTCAACACTAAGAGAATAGCCATAAAGAAGGGCATCCAATGAACAAAAGACAAACCTGGGAACAGATGAACCACATAACGACAAACAATACCATACCAAATCTCCTTATTTTTGTATTAAATAGACAAGTAACACTGAAAACTAAAAATAAATGAGAAACATGGATCCCGAACAAAACAGAGGCGACGTCAGAGGGTGAACAGAACGTGCTTCTTGCAAGACACTCGCCGTGAAAACAATTTGATATGAAGACAAGCTTTTGTTTCAACTATTTTTTTTTTTTTTTAAATTTCCAACATGAGGCATTTGCCTCATTTGCCTCAATGTAGTTACGGCCCTGGAGACAAAGGGTTCCGGGAAACCCTTTAGGAACTTGTTTTTGTCTTCGAAAATGATGTGTTGATTTAGCTATAATCAACTATACAGACTTTTGACATTCTATTTGAAAACTTATTACTTTTATTTTCAGCATCTCTATCAACGAATTATGTACAGATCTATGCAGCACAGTGTACTTTTAGTACTGTTGTTTTTGGCATGTACCAGCTTTTGTTCGAAATGTCCATTTGATTCTTCTTGTGATTGTATTGTGAATGCATCAACAAATTTAACATCAGCATTGTGCTCCAATAGAGGGTTGGATGCTCTTCCAAACTTTTATAAGACTGCAAGTCTGCTAGAATCGTTCGACGCATGCAACAACAAAATTAAGCAGATACCAAACTACATCTTTTCGAACGCAAACAATTTACTTTACATGAATTTATCTGAGAACAACATTTCAGTGCTATTTGCGAAATCATTTCACGGACTAGAAAAATTGGTAACTTTAAATCTTGAGCGGAACGGTTTGATGTATACATTAAACACCATTCCACCGACTTGCTTCAGAAATTTATATCATTTGAAATCTCTGAATTTAAAAAACAACATCGGTTTTTATCCAACTGCTCAAAGATATCCAAATTTGTCAGCTTTGTTGGAACTTGAAACTCTAAAAATTGATGGATTACCGAAGGACAGTTTTGAACAACGATTTGACACACTCAGGGAACTTAAAGTTTTGGATTTGTCAAGTAAAGATTGTTACATTAAAATCATTAGATCAGATTTTTTTCTGTCAACGCCAAATCTTCATTATATAGATATTTCACATTGTAAAGTACAAAAGATTTGGAAAAATACATTTAGCGGTTTGAAAAATTTAACTTATCTTGATATTTCTGATAACGAAGATTTGAAGTTTGCTGGCGTTGAAAATGTAACTTATGACTTACAGTTTACAGCTATTAAAATACTGAAATTTAATAAAGTGCATAAAACTTTTGAGATGAACACAGAAATTGGTCGTAATACATGGAAATGTCTTCAGTATACAAATATAACAGAGATGCATCTGGATAGCAATAGAATCCAACTTATCAAGACTGGAGTGCTTTCAAAACTGCCTAAAACACTTGATATATTATCAGCAGCTGACAATATGTTTTCGTTTGGATTATACATATTAGAGACAAAAACCCTTAACATCACCTTTATAAATGTTTCATTTCAGTTTTCCTCACATCAACCCGAGTTAGTTTCCCTAAATATACCAAGTTATAGAATAAACCGCTTGAAAAGAAACCTAAGAGTTGACTTTCCACTTCCTTTTCCAAAGAATCTTCGCATAGCTCACTTTCGGAGAAGTCAATTACAGTATGACATTCCTAGAGTGGAAATTATGGAAAACAATCTACAATACTTGGACGTCAGCAGTAACCTGCTTGCGCGCTGGAATGGTCCAACGGTGAATTTTCATTACTTGAAACATTTGAACTTATCTAGTAATTATTGTTCTAACATATCAACATTTTTCTTCGAAGGAATGGTCAACCTGGAAAAGTTATATGTACAAAATAATTTGCTTGGGTTTAGCATTCCATTTGATGTAGATGGGCAAATTTTAAAACCGCTCAAAATTTTGCAAGCAATTGATATTTCACAAAATAGAATACCTTTATTGCCACCCTTATTTTTCATATTTCTGGAACGATTGGAAGCGTTAAACTTACATGATAATCTCTTTGAAGATATTGATTTCAAACTAACTCAAATGAAAAACTTATCACTTATTGACCTATCTAGAAATCGCATTCAATTCTTAGGATCTGTCGCAACTAGTCAGTTGGAATCAGTTGCACGCGATCACATGTTGTCATTGAATTTAAGTGAAAATCCGTTAATTTGTTCATGTGCTTCATTAAAATTTCTCAAATGGATGACAGAAACAAAAGTTGTATTACTAAATCGTGAAAATTATATTTGTAAATATGAAAACGGAACAAAAACATTACTTTTAAACGTTAATAATATTTACAATAAACTGAAAAAAGATTGTTCATCCTACCCTGGAATAATCATTGGAATAACCGGCGCCATATTTGTGTCTGTTTCAATTGTCTTCTTTGGACTATTTTACAGATATCGATGGAAACTTCGTTATATCTATTACATGACTAAGAATAGGTTCCGTGGATATGTTCCAGTCATAGACCACGCAAACAAAACTTATCTCTACGACGCTTTCATTTCTTACGCCGAACAAGACTGTGGTTTTGTTCATAATGATGTCATTAAAAATTTAGAAGGAGAAGGCAACCTTAAGCTTTGTTTACACAAACGAGATTTTCTCCCAGGAAACGAGATTGCTGCAAATATAACAAGTGCAATTCACAACAGTCGTAAAACTGTCGTAATTCTAAGTCCTCATTACATAGATTCTAACTGGTGCAGGTTTGAGTTTAATATGGCAAAAATGGAAAGCATGTACACAAGAGAAAATGAAAATATACTTTTCATGGTGTTTCTAACTCATATTCCTCCCAGAGAATTGCCTTTGATGATGATGGAATTTATTGATTCAAATTCTTATATAGAATATCCAGATGATGAATTTGGGAACGTCGTATTTTGGCAAAAAATGCTGGAGGCCGTAGGCGCTTGAATTCAATAAAAATGACTGATTTGTAAATGTCATTTAGGAATATCTGTTAATATGGTGTTTGTCTTACCAAAGTTCTCATCAAAGACACTTTGTACTTTTGTAAAACTTTTCGGAATTCTGGGTCTTCAATTTCATACTTTATTTGGCCTTTTAACTTTTTTGATTCGAGTGTCACTGATGAGACTTCTGTAGACGAAAAGCGCGTCTGGCGTACAACTTTGAATCCTGGTATCTATGATGAGTTTATTTGTATGTGTATGAAATATCAAAAGTACTCAACTAAAAATGATAGAATTTGACATCATATCATAAAGTTGTCGACAGATGATGATGTGGGAGTCCTGATTCTTAATATGATGATATATCCCTAATCGCTCCATCGCAAACGGAACAGTATAGCAGGGCAGATGATAATGCATACAAATTTAATGCTTTATTTTTGCATCGTTATTAACGATAAACACCGGAAATTCGCGGGAATTTTATTATTAAACATTATCAAATCGGTTACGTAGTTTGAAAGCATTTGCGAAGGAAAACAAGCTGCATACTAGAGCAAACGAAATCATCTACGGGTTGGTGGGACATTAAATTCAAAGCAAAGGAAACCTGTTTACTTTTCTATCATCAAGAAGTTCCCATTATGACAGTAATTCTTAATGCGATTTGATGTACGGAAGTGTTACATTAAGAAAACACTGCGACATAATTTAGCACCAAAAGGAAAAATGAGCTGTCAAGCATTAAAAAACTTAGGTTTTTCTGTTTTACGCTAAACAAATGAGACTATTTTTTTATTTAACAATAGACGGTATCTGCTTCAAATCAACTGTATTTTTCTGTATGAATTTGTAGTTTCAAGAGAACTGTCAACGGCTTTCTATTACCAATAACTGTATTGTTTCAGAAAAACTTTTACGCATTCAGCATTCATTTTGTAACATTGCTTATAGACCTATCAACCAAGGGACACTGTTTGGGGAAATGTGGGAACATATCGATTATCCGTTTGAAAGTTGTGTTAAATTTTAGGAAAAGTATTGAAATGTGACTTTTTATAACTTGAAACATGCAAAAATCTAACTGGAATATCTCGAATAGTAGGTTTAAATAAGATAAGATAACTTTTATTTTAAGTCTGTATAAGGTTTTTTTCGACAATGTTGATGGTATTTGAATTAGAATATATATTATTGAGAACTTGACATCTTGTACGGACACATGTTTATTGTTGAAGACTGAATGCTGTCCTTTTAATATACGTTAGTTATTTTTGTCTTGTCATAAACGTATACCCCATATCTCGTTTGTTTAATTGATTCACAACTTTTAGTCTCGGTACAATTTAGAGCTAAACAAATTATAATAAACACTTGTCTATTGTTGAAACCGAATGTTGACATCAAGATGTCTTTCAATGGTTTGTGTCGTTAGGTTTCTGTCTCATTTAGGTTTATTCCTATATCAGCTACCAAAGAGGCTATCAAAACACCAAGTCGAAGAAAAACAAAACAACACCCTAGCCGAAAGAAATACGACTTAAAGGCAAACATCAATCCACAAAACTCTACATAGAAAACAACAGACTGAGCAACATGAATCCACAAAACTCACGGGGATGAACTCAGGTGCTCGGTGTCAGCAGTTCCTGTTCCACTTCTGACATCCTTCACATTACTCCTGTGACAATTCCGTTAAATATGAACTGATTTTGGTGATAAGGCATCACACAATCAAAATGATTATGATTAAACCTAATACATTTGTGAACTGTGACGTAACGTGACGTTAATAGGGAAGCGTAGGACGTAGTTGATATTATCAATGACAATGTAAATTGTTCGAAGTAGGCCAATTAACTAGTTGAACCATAAATGAAAAATAAATTAAAAGACGACGAAAGTCTTTGAAAAAGAGCATTACAAGTGTGAAAAAAGTTTATACAAGAACTACAAAATCCAAAAGTTTATGAAGTAACATTTTGGTTAAGTAGTTCCTTATTCATAAAGTACTTATACATCCTTGGCTTTACGTTTTGGGGTTCGCGCGTTTTTGCTAAAAGTAAATCAAGAAAAGCGCTTAGGACGTATTATTTTCATTCCAAAGTGTAAACAATCAATCGTTGAGTATGCAATATCTGTAATAGTTATCCTATGAGGACGTGGTGTGTCAGTGTAAGATCACCCCGACGGCCGGAGGCCGGAGGGTGATCTTACACTGACACACCAAGTCCGAATGGGATAACTATTTTACATCCCAACTCTTCTAGACTATATGAAGAAAAAAACATTTACGCTTCATAACATCTAGTTCAGAATGCCATACAATAATTATAATATACTTTATATATTTCTATATAGTATATACCCTTTATGTGCCCCGGATACAAGGTTTAAATATGTAAAATTAACAGTGAGTTTGTATCCAGGACGGTAGGGGTATGAATCGAGACTTCATATGCTAAAGGTCTTGAGTTCGATTCCCGCATAGTCACTGGAAATTTAGTGGATTTTTTCTATATAATTTTGCAAGTTAGTCTTTATTCCGCTTAAATATTTCTAAGTTTTATTGTGTGTTCCACATTCCTGCCAAAATGTTACAGAACAAAAGAAAGCATGCATAACATAGAAATTTAAGGTAGATTGATCTGGTAGGGGGATCCGTCAGATCACCCCTGTTAGAACAAAGGAGTTGGGATGTAAAACAAAGTATTTACTTTAAACTCTTCAACTGTTTCGGTTCTTATACATCCTTGTTCGTTCAAAGTTCACTTTTAGGATTTTGTATATTTTGTATAATTCATGCTTTTATTATCATTCCGAGTCGTCATTGGTTTTAATAATTCAATTATAGTTCATTGTATAGTACACTATTCAAAAGTTACTTGTATTTTACACTTAACTATAATCCTTTCATTTAAATTAATTATCAAAGATTTATATCCGTCTTTATGATAAAAGATTGTGTAACAAAGAATATAGATAAATTGACACTAAAAGATAACTGCCGAAAGCCATTCTTGACAAACTTATACGAAACATGTTTTAATCCGTAATCCCGCTTTCGGCAAAACGCGATTTATAATATTTGATAACAAGATATTTAATTTGATTGGTTCCTTTTCCGCATGTCAATCAGTCTTGAAATTGTATTTTATTTATGTTTTATGTTGTTATTCAGTTATGTTTTAATGTTTGAAATAGATGGATGCGAAATAAATATGAAAACTTTCCAGCGACTTGGACTTTATCTAAGATACCGCTAGTTTCCCCCGAAACTAATTAATATGACAGAGGTGACCAATAACCTGGTCATATGTGGTGGAGTAAGACCCGTGTTCTCAGAAGAGTACCTCAAAAGCCAAGCGAGTGACAAAATGTACTTTTAATATTAACAGTATTTCGTTGCTAGTGCTATAGGACAAAATTAAAGTGAGGAAATGAAACGACGGAAGAAGAGAAAAGGTTATTCGTTTACATTGGACATATCCTTATCATAACTATGTGGAACTTTTAATATAAATATAGATCTGTACAATAAATTTCAAAATGGACCCTACTAAAATATTAGCTAAATTCAAAGGTGACTTTACAGAAAACCCTAGTCGTTGGTGGAAATTATTTGAAAATTTCGTAAATTTATATTGGGATGAATCTAAATTTTGTAATGCATTTCCCTTATTTCTTGAAGAAAATGCCCAAATATGGTTTAATGGATTACCGGAAGATGTAACAGACACTCGTGAAAATTTAAAATGCGAATTTCTGAAAAAGTATCAAATTTCACACGGACAGAACTTTCAAAAACTTTCGGACTTTATAGACTTAAAACAACAAGAAACAGAATCTGTTGCAGAATATATCAACCGAGTTAACGCTTTGTCTGAAGACCAAGATGTGGGACAATTCAAATTGACGAAACTGCAATATAAATGCAAACCAGAACTTGTTAGACTAATGTCCCTAGGTAAATGGCCGGAGACAGTTGAAGAGGCAGAAGTGCGCTTGCGGTCAGTTGAAGCAAACTTTCACTATTTAGAAAAATGCGAGAAGAAGGAAACTGAAGACAAAATTATTTCAGAACTGAAACCTAAAATAGATATGATGTTTCAACAAATTAGTGCCGTAAACAGCAAATCGCTCCAGCAACCTACTGCAAGTCCGACAATGGTGGAACCACTTCTTGATGATCGCAAGGCCAAAGTTCAACATCGAACCAGAACGCCAAGACGACAACGCAGACGTAACCCATGCTACAGATGCGGTGAGTGTGACCATATACCATCTCAATGTCGCTTTATTAGAATCAAGTGTAATAAATGCAAATCCATAGGCCACAAAGCAAAAATGTGTAGATCAAAACAAAACAAATTTTCGGCGCAACCAACAAAATTCATTTCGGCAACGGGTTTAAGTAATACAAAAGCAACAAATTTAATTAAAATTCGGGTTGCAAATCATTTTGGTATGGCTATGGTTGATTCGGGAGCTACTATAAGCGCTATTTCGGCAGATTTTTATTATGCAAATTTGCAAAAGACAGTACCACTTGAAAAGGCATATCTACTTGCAACAGGCGCAAGTGGAGCATCTTTAAAGCAGTAAGACAAATTCATCTTACTATAGAAATAGGTCGTTTATCTATGGAACAAACATTTCAAGTTTTTGAAAATTTCACACATTCAGTTATTCTTGGTTTAGATTTCTTAGATCAACAAAAAGCTAGGCTGAATTTTGATGACAAAACCCTTGTTTTACAGTCCGGTATAACTGAAGTTCCCCTTACTAATGGTGAAAATAATGACAATAGTATTTGTTTTATTTCTTTAATTAATGATGAAGTAATTCCCAGTAGGTCAGAAGTCATTATCCCCGTTCAAACTGTTGACAAAAGTATAAAATCTAAAATAGGTATTATTGAACCGAACCCAGCCTTGGTTGGTAAACAAAATATTGTAGGTGCCACATGTCTTGTACAAATAAGAAACAATAAATCATTTTTACAAGTTCTTAATCCTACAAATGCTAAAGTGCGGTTATCGAAACATACAAAAATAGGCAAGTTCAGTGAAATCATAGAGAACTCGATTTCAAGTGAAATCACCGATGACACAATACAAATAAATTCAATAGATAAGGGTACACAGAATAGTAATAATGAAGCAAAGTACATCGAAATAGCTAAAAGTTTAAATTTCAATTTTTCTAACTCTGATTTAACAACAGAACAAAACAAAAACTTATGGTAATGTTAGGTACAAATAGGGACGTTTTGCTATAAATTTATCCGAACTTGGTTGTACAGATCTTCATCCCCACCGTATTGATACTGGCGATGCAGCACCCGTAAGACAAAGGTTCTACAGACAGTCACCAGCCATGAAAACAGAATCAAGCAAACATATCAAAGAAATGCTAGACAACAACATAATCGAACCGTCCCAAAGTGAATGGGCGAGTCCTGTTTGTCTAGTAAGAAAAAAAGGTTCCACATCTTCGTCCTCAGCATCCAATCAACCACAATATAGATTTTGCATTGATTTTAGACAATTGAATTTACTTTGTGTTAAACGCGTTTACCCAATTGTTCAGATGGATGATATAGTAGATATGTTAGGCGAGGCGAAGGCGAAATTCTACAGCACTGTCGATATGTTCAATGGATATCATCAAATAAAGTTAGATCCGGAGACTAAACATAAAACAGCTTTCACCTGTCACGAGGGAGTCTTTGAGTTTAACAGATTACCGTTTGGCCTGTCAAATAGTCCTCATACTTTTCAACTAGTAATGTCCGAAGCCTTACGTGGTATAAACTGGAAAAGCGCACTGGTATATATGGATGATGTACTAATATTTTCAAAAACTTTCGAAGAACATTTACATCACTTAACAATTTTATTTCAAAAACTACGGGAAGTCAACCTTAAATTGAAACCAACAAAATGCACTTTCGCCGCAAAAGAAGTTAAATTTTTGGGACATGTCCTGTCAAAAGATGGCATAGCAGTCGACACAACAAAGATAGATGCTGTAAAACATTTCCAGTTCCGCAAAATATAACAGACGTACGAGCATTTTAGGAATCGCAAATTATTACAGAAAATTCGTGAAAGGTTTTTCCAAAATGGCCAGCCATTACACAGACTACTTGTGAAAGGTGCCAAATTTATATGGGACAATAATTGTCAAAACTCATTTGATGAAATATAGACACTTTTAATCTCAGCTCCAATACTCGCGTTTCCAGACTTTTCAAAGATTTTATCCTCTATACGGACGCTTCACAGATCGCTATTGGTTACATACTTGGACAAAAGATCGTAAAGGTAGAGAACAAGTAATTGCGTATGGTGGACGATCGTTACGAGGAGCCGAGAAGAATTACTGTATCAGAGATCTTGAATATTTAGCTTTGGTTGAAGGAGTTAAGCAATATCATGTTTATTTGGCTAGCCGAAAATTCAGAATATATACAGATCACGAAGCACTTCTACACATCCAGAAGCTTACGAAAGAGAAAAGCACAGGCCGACTTGCAAGATGGGCTATGTTCCTACAAAGCTATGATTATGAAATAATTCACAAAAAGGGAACGGCTAATGGTAACGCTGACGCGTTAAGTAGAAGACCATATGGTACCGAAATAGTTACTATTACAACAGCTACAGTCGAATCGTCAACACAGACAGAAGCCACTTTCATCGAGTTAGACCCATATGCGTCCATTTGCGAAATAACCACAAGTCCAAAAGAAAAAGTCGTAAATGATCAACGGACAGATGAAAATTTCAAAGATGTCATTAAATACATATTAGATAAAGAACTACCCATCAAGACCAGACAAGCGAGAAAAACTGTTATTGAATCCCAAGATTATATTATAGACGATGACATATTATTTCATTTATACTACCCGAAGGAAAAGGTCACAGAGCGGATAGGATAGTTAAACGATTGGCAGTACCATCAACCCTAAGAGACGATATTCTGAAGTCATACCATGACAGCTTACTCGGTGGACACAATGGCATTGAACGTACTTACCATACAATACGATATAAATACTATTGGCCTGGTATGTACAATGACATTCAACAGTACGTACAGACGTGTATGCAGTGTCAAAGAGCTAAACCTGACGCCCATAAGCGACCGACACCACTGCAGCCACTTCCTGTGCTGGACGTATTTAGAAGAGTACACATGGACATCTTAGGACCATTTAGAAAAGTTCCGGCGACTACACACACGTTCTACTAATAGTCGATTCATTCACAAAATTTATGGAAATACTCCCTATGAAAATACAGGCGCGAAAGATGTAGCTGACTTATTTTATAATCAGTGGATATGCCGTTATTCAGCGCCTGATGCGATCCTGACAGACAAAGGACAAAACTTCATGTCGAATATATTGAAGGAGGTTTGCAATATCTTCGAAATCCAAAAGATAAATACAAGTAGTTACAGACCCCAAACAAACAGTACATGCGAACGGAATAACAAGACAATAGCTGAAAACTTCGCACATGCATTGATGCAAACCAATTAAATTGGCCGGAAAAATTACCAAGTATTGCTCATGCTATGAACACGTCGGTATGCACCGAATCAACACAGTACACTCCGTATTTCCTCGTATTTGGAAGAGAATGCAGAACTCCTATGGACACAGTTTTAACAGAACCCTCCAAAGTCGGACCAGTCGCTAAGCAGTATATAGACCAGGTACATGAACACCTAGTTTTATCTAGAGCAATAGCACGTGAAAATGCACTGGAAGCGCAAGAGAAGTACAAAGCACAACACGATAAAGAGCAAGAGAAATGTCTTACAACATTCGAGATAAAGTATGGCTGGACACTAAGAAAACGGAAGTTGGGTTATCCGAAAACTTTGTAATAAATGGCAAGGCCCGTATTACATAACCGAAGTTAAAGGTAGAAGCACATATAGACTCCGGCGCTGCTCTGATGATGTACCAATTAAAGGACTTATCAACGTCAACAGGCTAAAAAGTTTTATGACCCACAAGACAGGCCTACAAATAATGTAGATGTTCCAACTGACGACGAAATGTCAGACGATGAAGATAAAGAAGAGAAAATGCTGAAGATGCCGATGAAATTGTTCAAACTGATACACAGCCAGACTCCAATGACCCTATACGAAACGATACTCAGGTACAACGGCACACAAATGATGACCGAAATAACGATGATTCAGATCTGTATCTAGTAGAACGGATAGTAAAAGCAAAACGTATAAACAATAAAATGCATTATTACATAAAATGGTTAGGTTTTGGTAACAGAAGCAATTCATGGGAACCGGAAGAAAATATTCCTCCAGAATTAAGACTCGAATTTAAAGTTCGCATGGATCAGACTAAACGTATAAAAGCACGTAAAACAAAGAGATAGAAATAGACCCCCTTTATTCTTCTGTAGAATTTTTTCTCGCATTTTGATAGATATTAACATAATCAAGTACTCCATATATACAAAACAAGTCATATATTTTTTTTTATCTCAAACGGTAATGCTAGTACATGTATAACAACATTCAAATTCATATTGGGTTGTCATAGTATATTTGTCGTAAGTTTGGACCTAGTGTTTTTACACAAGTTAATGGTCGTATTATCAGACAAACATTAGTGACAATTCATACATCAAGTAACAGCAATAACAAAATTGGTGTTATCTTCACGTTCTAACAATGGTATAACGGGTACAGTCGTACCAAACTTTTGGAATTTCTTTCGACCCCTTTCGATCATGACTTGGACTCGTCACCCAATTCGTGTTCAAAGGAGTTTCAATATAGGAGTGACGATCCTATGCTGAAACGATCAAACCTTGAAAAATCATTTTAACTGCTTTTTGTCTTTAAAGAAACCATTGTTAAACATTTATTTTATCTCAAAACATGCATTAAAATATTTTTTAACAACACGGCACAATTTCATTTCCAGAAAAGTGTTCCAGACGCATGAAATTTATAAAGTGTTGTTTTCATTTTTTATAAAGGGACAGAATTTAGAATAGAAATAATCTATTCATGTAGTTCCGATAATTTGATATACATACTAAAATTGTTAGGTTGTGTATAGATTATTCATGGAAAACACAATTATGTGTGATAGAAAGAAAACTTAACCATAGGATTTTAAGATAAATTATGAGAAGATATAGCTCTTATACTGGGCTTTCAAAATATAAAAAGAAAAACATTATCAAGCAAGGAATATTCTGTATTTGTAAAAAAAACAGTCAGAAAAATATGACAAAATACATAATTTTCTTCATTCAGATGAAAAGTCTTACAAATGAATGACTTTCTTCTCTCAAAATATGCACATATCATTAAAGATCTAGGCCGATTGTTTTCGGCTATTTTACAATCCAATATGCCAGAAGACACTAGAGCTACTTAAAGTTGAAAAAGACGGAAAAAATCATGACAAAAAAACGAAAAACGACGGAAAAATGTGCGTACATAAACAACACGACGATTGCCACATGTGGAGCATGATCTGCTTTCCCTGCCGGAGCCTCTGAAATCACCCCGGTTTTGATGGGTTGTGTTGCTCAGTCTTATCATGGAAGTAATATTTAAAAGGAATAACAACGACTAATTAGCATGTATTAACAGCCTGCAGAGCTCTGTACTAAAGTCATATGATTTTATCCAATTATAGTCTCAGCGGCAAGACCCCTTTGGTTACTATCTGTGATACCGCGGTTGTAAAATGCATCTGGAATTTCTTATCAGTCACGTGATTTTATCGAGTCCGGTAATTATAAAGCACCTGTGTGAAATCCGAGGTTTATTAATAAGAAGGTGGCGCTGTATCATATAAAACCTCTACCTTCAGAAAGAAGTCGTATGATGTAAAAAACTTGAAAAACGGACGAGAATTGTCCAACCTACAACAGTTTAGCATGGAAAATTGTATTTAATTTAGCATATTTTTGCTTTTTACCGTTTGTTTTAAACTGTTCTAAAAGTATTTTCCGGTTAAAAGCGGATCCCGAGTAAAATAGTTAAATACCGATGAATCGATCAGGTTTCACATGATGTTTAACAAAATAATGTAGACAAATCTAGACATAGATTTTTTTACTGTTGAAATGTGCAAAGTTTATCGAGAAGTATTCTAAATTTATGTATATGTCATAAATGTCATTGATTACATTATTGAAACTGGACAGCTAAAATAGGGATAATATGGTCGTAAACATATATTTTTTTAAAAAGTGTTTATTGTGGAATACTTGTATTAATATAACAAGCTACAGAAAAAATTTAAACAAACCGACAAAATGAGTTTGACGCTATCTGTCTTACGGCAAATTCATTTTTACACGAATTAGTTTATGTATCAAGAACTATAAATTAAAGGATAGAACCGTTTAGAATTGTGAATATTTTAATTGACTAATACACGAAAGGCTTAAGATTATTAAAGGGGTCCGAACGTATTTTTTGTACAATCATCTTCTTAACTTACGGAAATGGCTTTTTAACTGTCTGTAAATATTAAAATTGAAAATGACCCAGCCTTGTTCTCCAATTTCATATGTGATAGCTGTCGGTACTATTAAGATCGAACTAACCAGAAATAGGAAAATTGGACTAAAATAAAAATTGAACGAATGACTCTTTTCGGCAGCGTACATCAACGGAATGTAACGAATGGACTATTCGGGTTACTTCGCACGTATATACGACAAAACTTGTCTGTTCGTAGTTTTCCGTGAACACGAAAATGACCGAAAAGTGTCAGTGATTTGAACATGCGGAGAATCAACTTCCATGCCAGATATTAAACCAATTAACGAGTTATCGAAAGATGGGCGGTAACGCAGATGAAACCTTTGAAGTAACGACGTTGTTATTCCTTTTAAATATTACTTCCATGGTCTTATGTTTTCTATCTTGTGTTTTGTAGACTGTTGTTTGTCTTTTGGTCGCTATTTGTTTTGCCATAACAATGTCAAATTTTCTTAGACTTGTAAGTTTGAATATCCCTTTCATATCTTCCACCTCTTTTTTTTTTTATCTCTGGTGGATAGTTGTTTCATTGACAATCATACCACATCTTTATTCTTATAAACCGCTACTTTCTGTGCTAAGTCAGGATAGATTAAGGGGCGGAGGAATTCCTTGCTTAAATAAAAATTTAGTTTTATCTTAATTTTGGCGCATTCATATATCTAATTATGACCATATAGAGGAGGCTATTTGATTTAGAATATTATCAGGAGCTTGATTTATACATCTTTTAAGAACATAATGTGTGGAAATATGAAAGTTAGTGGGTGTTTATTAATATACTGGGGCGATATTCTAACAAACTGTATAAAAGTCCGACTTTTATGTAAAGTTTGTGATTCAGCGGCCCACTTTACACATCAATAACCTCTAGAACAAATGTGTTTAATCCTTATAAATCTTAACGTATACATTTGCATTTTTTAATTAGCCGTCAAATCCACAATTGACATGTCGTACAAGGTGTGCGCCGCTATATTGACTTCCGAAAATCTATAAATTACATTAACGGTACCAATTTTTCGGCACCAGATGCGAATTTCCACAATGAATGTCTCTTCAGTGATGCTGAAGGCCAAAATATTTGAAAATCCAAATCTTATTAAAACGATGAAGAGCTATAACCCAAAACGGACCAAAAAGTATAGCCAAAACCGGGAAAATGTTCGACCAATGCAATAGAATTGATAATGAAACAATACCTACCTCAAATACTCCCTTTATATGAGATATTATCCTAATTTGAAGCGTAAAAGTAATGGAATAAGCTTCAGCTTGAAAGTTTTCATTTGTATGACGTCATGTTTTGCCACGACGTTAATGCGCCAAGATCCATTCATGAAATTTCGCGGAATTTGATCTTATTTCGATTTTATACATTTTTCCAAGCTCTTATGAATTATTTTTGTTTGCGTTAGAATAAAAATATCAATTCTGCTGGGTTTTTTTTCTGTTTCGATTTTCTTGGAACCCCAGAATCCAATGCATGTGTATCGTATCGCGCATAAATAGATCACAGTGAAATCGACATGTTACGAAAGAAGTTTCGGTAACTTGGTCTATCGAAGTTTTAACCAAAGGTAAATATTCAAACGGAACAATCAAGTTGAAGTATTTTTTGGATATGCAAATCATATAAGAATCATACACATATTAACATAAGAATTAGGGGGGAAAATATTATACTATTCAATTACCATAAACCGAATGCAACGCTGAGATAAAAAAAATCTATAGTTACTATGATAATGCATAATTTGATTTTTGATTTCTCATGTTTAGTTTCCTTGTCCTTTAATGCTCAAAGTATAATTTTTATCTGCTTACATCCTTATAAATTACGCTAGAATTGAATTTATTTCTGTATTTGGTATTTATATTATAAAAGATTTCCTCATAGCTAGTATTACATTAGAAAGAGTATGATTACAGGTGAATACTAATTTTTATACATATCTTTTATTTTTCTAGTCAATTTTAATCCGCATATTTAGAAAGTTTTTTAATTTGGATTGAAATGTGTTTTTTCTGTTTCAAATATTTGTAAAACTGTGTATTGTTGGTGAAGTTATAATTTACTCTATTTTTTTTTTATCTTACCTTGAGATTATTTTAATTATTTAACTGATTTTTCCAAAAATATTTTATAAATTGCTCTCGTCATTGTAGCGTTCTTTAAAAACAAACAATGTGTATTCTTTTTATTTTTTAGTTCAACTACAGTTGCCTCAACACAAGTCTATTACAATGCGCTTACACGTGCTTCAAAATATACTCTTATTAACAGTTTTGGTTTACAGTGTCTTTTCTTTCAAATGCTCATTCGATTCTTCTTGTGATTGTATCTTAAACACATCAACAAATCTAATATCAGCAAAATGTTCCAATAGAGGTCTGTTGACTCTTCCGTATTTTTGCAATGCATCACACAGTCTGGCTTCATTTGACGGAAGCTACAACAAAATCGAACGTATACCAAACTATATTTTTGGAAATGCTAAAATCTTAACGTGCCTGGATTTGTCTCATAACAGTATATCTTTTTTATTTCCGGAATCCTTTCAAGGACTTGAAGAATTAGTTACTCTAAATCTGGAGTCGAATAACTTAAAGTATGATATTGATATAATTCCTTCAAACTGTTTCAAAAATACTCCTCAGCTAAGATACCTTAACTTAAAAACTAATGTAGGTTATTATTCATCTGCTCAAAAGTATCCAAACTTGTCATCACTCTCAGAACTTGAAATTCTAAAATTAGATGGCTTGCCACATGACAGTTTTCCACGAGGATTTAAAAAGCTCAGTAAACTTACATACTTGGATTTGTCGAGTAAAGACTGTGACATTGGAATCATTCAGTCGAAGTTTTTCCAGTACACACCACATCTTCGGTATATAGATATATCACACTGTCAAGTGAAAAAGGTTTGGAAAAATACCTTCAGTGGTTTGAAAAATCTAACACATCTTAACGTTTCCTACAACGAGAACTTGGAATTTGATGGCATTGGAAATATAACTTATGATTTACAGTTTACATCCATTGAGGTACTGAAATTCAACAAAATACATGAAACATTTGCAATGAATTCAGAAATACGTCGCCATACATTGAAATATCTTCAGCATACAAATTTAAGAGAGCTGCACATGGATAGTAATAGATTACAAAATGTTAAAACAGGGGTAGTTTCAAAATTGCCAAAAACACTAGATAGATTGTCAATGGCAGATAATATGCTCTCGTTTGGGTTATATATTTTGGAAGGAAAAAACATGAACATTTCTTTTCTAAACGTGTCATTTCAGTTTACTTCACATAAGCCTACATTTGGATCCACCGACAGATATGAATCGCACTTGAAAGCTAAACGTATAAAAAGAGCATTTGGAGTGAACTTTCCACTTCCGTTCCCAAAGAATCTACGAGAAGTTCACGTGAGGGGAAGTCAAT
This sequence comes from Mytilus coruscus, assembly GCA_017311375.1. Taxonomy (NCBI): domain Eukaryota; kingdom Metazoa; phylum Mollusca; class Bivalvia; order Mytilida; family Mytilidae; genus Mytilus; species Mytilus coruscus. The sequence goes on from CM029595.1 coordinate 116,974,001, forward strand.
TACAATTCGATATCCCTAGGTTAGAACTAATGGAAAATAAGTTAGAATATTTTGATGCAAGTCTTAACCTACTTTCACGCTGGCGCGGACCAACAGTGGATTTCTTACACCTAAAGTTTTTGAACTTATCCAGTAATTATTGCTCTAAAATTTCATCATATTTTTTTGAAGGAACTGCAAAACTGGAAAAACTTTATATACAAAATAATTTGCTAGGTTTCAGCATTCCATATGATGTTAAAGGTGAAATTTTCAAGCCCCTTCGACAATTAAATACTATTGACTTATCACAAAACAGAATACCTGAATTACCGCCTTTGCTTTTCATATTTCTTGAACAACTCGAAATCTTGAATTTACATGACAATCTCATTGAAGATATTGACTTCAAATTAGTTCAAATGAAAAACTTATCCCATTTTGACTTGTCAAAAAATCTTATCCAATATTTGGGAACTTCAGCGATTTTTCACTTGGAATCCGTGGCTGAGGATCACAGGCTCTTCTTGAATTTGAGCGGAAACCCATTTGTTTGTTCGTGTGCTACATTGGAATTCCTAAAATGGATATCGGAAACAAAAATTGATTTACTTGATCGAAGCAAATATGAATGTAAGTACGAAAACGGATCAAAATCTTCACTTGCAAACGTAAATGATGTGTTCAACAAATTACAAAAAGAATGTTCTTCGTATCCCGGAGTCATTATAGGAATAACCGGGGCAATATTTTTGTCTGTTTCAATTATTCTATTTGGACTATTCTACAGATATCGATGGAACCTGCGCTATTTGTATTATATAACTAAAAATAGATTCCGTGGATATATTCCTGTAATAGAGAATTCAAGCAAATCTTACATTTACGACGCATTCATATCTTATGCAGAACACGACGGCAATTTTGTTCACCACGATGCTATTGATAATCTAGAAAAAGAAGGCAACCTAAAGCTCTGTGTACACAGACGCGATTTCCTTCCAGGAAACGAAATTTCCGCAAATATAACGAGTGCTATCCATAACAGCCGCAAAACAGTTATCATTCTGACTCGCCATTACTTAAATTCTCAGTGGTGCATGTTTGAATTCAATATGGCAAGAATGGAAAGTATGTACTCGCGAGAAACTGAAAATACGCTGTTTTTGGTTTTTCTGACAAAAATGATCCCTAAAGAGCTACCTTTAGTTATGATGGAGTACATTGATTCTAACTCTTATATAGAATATCCTTGTGACGAATATGGAAATGTTGTATTCTGGCGAAAAATGATAGAGGCTCTTCGTGCCTGATTTGATGGTAGCATATATATCATTTATTGCGAAATTATTTTATATATTCAGTTACTTTGAGACTTTGTTCATCTTTCCTTTGGGCGCTACAACAGTAGAAGTGGAAAGCGAATTTTAAATGATCGCAATACGATTTAAGAAAACATTGTTTTCGTTCATCTGTTCTAGTATAATGCTTTTTCTATTTATAGTTGTGACTTCTGATTTACAAGTTGCTCAGTTCAAACCAACCGGTGGTATTAGATATATCTTTACTTTCGAACGAATTGTTTGTCATATAAAAACACCTATGCTACAATATCTTAAATTAAATATAATCACCAAATTGTTGATCCATATTCTAAAATTGACGCACAATATATTAGTGTGATTTGACTGTAAGTGTTGCTCTCCGCCTATTGCAATTTATTCAAAATTCTGACCAAGTTGCAATTTGTTTCATCAAACCAAACTGTTCAACTGGTCAGATATTTTGACTAACTGCTGTAGAAAACCACAGTCAAGTCGTGAAAGTGCAAAGTGATTTAATAAGGCATACTTGCAATCCTATTAGACTTTAATTCCACTTTATTTATATTATGTAAATGAATTGCGGGATTTCTATATATTATTTTCATTGTAATTGTCATTGTCATTCGAAAGGTGATAGGTAATAATTTTTGAACTGCTATAAAAATGTCCAAACTAAGCTTTCATACAAATTTTCTTTGAAAAAGTCTTCTATATTCATAAGAGTCAGACATCAGATTGAATTAAATCGTGTTATATTCAGTAAAATATATATGAAATTACAATACATTATTAATAAATTTCAATGGGAGATAATCTAAAATCATTGATCTTTTGAAATATTGATCTTATCTCCCTTTAAAACTTCAAAAGAACATATTTAAGTTTAAAGTATATTTCACCAAGTATTCTAGAGATCAATTTAAAGAAAGCTTTGTAGTATGCATAGAAAAACACCATTTTAAAAGAAATAATTCCAAAACTCAAATTAAGACATTTTTTTTTTTTGGCAATTCAAAAATTACTACCTTTCGAATGACAATTACAATCATCCTATGGATAGAAATTCTGAGATTCATAATCATAATATCATTGAAGTAGAGTTAAAGTCTAATAGGATTGTAAGTATGCTTTTGTTTATCACCATGCACTTTCACGACTTGACTTGTTTTCTACAGCAGTTCGTTAAAATTTCTGACCAGTTGAACAGATTGGTTTGATAAAACAAATTGCAATTTGGTCCGAATTTTGAATAAATTGCAATAGGTGGAGAGAGCAACACTTACAGTCAAGTCATAGTAAAACAAAATCGTTACTTTCTCAGACGTTTAATTTTGTAAAACATCTCCTTGTCAAAACTTGCCAAAAAATAATAAAAACCATATACTATTGATGTGTTTCATTGAAACCTAATAACCAGGTTTTAGACCAAGCAGATAGAGTTTGTGATTCCTCTTTAAGTCGCTGACAATCATCAGGGTTAATAATTTCATGATAGAGTTTATATCATCCGCAAAACGTTCAGCAGTAGAGCTAACTCAATTTAGTTGATAATCAAAGCTATTAAAATACCATGAAGCTCTTTTATTATTATGAGTTGTTATTAGAGGAAGAAAATAAGACATCAGATTAATCTTTCGTTTTACAAAAATCTTATGTGGGTTTGTAAAAGTCTACTTTTTCTACATAAGGAAATGCATGTACCAAGTCAGGAATATGTCAGGAATGTTTTTCATTCGTTTGATGTCTTTGAGCTTTTGATTTTGCCAATTGATAAAGGACTTTCCGTTTCGAATTTTTCTTAGAGTTCGTTATTTTTGTTATTTTACTTTTTACTCAGACATTTTAAAGTTATCGTTGTTCTGTAAAAGTCTAAATTACTCAGACATTTTAAAGTTATCGTGTCTGCTGCGAACATTCTGAACGGACAGGATTTTGAATAGTATTGTTTTTAGAATTTTTTTTCGAACTTTCATATAGACAGGTGCATTCAAAATTTCAGTTGTTGAAAAGGTGTGGATTTCTCAAAAAAGTGAACTATGAACAACACTATCATAAACACAAAAAAGAAGGAATATATGAAAGACGAGACTTTTCTGTGTACAGATTTTTTCAATACAAATTTGTGTGACATGCAATTATAATTGATTTTCTTTGTAAATACTGAGGTAAAGATCAGACGCATTGTCAAGACAACTATCAATTGATCATGCATGGGGTTTATTTGAAAAGGAAGCTCTATATATAATGCAACTTATCTCTATTATTTGTAACTTAACCTGGAAGTATTCAGTTTAACAAATAAATTTAAAAGATACATATCAAAATAACTTTTTATCAATATGGTTACCAAATAAAATGTTGGTTTGATTGATGATTTGTTTGATTAATGTATTCAGAGAAAGAAAAACCATAGTCCATTCCTTGTTACCTCAAATTTTGATAAAAATTGAATAAGGAAATTTAATGTGAAATAAAATTGAGAATGAAAATGGGGAATATGTCAAAGAGACAACAACCCGACCAAAGAGCAGACAACAGCCGAAGGCTACCAATGGGTCTCCAACGCAATCCCGCACCCGGAGGTGGTCCTCAGCTGGCCCCTAAATAAAATTGTGTACTAGTTCAGTGAAAACGGACGTCACACTAAACTCCAAAACATATAAATGAACTAAAATTAAAAAACATACAAGACTAACAAAGGCCAAATACTCCTGACTTGGGACAGGCGCAAGAATGCGGCAGTGTTAAACATGTTCTGTGAGATCTCAACCCTCCCCCTATACCTCTAGCCAATGTAGAATAAAGAAACACATAGCAATACGCACATTAAAATTCAGTTTAAAAGAAGTCCGAGTCCAATGTCAGAATAGGTAACAAAAGAAACTAAGCAAAATGACAATGATACATACATTAACAAAGGACTACCAGCAGTTACTGACATGCCAGCTCCAGACCTCAATTAAACTGATTGAAAGATTATGTCTTCATCATATGAAAATCAAGTACAATCCCTCCCGTTAGGGGTTTAGTATCATACAATCATAAAATATATCAGAAGAACATAACCCGTATCATGCCAACAACTGGTTTTAGAATAATAGTGTTTATTTCCGATGCAAAGACCCTATGAGTGAATCAATATTAATACCAAAATATGCAATCCTTAATGACCTGACAACAGTATCGTAACTATATTCTTTCCGAATAAGTCTGTTTAAAGGTTTGGTTAGCTTTTGAGGTGAACGCCGACATTTTTGTGCTTTGTAAAGAATATTACCATAAAATATTGGATGTGAAATACCTGAACGTATAAGATGTCTACATGTTGATTTATATTTACGAATGATGTCCTTGTACTGATGATAAAATTTAGTAAATGTTTTGACTAGTTTGTGATATCGAAAACCCTGGTGTAATAATTTTTCAGTAATACAGAGATTTCTTTCGTTGAAATCAAATACGTTGTTACAAACACGAGCGAATCGAATAAGTTCAGATATATAAACACCAGGGACAAGGGAACGTCACCATCTTAAAATGGATAATTAACAATAGGGAATGAAAAATCATCTCTTTTATCATAAATTTTGGTATTAAGCTTCCCGTTAAAGATATAGATATCAAGATCCAGGAAAGGGCAGTGTTCATTGTTAGTATTAGCTTTATTTAAAGTCAGTTCGACAGGATAAATCTCTTTAGTGTAGATACTGAAGTCGTCATTATTGAGAGCCAATATATCATCTAAATATCTAAAAGTGTTATTAAATTTTTGAATCAGATGTTGTTTCGATGGGTCTTTGCTGATTTTAGTCATAAACTGTAACTCATAACAATACAGAAACAGGTCAGCAAAAGTGGTGCACAGTTAGTCCCCATGGAATTCCGATAACCTGACGATATACGGAATCTCCATAGCGAACAAAAATGTTATCTAGTAAAATTCAAGGGCAGTTATAGTATCAAAGCAGGTCCAATTGACATAGTTCTTTTGTTTGTTGTTACTAAAAATGATCTAAAGAGTTTGAACATATATATTCGCATTCCGACTTTTAAATAGATATAGGAAGATGTGGTGTGAGTGCCAATGAGACAACTCTCCATCCAAATAACAATTTATAAAAGTAAACCATTATAGGTCAATGTACGGCCTTCAACACGGAGCCTTGGCTCACACCGAACAACAAGCTATAAAGGGCCCCAAAAGTACTAGTGTAAAACCATTCAAACGAAATGCCCATTTAATCAGGTGTGTGAATTTTTTCTTAATAAGATTATGAGGCAAAGTGGTATATAGGGTAGAAAAATCAAAACTTTGAACAGATTCGAAATCACCAATATAAGCATGCAATTTATCAAGTACTTCCAACGAATTTTTGACACTCCAAAAGTAATTAATTCCACTATTTTCAAAAGCCTTATTTGAACAATTTATTAACAGGTTTTTGATTGTACCAAGTGTACTAGTAAGTAGAATAGATAGTTTAGTAGTGGAACAATGGCTTGAAGACGAAATAAATCTATATTTGTAAGGAGTTTTGTGCAGCTTCGGAAGCCAGTACATAGTTGGAACTTTCATTGTATTTGGTTCTGCTTGTAAAGAGGTAGCTAAAAGTTTATGTTTGTTACAGATTTCATTTTCCGAAAATGGAGTCAGTTGGAATGTTGGTGAATTCGTGATTTACCTTATTTGATATGAAATTTAAAGGTTAAAAATATAAACGTTATAACAATTAAATGTTTAGAAATATGAACTCGATGACTCTAGTTTGTACCAAATTCGGTAAAAAAAAGTTTCATATTGTAACATTTGAATATCCGAAAATTTAACTTCAGTATAGTTACATCATTTAGGAAGAGCCTTTTTCATTAGGTTTACACAATTTAGTATTCTTCAAAATTTAAAATAACAAGAAAGAATTTTTGAATTAACGTATTTGGCAGTCAGTAGGTGAGCCGAGAAGATAAAAGCCTGTTCCATGTCTTTGTAGGATTTTTCATTTTTTTAAATTTGATTGAAAAAAGTAAAATAACAAAAATACCGTACTCCAAGGAAAATTCAAAACGGAAAGTCCCTTATCAAGTGGCAAAATCATAAGCTCAAACACATCAAACCTATGGAAAACAACTGTAATATTCCTGACTTTGTACAGGCATTTCCTTATGTAGAAAATGGTGGATTAAATCTGTATGACAGTTGCATAGAATTCCATTATATTGACAACAATGTATGAGCAAAACAAGCAATCTAATTAAAATATAGAACTCGGATTTCGTTATACTACATACGATGTAGTATCACGAAATCCGAGTTCTATATTTTAATTAGATTGCAAAACAAGCTGATCTTCAGGGATGATAAACGTAAATATAACGCTATTAAACGTTCAGTTTCTTGTTTTTCCTAGTTTGTGTATGATGACGCCGTAATGACGGAATTTAACTATGGGACTAAAAATCTGAAAAAGTAAAACATTTCTGAAAATTATCCTTCGAATGAGTGCCAAAAAAATTTTTTTTTTTTCGTTTTCAAATGAAACAGAAGACAAATGTTTGGTTGGTGAGAAAATTTGCTTATATTTTTCATTGCATTTGAAATTTAGCAGGAGATGACATTTAGATTACCTGGAAGTGTTTTATCACAAAACATGAGGCGACAATTTGGAAAACACAATTCCTGGAACCATGTCTGTGTACAGTGATCGAGTTTTTCCGGCACTCCTTTTGTTTTTAAATTTCCTTTGAAAACCAAGAACGACGTCTATAACATTGTAGAAATGAGCAGTAAATGCATCAGCCAAAAGGAAAGAAACACAAACCGCTAGGAACTAAGACTTTTACGGGCTTGAATGACACACCTAACTGATGCACGTGTTATCACTAAACACCGTGAGTACCAACTTAAAGAAAACAATGACAAGTCCTACTACAAGTAGAGTACCTAGAAATGATTTTCTTTGTTGTTTTAGGGAAAACCATTATTTATTCACTTTCGTTCATCCTGTGAATTATGTTTTATGTTTATCATTTAAATTGGTCATGGCTGTCTATTTTCCAACATTTCATGATTTCTGATGGTGCCTTCGGTACTTTCAAATTTTTCTCCGTGTCTAGTATTTTAAGTTGTGTTGATTAATAGAATCTGCCTGTCCAAATTAGACCAGAAGTTGCAGAAAATTAACAAAGAAGATTTGGATTTGGTTTAGATTCGAGATTCCATGTGGTAGCAATTATGAATTATATTATAAGACTGGATCCAACTTCACTGTTTTGGTAACAAAATACTGAATATTTGAACCTAACTTTTAGTAAAAATAAGCCTTGATTGGTCCTTCATGAGCACTCAGGTAATCCCACATACAAAAACATATCATTTGACAAGGATGAGATTTTGGCGAATCATAAGTCCTTCATGGCTTCAATTAACATTGCATTGAACAACAAATCGGAGGACTTACCTTGTTTGTATTGGATACCTAAACTTCACAAAATTCCGTACAAACAACGGTACATTGCCGGCTCATCTGCATGTTCCACTAAAGAATTGTCCATTAGATTGACTAAAATTCTGTCCGCAGTGAAAGAGGGTCTTCAGAAATACTGTGAAACGGTTTACTCGCGTAGTGGTATTAACCATATGTGGATTCTTAAAACTCTAAAGAACTTCTGGATAATTTTAAATCTCGGTCTTTTCTGAAATTAGTTCTATCAAAACTTTTGATTTTTCTACCTTGTATACCACCATTCCCATGTGAAATTGAAAACCGTCTAAAAGAAATAATCCACAATGCTTTTCATCATAAAATGGTAGCATACGCTATAAATTTATTACTTTGGGATACCATAAGGCATATTTTGTTAATAGCGAACAAAAGGGTAAAACATGCTACACAGAGGAACAAGTGATCAGTATGCTGGAGTTCCTTATTGACAACATATTTGTTGAATTTGGAGGTAGACTTTCAACAAATTGTCGGCATTCCTATGGGAACGAACTGTGCGCCTCTTCTTGCCGACCTCTTCGTATTTTCATATGAATCGGAGTTCCTTCAGACACTTGTCAAAAACAAGAAGATCAAAGAAGCCAGGTTATTTAATTTCACTTTCAGATATATTGATGATGTTCTTTCCATTAACAATCCGAACTTTTCTGATTGGGTTCCATTAATATATCCACCAGAACTAGAAATTAAAGAAACAACAGACACGGCTTCCTCCGCCTCATTTTTAGACTTATACCTCGAATTTGACATACACAGTCATATCAGTACCAGAATCTATGACAAACGAGACGATTTTAATTTTGAAATTATCAATTTCCCCCACCTTAGTAGCAATATACCAACTTCACCTGCATATGGGATATACATTTCCCAACTTATTCGGTATTCAAGAGCTTGCAGCTCCTACTCAGACTTTGTAAAACGTCACCAGTGTCTGAGCAGAAAGTTGATGAACCAGGGTATGTCAAAGAACGTCTTGTCCTTTTTCTAAAAAAGTTCATCGGAAGGTACCAAGAACATGTTGATAAATATTCCGTATCAACTTCACAAATAATACACGATGGTCTTGAAGTATAGATTTTGCGTAGTGACGTTGTTTATCATCTTAATAACGTGTTATAGTATTCTTTTATTTGTCTTAATTAATACTACTTTTATTGTTAAGCTCAGTTTTTGATATATCCATTTGACGTGACTTTGTGCTTATGTATCCCGTCATACCTTGAACGACAAAATTATTTCATTTTTTAATATTACTTTTACTGTTAAGTCTGTTTTTTGTGATATACATTTGACATGACTCTGTACTATGTATCCCGTCATAATTTGAACCACACTATTAGTGTATTTGTTGATATTGCTTTTGCTGTTGGGTCTGTTTTTTGTGATGTCCATTTTGCGTGACTCTGTGCGTATGTATTCTGTCATACTTTGAACGACAAAATTGTTTTATTCATTGATATCACTTTTGCTGTTGAGTCTGTTTTTTGTGATATACGTTTGACGTGACTCGGACTTATGTGTCCCGTCATGATTTTAACCACACTATTATTTTATTTGTTAATGTTCTTTTGCTGCTGGGTCTGTTTTTGTGATGTCCATTTTGCGTGACTCTGTGTTTATGTATCTCTTTATACCTTGAACGACAAAATTATTTTATGTCTACCTGTACGAATTTCAAACGCGCGATTTTACGCCAGTACTTAAAACCTTCCATCCTTATAGGTGGATTTTACATAGATAAATAAAATCGTATGATATAAGCATAATGAGGATGTTAAATTTGATGTATGCCCCCTTTTGTGCTTCTTCGTAACATTTGTTTGTTTTATAGTGATTAAGATGATAACACAATGTTGACTGCTGTAATCCTATTTTGACATTTTACCAATTGTGTCTGTTTGTTTTGTTCACGCATCGTTGTCAATATAATGGAATTTGATACGACTGTCATACAAGTGAGAGGTTTGGCTAGCCATAAAACCAGGTTCAATCCACCATTTTCTACATAAGAAAATGCCTGTACCAAGTCAGGAATATGACAGTTGTTATCCATTCGTTTGATGTGTTTGAACTTTTGATTTTGCCATTTGATTGAGGACTTTCCTTTTGAATTTTCCTCGGAGTTCAGTATTTTGTGATTTTACTTTTCACCATATTGTGATTTTAATATTTTATAGTTCCATAAAGGATCCTACGGGGAATACATGAACAATAATTCTTTTTTTAAACAATTTCCCTGATGTTTGTACAGGTGTCAAAACTCAAAACCTCACAAGGCTGATGATGAGAACATTTTGAATAACGGCAGATTAAATTATGCTTATGTGTATACAAACAAGAGGATACTGTTAACCCCTTCGCCCCCAATCCCGCCTGTAGTCGTGATGGCGACCACCATTCTTTGATGGCCTGTATGACCCTCCATACTTTTTAAGAACTGCCCCAGCTCAACTGTCTTTACAGCAGGGACTTCAACCATGCAATTCATGGTCCATAAACTCTTCACAGATGTGTGATTATGAAAATATGGCAACTTTAATGGCCTTTTTAGAGTTCAAAATCGGAAAAACATGAAAAGTAGCCAAAATCAGGTGGGGCCGTGGGAGTCTTGATAGCCACTACGTTACTTGTATGGGCTGTAGGTATCAACTATTATCATAAATACATGCATAGATGGTACAGGAACTCAAGGGGGTGTAATATGGCCAAAAGAAATGTGATCTGTAAAATCTAGGTCACCATTTTGTCAGAAATCGGTAAAAACGGACATTTAGGCATACTTGGCTAGCCAATAATAATTCCCCAGCAAGATTCTCAAGTCACATTAACTTTCAGTCCGTATGGATAGACTGATGTAACTGTAAGGTAATACTTGAATGACAAAGAAACACAGTTTAGTCAATATTCACCTCTCAAGGTCGTATTAAAATCGAAAAATACACTGAAAATGATCATTTTTCAGTAGGGGTGGGTTCAAACCCACCAGAAAATATAACAGCACCAAACTTGTTATATTGACTTCTGCTTGACTTAATTTCCTTCTATGATCTATTTCTAGCATAGAAAAACACATAAAGCTTTTGTCAAAACACTATATCACTGAATTGAAGCTCAAATTGGACTGGTAGTAACATATGCGTTAAACAAAGAAAACTACATATGGATACTAATAGTGACAGATATGACATTTTTTTCAATTTTTACCAGTTCTGATTTGTTAATATCTACCCAAATAATAGTGTTCTTACCTATATGTCTTATTTTTATCAGAGATTCTTCCTTGAATATAAATACAGTGGTCCAAACATAAAATATAATTGATAATTTTGTCCCCCTTTTTTCTACATATTCAAAAAGGAGAGTGATTTGGTAAAAACCATACTTTTATGTATAAACATGGATCAACAAGAGCAGTTTATGTACCCCCAAGCTAGGCAACTTGCTAAAATGGTTATAAAATGCATTTCAAGTGAGATTTTGGAATTCCTATATAAGTATACACTAATTTTCCTTGAAATAAATAATTCACTATGAAACCCAATAAAACTTGATCACTAACTAGATAATTTGACCCAAAGCAATATTTATACTATAAACTAGTCATAATATACAAGTTTCATTGGTTTCAGTGTTAGATAATGCAAAAATTAAAATTTCAGGTAAAATCTTAACTGTGTGCATGCTAAATGACCAAAAAAGGCTAAAATACCTTATTGTAGTAATTTGAGGGCTGTAATTTGACACTAACATAATTGTTACATAAAAAAAATAATGTAACATGATTTCTGACAACAAATGTGACCAATTTTCACTGTAAAGGGTATGATTTCTAAAAATAGAATTTCATATGCCTGTCAGTAATAGGTATAAAACCACTAATTTATAGCCCCATTGCTTTCTATGTTAAATTCTGCAATTTCAAGCATTAATGGCTACTTTGTCTTAAGTTCAAATAAAGTGGCAGTTATTTCAAGTCAAAACTGTACCTTATCCTGACTTGTGGTGAAAAAATCAACATACCTTTAATTGCATATTAGAGCGTACTGGTTCCCGGAAGTTTGATAGTACAAAAACAGGAACTTCTTATCTGAACAACAGGCCAAAATGTGCCCTCCTATCAAAATTTCATATACTTCTTTATTATTCAAATTAAAACTTTCAACAAATGTTCTACAGTGATCCCAAGTCCACAAGCTTTCATTTGATACCAAAACTACCCAAATATTCCCCCTATTGACAAAGATACAGCTATGCGTAGGAACTATTTTGTTTAAAATATGTACTACTTTCTTGTATGTTCTTTCCGACCAGGCCTGAATTAGTGGTTCTATACCATAAGGATTCATTCAATGGTTTTCGTAATATTAGCAATTTTGTAGATCTTCTAATTCTGGTCATTATTTGCTGTTTATAGTTTCTATCCATCTATCAAATAAACGAGATAATAGACAAAAAAAATCAAAAAATTAGTCATAAATCTTCTATTACGGGCAACAACTCCTATAAAGCTAGTCATTCTTTGGTTTTTGGTCATTTTGGCAGTTTAGTTGATATTGTTATGCTGACAATTTTTTTGCTGTTTACAGTCTCTACCTATCTATTAATATGTTCATCTAACAGGCAAAAACTAAAAATTGGTAAAAATCTTCATTTAAGGACAGTACTGCCGATCTTAGACGACTATAACATGATGGAGTACAGTAGTCTCAGTTCGTATAAGGACACATCCTAAGGTCTCGGTGATAATAGCAGTTTGGTAGATCCTCTATGGCTCATCATATTTGTTGTTTACAGTTTCTACCCATCTATCAAGCTTTAAAGATAATAAGCAGAAACACCGAAATTAGCCAAAAGTCTTGTTTTAATGGCAAAAACTCATATAAGGAGATATCTGATCATTTTGGTGTAAATTGAAGGTAGGTACATGTAGATCTTGACATTCTGAACATTTTATTCTGGTTGGATTTTCTGTATCTGTTATGGTTTTCAAGATATAAGACAATTAATACATTTTATCCCTGTTTTTTTTTTGTGGCCATGTGGGTTGATTGGCAGAAACAGAAATAGCTACCATAAGGATCATTCAGTTCAAGTTTGGTAAAAATTGGTGAATGGTTTCAGAGAATATGTTTCAAAAAGTTTACAATGATGGACACATTATTTGAACTTTGGTGGATAGATGTCTCATTGGCAATCATACCACAGCCCCTTATTTTTATACAATATTTATTTTTAGAAACCTCTGTTAAGTAATGACCGTGACTGAATGTTTGATAAACACTTTCTAAACTTCTAGCCTCAGAAGCCTTTTCTTGGATGTACCTTCATCAGGAAAGCTCAAACCCAAACAAAAGCCAATGATGTATACATACCTAATACAGGAGGAGCTACATGACCAAAAGCCAATGATGTATAAATACCTAATACAGGAGGAGCTACATGACCAAAAGCCAATGATGTATAAATACCTAATGGAGGAGCTACATGACCAAAAGCCAATGATGTATAAATACCTAATACAGGAGGAGCTACATGACCAAAAGCCAATGATGTATAAATACCTAATACAGGAGGAGCTACATGACCAAAAGCCAATGATGTATACATACCTGATACAGGAGGAGCTACATGACCAAAAGCCAATGATGTATAAATACCTGATACAGGAGGAGCTACATGACCAAAAGCCAATGATGTATACATACCTGATACAGGAGGAGCTACATGACCAAAAGCCAATGATGTATACATACCTAATACAGGAGGAGCTACATGACCAAAAGCCAATGATGTATAAATACCTAATACAGGAGGAGCTACATGACCAAAAGCCAATGATGTATAAATACCTAATACAGGAGAAGCTACATGACCAAAAGCCAATGATGTATAAATACCTAATACAGGAGGAGCTACATGACCAAAAGCCAATGATGTATAAATACCTAATACAGGAGGAGCTACATGACCAAAAGCCAATGATGTATACATACCTGATACAGGAGGAGCTACATGACCAAAAGGGATATAAATAAATGAAGATTGTGTTTGAGGACATGAATGCCCACGCTCCAAGTTATGACATAACTCTAGAATGGTAGTAAGTGACTCACTACCTGATTCTGCTAGTTTTGGTTCTTAGCATTGTGTATGAGTTTCATAAAATTTGCATAATTATAGTGCAGAAATGAAAATGGGATGGACGGACAGACAAAAAGACTGACAAATGGATGGTCAGAAAGATGGACAAATGGATGGATGGAAAGACGGACGGAAGGACAGTCAAGGGTAACATGCACCATGAGGCTGTACAGCTTTTTCTTTAAGGCTGAGCAGAATGAAAAAGGCATAGGGAAACAAGATAATAAGAACAAAGTCGGCTAGTTGGTGACTCACTAGGTGAAATTTATACTATAGGTGTCATAAAATCATTCCTACCAGTTAAGCTGAAATCAGTTCACAGAAATAGTTTTTTTTTCTTCAAAAGATCAATTAAATGCCCTTGAATAATTTTATTTAAATGATGCATGATATAAACATCACTACAGATGGCTCATTTCAGGCTTTTGAATGAACCTTTATGAATTGTTTTCAAATTTTCATTAGCTTTGTAACATACAGTCAGCAGAAACAGTGCCTTGGTCAAGCAATGTTATAAAAAATGCTACTAATGGCTAAGGTAAGTCTGGTTAGTATTAAGCTCCAGTAAAAAATGTTCTCTCAGATAAATCTATTATTTATAAAAGTCAGTGTTAGTTGGGCAACATTTATCTCAATATATTTGGATCTAATCAATCTAGTGCTTATTAAAATTTTAGTATTAAATGGTACCTTGATATGTTGTGTGACTATGTCATTGAATATTATTCTGAAAGAGATTATCTAAGAAAAGTTTCTGCCAGATAAACTCAAATAGGTTATTCAGTTTCAGATATTTTTTGGCTGTTTATGACCTTAACTTCTATTTTAACACCCCTGTTGCCTGGTACAATATTTTCAGTGTTTTTTTTTAAAAACTCCCCAATTCATTTTTCATTTCCTTTAATGGGATTCTTAGAATAAGTATACATAAACCATTAAAAAAAATCTAAAAATAGAACTAGAAGCGGTAATTTAATAAGAAAAGAGATAACATTGTACATTGTATTGTATCAGCTATATGGTATTTTCTTCTTTTACAGTTTTCTTGAAAAATGTAATAAACTGATTAAATGTCTATTCAAAATTTTTTCAAAGGTACAATTTTTCACCCTTTAACAATAAAGCAACCATGCATTACTAAGTTTATGCCAGGTTTTTTCACATGCCATCAACTTAGAAAAGGCATACCGTAACTTTTTTTTTCATCAAGGGTTACATAATGATTACTCAATGTTGCAATCTTGATCATGTACAAGAGAACCAAAATAACAATACTTGTGTCCATAATGCCACCATACATTAACCCCTTAGAAATACACTATAATCAGCTAAATTCCCTATTGTTCACCATGTCAAATTTATTTTACTGTGATAAATTTATGTCCAAGTTCACTAACTCCAACAGGAACAGAGGCCTTCTCATCGTAATCACACCATTCCTAAAAATTAAGATGTAAGATTATAATGACATGAAAACATATGATTTACAAATTACATTTAACATACACATATTATTCAATCATCTTGAATGAAGTCAATGAGTGCTTTATTGTCATAATTTTTAAATGCTATGTTAGCAAACTTTTTAAATTGTAAAAAATTTTAATGTTACAAACCTTTGAGTTTATGTGTAATATTATACTGTACAAATTGCCAAAAAAAAATCTTATTTGCTCCAAATTTCTTTCAAAATCATCTTTACCTTTTCATAAAACGCAACTAAAATCTGGATCAATCAGTTTGGTGTCAAATACCATATTCCATTAGTTGAACCAATTATAATATAGATCTATCTTTGTCCAAACATCTCGACTAAGTTTTTCGTTCAGGTTCATTTATCTGAACCTTTTTTAATACATAAATGAAAATGCTAAATGTTTTGGTAAAAAAATGAAGTTTATGCATTTTTAAGTGAAGAAATGAATGTAAATCTGCACAAAAAGTGAAGTAGAAATAACAAGGATTAGAAAATATTCTGTCAGAAGTTTGATCAGTTTGCTTTAAAAATACAAAAACATTGAATAATAATTGGGTTGCTGGGATTTTTTTTTCTATTGCATTTCCAAGAAAAATGTTAGAGAAATAAAAAGTATTAAGTAAAAAATGAAACATACCCCTTCTGTTAATTCTACTTCAGGAAATTTGGCTCCACTTTCTGCACCTTCAGCAACAAATCCAACCTTAGAAAAAGAAAACTTTACAATCAGAAAAATTATATTTGACTAATGTGATACACAGTTATAATTAGATTAATATTCCTGTAGCTTGATAACCTAAGATTTCAGAGATAAAAAGAGAAAGATTTTTTACATTAATGTTCAAATAACAATGGGAAGATAGCAGAAGGCTGCATGTTGACCTAAAGTTGCTTACAATACATCCACATCATTTGGACTCTTGTGGATAGTTGTCTCATTGGCAATCATACCACATCTTCTTATTTTATATAGACCTAGAATAAATTGTTTAAACACTTTCCAAATAAGAGCACAGGAAAGCTATACATATATATGCTACTCCAAGTCAATTATTAGAGTTTTACATTATTTTCTCCAACTTTATCATTTGTAAATATAATTGACTCATGTTGACCCACAGAAATGAGAATGGACATTTACCCTTGGTGAAAATTCGACTGGTTCTACTCCTCTGCAGTCAAACACAACCATTGTCTTGAAATGTCCAGAATCATCAGCAGTGTACGGCTTTATTGTATCTTTTAAAATATCTAAAGAAAGTTGTTGTCTGTATTCTAACTATAACAAGATGTCTAGAACATTTTGTACACTATTCAGACATTTAATATAGAAAAAAAAAATTATCAAAGATACTAGGCTTATAATTTTTTGTGCCAGACCTGTGTTTCACCTACAAAAGACCCATCAGTGATTCTTGAATAAAAAAGTTAAAAGGTCAAATAAAGTACTAAGTTCAAAAGCATTGAGGACCCAAAATTCTGAGAGTTTTTTTTTGAAAACAGCTAAGGTAATCTATTCCTGGTGCAGAATATCCTTAGTTTTTGAACAATTCAAAATTTTTAAAACAATTAATTTATAAATATGACCATATCAATTTAGCTTCACTTATATTTAATTTAAAAACAGTATTCAATTAAAAGTGAATACTAACATCAAAATAAAATTGATATTGGATTTACCTATTGTCATTTTAAGGTTATATGTACTGTAAACAATTTAAATTTATTTATAGCATGACCTAATTTTTCGTTCATTGAGATAATTAATGATATTACTAACAAAGACAATTCAATCCTAAATAATAATAAGTAATACTTTATCATTTCCTCATAAAAATTTAACATTTTCTCATTATACATTGTAATACCTATTGAATTTTCTCGGCTACAAAGTTTACATTTTATCACCAAACTGGCATGTCCTCTTCCTCCTTTCAACGGAGAATTTTCCTAAAAATATAAAAATAATTTATTTGTTTAACCGCATTTTCCCAATCAATCACTAAAATCTATTTTCCTTGTTTTTTTATGAAAGAAGTTTAACCTATTTTATTTATAAAAGTTTTGGCTTAGGATACAAATGAAGATATTGTTTTTACAAAAGCATAAAAGATCAGGGAAGATCTAACACAACAGTACAGACTTCTTTTGTTATTTAGACATTTAAGATATGTGTGAAAGGTATCACGAATTCAAAGCTGTCATCTCTTTAAAATAAAGTAAATTTTAAAGTTTTATCAATGCAAACAACTGATGTTAAATTAAACGTAAGTCAGATTTGTATTCAAATCAGAGATTATAAACTGACTCTTTATTAATTTGATGACATTAAACTTAATCCATCATGCATCATGTGTTAACAAAGTAATTCTGCTAAGTCTCTAATAACAAATACAATTTCTCTCACATACCAGTTGAAACATACCAAATAATAATCAATGAACAAATACCAGCCAAAAGGTATATAAAGGTGTGTTCTAAATATATATTTAACAATTTTAACTACTTATATGTGAGATAAAATACAGGAACAATAGGATATAGGTTCTATTAAAATATTTTCTTCAGAGGGAGATCAGCCACTCAATGATTTTCAAAACATCTATATTGATGTAATTTGACATTTCAACTCATTCCCTATAATCGTTTTTTTTAATTTAAAAACGTTTGGTGAAAAGGAATGAGAGTATAACCAAGAAGAAGAAATGTCATAAAATGTCCATATTGAAGACTTAAATCTTTACTTATAAATTTTTTTTATTATATTATTTACTAATATACCGTTAATGTCAAATACTGGAACTCATGAGTTTCTTCACCACAACTTATACACTTCAGCTATAAATAAGAAAAATATATTTTATTATAATGCATTTTCCTTGTATAAATTCACAAAACCATATATGACATCAGACAACAAAGAAGAGGAAAACATTTTTAAAAATCCAGAGACCCTCAATATTTGATTCAGGATGAAACTAAAGAGAAAATGAAAGCAATTACATTGTGGAAAATTTTCTTCGATGTATTACATAATAATCATTTCAAAAAAGAAGGAAGTAAAAATGTCTAATGATTCTAAACCACTTAAATTGTTTTAATAGCACAATTTGTCTTTCAAACTACTTTTTATTTTACTTGTGTATGAAATAATTCCTATTCATCATAAAGATACATCCTCAATCATCAGAATAAACATTTACAATTAAAATAAAAACTATAAGTGACCAATCTAAACATAATATAAAAAACTAAACAAAAATTAACATGCTCAAATAAATTTCAGACTACAGACATGACAGAAAGTCTATGATGTCAGCATTGGGGGAATATGCAGATGCATAAAATCTGATTTTTTTTTGTCATAAAAATTTGACCTGGTATGAAAATGGTCTAATTTAAGGCTGATTCTGAAAACAAATTGTCACCTCAATCCACCTGCCTTAGACTGAAGTTCGCGACATTCAATTAAAAGAAAAGTAATAAAATTTTACATCATTTTAACAAGAGGCTGTCAGATTGACAGCAAACTGGATTTCCTGCATGAAAATGATATTTGCAAATCTGGACCCCAAACAGGATCAAGTAAAAAATAAATAAATTTTTGGAGGGTTCAGAAATGGAAAGGCCAAAATCAATCTTGACCTCCTATTCATCATAAGTGACATAACATTGGAATTAAGAGAGTATATAAGTACACACACATTTGTTCAGCAGGGATGGGTAGGCAGAAATCATGAAGTCAATAAATTAATGAAAGAAATATGTTTATGAGATTATAACCTTATTTAATATGAAACCATAGAATCTTGTGGGCACTCCAATAACTTTCCAGAAACCCACTTTCAAACGGTTGTTGTCTAGTTTCTTCAAAGTATCACAAGATTTTCATCTAAGCCTTTTCAAGTTATCGCATGGACAATGCTTAAAGTATCACTTTAAGCTACTTAAAGATCTATAACTCAACACTAATAAATGCTAAAATCATGAAAATAAAACTTGAAATTCATTTAACTACAGGAAACAACATATCTAAATTTGAAAAGATT
This sequence comes from Mytilus coruscus, assembly GCA_017311375.1. Classification (NCBI taxonomy): domain Eukaryota; kingdom Metazoa; phylum Mollusca; class Bivalvia; order Mytilida; family Mytilidae; genus Mytilus; species Mytilus coruscus. The sequence continues at coordinate 116,993,475 of CM029595.1, forward strand.
TCATCAAAGTGTTTCCAAGTTATTGCACAGACAACGCTCTAAGTATCACTTTTCCCTACTTAAAGGTCTACAACTCAACAACGATAAAAGCTATAATCGTGAAAATTGAACTTGACCTTCATTAAGTCACAGGAAACAACATATCTAAATTTAAAAAGATTTCTTCAATGCGTTTTCAAGTTATTGCACGGACACTGTTTGGCAGCCGCCTGCCTGGCCACCAGCCCACCGTATATAACCAAATTAATTACCAATATTTTACTTCAGAAATCAGGTTAAAAATGCAGAGAAAAAGTGGTGATTTTTCTCCAACTTTATTGAGTATTTAAAAAAAAAACATGTTGCAATCTCTTCCATTTTGCCATCAAATTTTTATTTTTTCGGATTTTGACTAAGTTTGACCTTTTTAGATCTTGTCTTCTGGTTGTTTTACTGTTAATATTTCTCTGTGTCTACTATACTTTTCAAGATAATGGCTCAAAATGCACAAATAGGTAAAAAATAGTCGTATAAGCATAAGGAGTAAATGTCCCGTTTCAGAATCTAAAGGACTATGGGTAATTTCATTGTTCTTACCCCAAAATGAAAATAAGGTCACGTCGTTGGATTAATTTTCATTGTTTGGAGGGATTTTAACCCATTACAATGTTTTGGAGTAAGCTTTTGGAAATATTACCAAAATGCATTAGATTCTGAAACAGCATATTAACATTTCAGTTATGTCAACCTCAGAGTAGATCTTAAGATGATCATCACAGCTTGTCAATGTTCTCTATATTTTATAATTTTCAAGTTAATAGCCAAAACATAAAAAATGGGCAATAACTCTGTCATTTGACTTTTTTGTATTTTTTGTAATTGTCATTGCAGTTTACAGCTTCTGTCTATCAATGCTACTTTTCTGGATATGAGGTAATGTTATAAGTGGTAAAAAAAAATTTCATTCAAGGATAATAAATTCTATGAAATTTAACTGATAATTTTTGTCCTACATAAGCATTTGTCAGTCCTGTCTTGCTGAAATTTTTTGCTGTTGACAGTTTCTCTTTTTCTTTTATAAATTTCAAGATAATAACCATTGTGGATAAAAATTGTTCTCAAAGGGCCTCAACTCCAACTAAATGTCTATAAAGATTTCTGTCACTTTGTTTATATGTACCTCTGGCTTTTTCAGTTATCAAGATAATTGCCAAAAACACAAAAGGAGGGGGGAGGGATCACTATTCAAAGGAAATAACTCCTAAATGGAATCAATTGATGAGATGAGCTAACAAGAGTGCACACGCTGAAACGTCTCGCCTTCTTTACTAGCCATTGATTTTATGTTGATAGTCCTAAATATAAAGCTTTACTACAAGTAACACATAAACTTAACATGATCCAAGAAAATGAGGTCAAGGTCAGATAAACCAAACAAGAAATACATGTACACCTTACAATCATTCAATAAACCAAACATAGTTGACCTATTGCTTAATATAGTTTCTAAGAAACAGTCTTAAACAAGAAAACTTAACATTGACCAATGAACCATGAAAATGAGGTCAAGGTCAGGTGAACCATGCCAGACAGACATGTACACTTTACAATCAATTTATGCATTAAATATAGTTGACCTATTGCTTATAGTATCTAAGAAACAAACTTAACCATGAAAACTTAACATTGACCAATGAACCATGAAAATGAGGTCAAGGTCAGATGATACCTGCCAGACAGAAATATACACTTTACAATCCTTCCATACAACAAATATAGTTGATCTATTGCTTATAGTTGAAGAAAAATACACCAAAACACAAAAACTTAACACTGAGAAATGAACCGTGAAAATGAGGTCAAGGTCAAATAAAACCTGCTAGACTGACATGTACATCATAAAATATTTCCATACACCAAATATAGTTGACCTATTGCATATACTATTAGAAAAATAAGACCAAAACTCAAAAACTTAACTTTGACCACTGAACCATGATAATGAGGTCAAGGTCAGATGACACCTACCAGTTGGACATGTACACCTTACAATCATTCCATATACCAAATATAGTAGACCTACTGCTTATAGTATCTGATATATGGACTTGACCACGAAAACTTAACCTTGTTCACTGATCCATGAAATGAGGTCGAGGTCAAATGAAAATTATCTGACGGGCATTAGGACCTTGCAAGGTACGCACATACTAAATATAGTTATCCTATTACTCATAATAAGAAAGAAATTAACATTACAAAAAATGTTGACTTTTTTTTCAAGTAGTCACTGAACCATGAAAATGAGGTCAAGGACAATGGACATATGACAGACGGAAACTTTGTAACAAAAGGCATCTATATACGAAGTATGAAGCATCCAGGTCTTCTAGCTTCTAAAATATAAAGCTTTTAAGAAGTTAGCTAACGCCGCCGCCTCCGCCGAATCACTATCCCAATGTCGAGCTTTCTGTGACAAAAGTCGCAGGCTCGACAAAAATGAACTTACCCTTATGTACCACCTAAAATCTTCTCCTTCAGGCTTCAAGTTTGTTATGTTTTCCAAATCTGCTTTAAACTGGAGACCAATTTTCTATACAGAAAAAAAAAATCATAGTTACATTTATGATTATACCGCATGGAACTTTGTTAAGGAAGTATATCTTTATCAAATGGTTCTTCTTCCTTTTTAACACACAAATGAGGGTGGTAAAGGGTTATTTTCGTGCAACGTGTATTGCCATTTTTATTTCATGTGCAGCCGTGAAAAAGGTTCGTTATTCACTGTGTTTTGTGAAATTGGTAAAAAGATCAACGTGCAAGAAATTCTTAATTGTTCGTTCATCGTGAAATGGCAATTTTATTTTGCGTTCTTCCATGAAGATACCCCCCTCTACGCCCCTCACAAATGTATCAGCCTTTCCAAACACATATTTGGGAGGGGGCATCAAACCAATACACAAGAACACACTGACTCAAAGAATACTCCCTGGAGATATTTTGACATGTTTTTTGCTGAAGAATTTTTTTTTTAATTAATGTCATTAATTTTTAAAAAGTTCTTCATCATATCAATATCAATATCTTCCTAAAGTTTGAAAACAGATTCAACATATATATAGACAATAGACAATAGACAATAGACCATATTTATTAGCACAAACACATTTACATTAAATGGTTATGGCATACAGTTAAGTACAATTGAAACAATTAACTGACAATAATTAAATTATATATCTATATTACTAAAATAACGAGGTCCAATTTGTAAGCTGGCATGAAGTAAAAACGAAGATTCAAAGAATTCAACTTTAGATATAACTAATATCGGACAATGGTGTTTATTAAAAATTACACCATTCCAGGCCCTTTTGGTTTCCACATAATTAATATTACCAATAATTAACAAGTTTTGGGTCAAATCAGATTCCGATACCAATAGTATATGTCACATGTAGTTTCCAGTTGTAATAAGAAAACCAGGGTAGATTCAAACAGAAAGATGTTGAAAGCAGAGAAAACTGTGCACCTTATAATCAGTATGACTTTATATCAGATGACAATACGAATATTAAACATACAGGCTAAAAATAAGGTGGATATAGGTACTTTCCAAATTGTTAGTCTGCATGATATAAAAACAAAGAATCAAAGAATTCAACTTCATATATAACTCATATAGAACAATGGTGTTGATTAAAAATTATACCATTCCAGGCCTTTTTTATTCACATAACTAATATTACCAATAATTAACAAGTTTTCGGGTCGACAAGATTTTGAAAACAGAGAAACTGTGTACCTTATAATCAGCATGACTTTATCAGATGACAATACCAATACTAAACATCCAAGCTAAAAATAATGTGTAGGTACTTTAATTCAGTCACGGACTTGTGATGTCACGGGTGTGTTCTAGTATATGTATCTTTTAATACATTCTAAAATGATAAAATTTTCCATTGTTGTTGTTGTGCGGCTGTCTCCATAAATTTTACCTTGCATTTTGATTTAATTGAGTTGCTGGGATGCTGTCACAATAATGCTCACCTGATATTTTGATTATATCATGTTGCTGGGTAGCTGTCTCACTAATTTTTACCTCATCTTTTTGATTTTATTGTGTTGCTGGTTTGCTGTCTCATTTAACTATATTTCATATTTTGATTTTAATGTGTTGTTGGGTTGCTGTCTCATTAATTTTTTTCTTATCTTTTGATTTTATGGTGTCTCACTAATGTTCACCTCATATAATAATTTATAGTTTTGCTGTCTCACTTACCTCATCTTTTGATTTTATTGTGTTGCTTTGTTGCTCTCTCATAAATGGTCACTTCATATTTTGATTTCATGCTTTGTTGCTGTTTCATTAATACTTACCTCATATGTTCTTATAGTTATAATGTCATCATGTTTGAAAATGTGTGAAAAAAAGATATTTATAAAAGGTATTAAAGTGCTTACTGTAATTAGGAATCCATGACAACTCGCCCAAGACCAAATCGCCCCACTTTTCCACCAACTAGCCCCATTTTCTACAAACTTGCCCCACTAATGAAAAAGGGTATTATCCCGTTGAATTTAGTCCTGCCAACTCGCCCCACTTATGAAAATGGTAGTCCTGAATGCAGTAAGATTTAATTTAATTTTTTTTTCATCAATGGGATAAGTTGGCAGACCTTGAAGTTCATTCATTAATTGCGTTTAAACTCCTTTTCATAAGTGGTGTGAGTTGGTAGTCCTCAAAGCAGTACAGTTTAATTCTTTTTTTCATTAGTGAGGCAAGTTGGCATACCTTTATTCATCAGGATTTTACCCTTTTTCATAAGTGGGGCGAGTTGACAGGCCTTTATTCATCAGGATTTTACTCTTTTTCACAAGTGGGGCGAGTTGGCAGGACTAAATTCAATGGGATTTTACCCTTTCTTACAAGTGGGGCGAGTTGGCAGGACTAAATTCCACGGGGTTTTACCCTGTCATAAGTGCAGCGAGTTTGCAGACCTTTGTTCATCAGGATTTTACTCTTTTTCATAAGTTGGGCGAGTTGGCAGGACTAAATTCAACGGAATTTTACCCTTTTTCTTAAGTGGGTCGAGTTTCTAAACACGAGTCGGGTGAGTTGATGGAAAAGTGAGCCAATTTGGTCAGGAGTGATTTGGCAGTGGGGCGAGTTGTTTGCTTCCATTATTAATAGAAGCCAATTGCAGTGTAGTACTACTGTTGTTAGAAGTTTCCAACTATCTAGTCTCTAATCAGAGACATGAACCAACACTATTTCTCGGAACAGAAATGAATACTAATATCTGGTCTAAACTAAAGACTTGAAAATTGGAATCAGCTTCTCTGCTATTATAAAGCACACACTGACACAGCACGTTGAAATTTTTCAGATACTTTTCATAAAGATGAATTATGAGAATATTGCAGTCTGTATCTACTATCTGACATATCTGGGACTATTATACTAACAGTATAATAGTCCCAGGACATATCTTGTGTACATATCAAGAATACTAATATATCGATAATGATCTATAGAACAGTTAAGATTTATTAGTCTCATCAAAGTGAAAGTATGCTTACCACCATTTTGGGGATCTCTTATTTTGTTCTAGAATAATCTACTTTCAGTTTCAAATCTGCGTACACTTTGTTCCTTTTTCTTTAATATAATCTTTAATGATTTATAAAAAAATATGTTCGTTTTAATTTTACTGTGTTTTCTACCTAAACAAACATTTTAAAATGTTTAGAATAAAAAAAGTAAATTTAGTTCTCCCTTCCAAAATAACTCTCCTGTAGTGAGATACGATATTTCACTCTGAAAAATATCCAAAAATTAAAATGCTGAAACGACAAAACTTTTAGTAGTCTAAATAACAAGCTATTTAAATAAAATAAGAAGCTACATTTGAAATCTAAAACTTCTCAGCAAATGGATCACCAGGAAAATGAAGATGTCAGAGATGATGGTCCATCGGTAGCATCCAAAGTGTTTTTTGCAGAACTCTGTGGTCTGCTAGAGAAAATATCAAAAACTCAAGGAAATGATAAAAAGAAAAGAATATTGAGGGAATTTATTGATAAATGGAGAGATTTTCATAATCAGCTCCACAAAGATGACAAGAAAACAGTGAGCATTACAGAAAACATTAGATATATAAACTATAATATTGATACATGTTTTGTATATATATATCCTGAAGTCCAGTAATTTCCATTGCCCGATAAGTCTGTTCATTTCGTAAACACGTAATGTTAAATAAACAGACTTATGAAATGAATGAATTTACCAACCGGTATTATAACTGTGTCTAACAGGAGCAGATCAAGGATTTTTTTAAAGGGGTTGTAATTCCTGATTAATGAATGTATAGAAGTAGCAGACCAAGTACAGATGTAAAAAAGAATTGGACAAATTTATACAAAAATTTTACATATCTCATGAAAGACATGAGATTAATGTTTTTTATGGGTAGGGGATCAATACCCTCTATGCCCCCTGGATCTGCTACTGTCCAATACTCACCCATCAGGGTTACTATCTATCCTTACACAAATGTATAATGAGCCATGATTCATTCCTTACAGCATGTACAGACTGAATGCATTTAAACCTTCTGGAATTAATACATTAAAGTTTACAGTTATTAATTTATAAAATTGAGAATGGAAATGGGGAATGTGTCAAAGAGACAACAACCCAACCAAAGAGCAGAAAACAGCCAAAGGCCACCAATGGGTCTTCAACACCAGAGGCGGGATTCAGCTGGGCCCTAAGCAGAAATGTGTACTAGTTCAGTGAAAATGGACGTCGTCATACTAAACTCCAAAACATATAAATGAACTAAAATTAAAAATCATACAAGACTAACAAAGGCCAGAGGCTCCTGACTTGGGACAGGTGCAAAAATGCGGCGGGGTTAAACATGTTTAATGAGATCTCAACCCTCCCCCTATACCTCTAGCCAATGAAGAAAAAAACAAACACACAGCAATACACACAGTAAAACTCAGTTTAAAAGAAGTCCGAGTCCGTTTGTTTATTTATATCTGTGTATCTTGAAAATTCTTTTTGTGAATAGTGTGTGAGGAATCACAAATGGTTTTCTTAAACATGTGCATGTTGAAATTGCAGAATTAACAATCATTTATTTTGGAAATCTGACTTAATCCATGTGTCAAGTTGACATTGCCAACCTTATATGAAATTAGTATGTGTATGAATCGCAAATGCTTTCTTAATGACCATGTTGAAACTACAGAAGAACGTGTTCCTTCAAAAACAATAATCGTTTAAGACAAACCATGAGGGGTACTACTTGTACAAGTTAATTTTATTTACTTGAAGAAGTAAAAAAAAATATACACATATAGACGGGTTTATCTGTAATTGACCTAGAAAACATGGGCGCATCCATTAACCTCTCACGTGACCGATCCGCCATTACAACCGCGAAAAATAACGCACGTGTATTGATCAAAACATTATCGATTTTCTGTTTACATTTGTATTTCTTTCATTTTCTGATTTATTTTACTATGGATGCTGCCGAAAGTTATAAAAAACATGGAAGCATTTCTTGTGCAGTTAATAGTTGTACAAATAATCGTAAAAACTTCAGGTGTGGAAAAATCAATATGCGAATTACACAGCGAGTTGCACAATGACTGCCTTCATTTGATTCCATATACGTCTTATGTGATGCCTTCAGACGAGCCAACAAACCTGAGTGGATCAAAGCCGTATAAGCATAATAAAACTGTGCATAAACAGGTTTTGTATGGTCCGGACATTTTTTTTTTTTGGATGATGCGCCACTGCACACAATCCATTTTTTTTTAAATAAAACTTGTTATGAAAGTAAAATAACACTGGCCGACGAATGTTTACGTTGTAAAACGACTGTTAAAACTTAAATTAATCTATAAAATTAATCCGATGACTACAGTGCATCTGTCTCTTTTGTATAGAAGATCCACCGCGACATCAGATGCGGATCCAGGATTTTGAAAAAGGGGAGGGCGCGTGCCCCCAAACTTTTGTAGTGGAAGCGGTAAAATGTCTGAATTAACCTTAAATGAAGCTAATAACCAACCCCGAGGCTACATGTAGTTATAATTGCAAGCAAATCAACCCAGTGTGAAGAGACGAACTTTTTTTCAATCATGACGACTTCTATAGTATCTTTATGCTGCAAAATGGACAGACATTCCGACAATATTAACTCAGACAAAAATATTGTTAACAGAGGAGTAAGGAGTTCAAAATTAAATAAGGGGGAACCTCGTCATCCGTTTAAGAAATATTATGAATGACAGTGACGCCTTATTGTATACTTATGTAACTAAGTTTTCTTAACTTTAGTGGAATTACTACACAAATTTAATTTTCAACTACGATATTGCAGATGTTGCTCGATCGTACTGATGAGGTTAACACTTAGTTTGATATTTGGTTATTTGGGACGGCGCTTTAATATTTCGAAAAGTAAGGCTTGTAAAATATTTTATTCCTGGGTGCAGTTCTTGCTGAAAAACTTAAAGGTTTTATATATATATGTTGGCCTGTGTGCTTATAGTATATATTCACTTTTTTTTCTTTATAAGACGTATACAGTTACTCTGTCATAGGCGGATCCAGGGGTGGGGGCCTGGGGCCCGGCCCCTTTGTGGGAAAAATTTGGTTGATTATATAGGGAATCACTGAAGCATGACTGGAGCGGGCCCCCCCTTAGGTCAGTCAGAGGGCCCCCTCCCCCCCTTATAAAAAGTTCTGGATCCGCCACTGTTCTGTTGATTTGAACTTTCCTCAGTAGAGTATTCTGTGCATGAATTCTAAAATTTTATTCATTAGAAAGGATTTTTCAAAGGTCTAACTCTTGGTAATCAAATAGTTTACTAGAACCTACGAAAGCGTAGCTATAATCCGACAACCCGAATTTCCGACAGTTCAGTAGTCCGACGGTCCGATATACACCCCTAACGTTATACTGTATTTCACTGTATTATATACATCAGGGACTTGTATAAGAATCTAATACGGATTAAGGTTGAAAATCTACGAGACCTCTGTTTTGGAGTGGTTGGGAGGGGAGTTGGCAAAACACTAAATGACGCTTCTAAAACATAACTTATCATCGCTTTGAAATTACATGTTAGAGTCTTTGGTGGTGTAATGGCATCCATTTATATTAAGCACGGGCTGGATCATGATGTTATATACTATACATACTATAGTAGTTTTATGTCGAGTAATTTTCTGCAAAAGAAATTGGAATCGAACACATAATAACTATAGGAATACATAGGCAGTGAAAGTTCAAAACTTCTCAAGCCCATATTACATATGGCCCGACGCATCGATAGCATATATAGCGCAATTCATGCGGACACCAAAGTAATACGAAGATGTCACTCAATTTTGAGCATTATCCGTATGTCAAGCAAAATGCACAAAACTCTCGTCTCTGTAGGAACGTCGGATTAGTGGATTGTTAAATTTTAGGACTGTCTATCTATAGGTCTGACCACTGAAATTTCTATGATTTGATAAAATTGTACCTGGTTTTTCTGATATATCACATTCGACCGGTCAAGACTATTTATTTATTTTTTATTTATGTATGCATTATAATTATTAAGTATTATCATGATTACCAAATGATTATAATCGACATGTAACCTGGGATTAGTATTCGTATAAAATTTATTGTGTCCCGCGTGTAACATATCAAATACAGTTATATTTTAAGGACACGACACCTGGCCTGCAATACACTTAGAATCTAATTACTTTATTATTTATAACACATATAATTTTGCCGAGGTCAAGTACGACTTCACATTCTTGTGTTTACATTTAATTATATGCGATCAGGGCATTTAGATCTATATCTTGTTTATATTTTTTCACGGTTGTAATGGCGATCGTACATATGATGCCTAGGAGTCGCGTCACAAACTAAGGCAGATAATCGGAAAAACCTGTCTATAAGTAAATAAATAACGTTTGAATAATCTCCCCTTAATTTTCTCAAAAATTTACTTGTGTAAGTAAATTTTTCTTACAATCCCACAAAAATCCTCAAGTTTTGAGATGTAAAATCATGCCTTTAATGATTTTTCCCAGGTTTGCTCAAATTTTTTTATTAAAGTTCAATGTTTCATCTCATTAATTCAACAAAGAAACTGATTGAGCAAAGATCTTGTACATTTGCGCAAGGCCTTCAAAAATTGCTCCTTTGGGGCTTGTAAATGAGCAGCGTTATGAAGATAACAGAGAAATGGGATTTTCATTGTCCATGAAATTACACTTAAATGATTAGTAAAGACATCTGCAAAGGGTACACAATTTAAAATTCTATTAGAGCAAAGAAATTTTAAGAATTCAAGAAAAGAAGAAAGGATGACTTTTTTACTTATACAAGTAAAAATTCTGAATGTCTAAGGGACATAACTAAGACAGTTTTTTTTTTTACCTATACAAGTAAATAAAATTCACTTGTATAAGTATCCTACAAATTTACTTATATGTGTATATTTTTTTTTACTTCTTCAAGTAAATAAAAATTACTTGAATAAGTAGTACCCCTAACAAACCAAGAAAACAAATTATTTTAAGAAAACAGTTTTAAACTACCCAAAAAGAGCCGAAGCAAAAGAAACAAAACTGGGTATAACTTCATTTGTTGCAGTTGTTACAACTCCCTTTTAGCACTTAAACTTACAATAGATATACGAGTTTGACATGCAAAGAAATGGTTATAATCATGTATTTTGTGCTTGATAATAATTACGTTCATTTTGGAGATATTAGTTACTGCTAAGTGATTGATATTCCTGTGGGGGAATAACTTATTACAGATGTATTCCTTTACCATGTTTACTGCTATGAATCACAGTTTATGGCAAAACTTCATAAAGAGTAAAGACTAAACAAAAGTTTTTAACAATGCAGATGTTCTCTTTCATCAATCAAAATTTTTTTTAAAGGTACAAGTGAAATATTCCATCTCCACTCACTTTTACCTAAACAAACATTAATAGGGACATTGGACATTTTCTAGACATCGATGTTAGAACTTCTTACTGTACTCTGGACTAAGTCATTATATGTACAAAAGAATCTTTATAAGAATGTATATGGTCCACAATTATCATATGTCTAATGACACAAATGATGTAAATAGGTTTTCATACAGACTATTACAGTTTGTATTTATTTCAGAGTGATTCCTTTTATTCAGCAATGAGACTTTTGATCCCACATCTTGAAAAGGAAAGATTAGCCTATGGCATTAAAGAAGTAAGTAGAGATTTAAATACACCAGAGGATGTTTGATATAAGACATATCCAAATGTTTTAAAACCATAAAACAATACAAGACTTAGGCAAAGACATGGTATTAGAAAACATAGGCACATAACAGACAATATTGATAACTTAACAACTTACATGTTGTTTTTTTAACATCATGCCCATAAAAAGGCAAGAGTTATAGCAAGTGCTCAGGATAGACAAGCCAACCTGTTCTGTAACACTACACATTGCATTTCCAAGAAATCCATACCAGTAGTTTTTCTATCCAATAGTGACTGTAAGTGGAGTACAATAGGCACAAGTGTAGCCATCTAATAAGATACGGTTGATTCATTCTCGTTTCTCGTTTTTTATATAGATTAGACCGTTGGTTTTCCTGTTTGAATTGTTTTACGCTAATCATTTTGGGGCCCTTTATAGTTTGCTGTTCAGTGTGAGCCAAGGCTCCGTGTTGAAGGCCGTGCTTTGACCTATAATTGTTAACTTGATGGAGAGTTGTCTCATTGGCTTTTTTTACACAGATAGAAACAGATTGTAAAGAAACAGATTGATATACAGATTGATATACATACTCACAATGAAGAATACCAATTACCACACATGGATAGACACTATTGTATCTTCTCTATCTTTTTTAATTTTATAGGGTGTTATATGTTGTCTTAAATGTTTTGAAATTTTTGAAATGCAGAGAAATGTACCAGTACCTGTATATGTCTGGTCTATGTTTACAATTTAAGATTACTTATCAGTAAGATATTTTACAGCACATGCTAGCTAAGCTGTTGATAGAGGTTTTATGTCTGGGAAAAGACAGTCCAGATGCTAATAGACTACTTAATTACAAAGCTCCTAAATCTGCTAAAATGGTAAGTAGAATACAGTCTTAGGAAAGGATGAATGACAAACTGGAATCAGCTATTTCCTGTGTGCATTTTACTTTTCCAGATAGATTTAAGGATAACAACCTGAATCACCATTTTGAAAGTATCTAGTCATATCAGCTATTTGTTGCATTTCCTAGCAGCTTCCTTTTTTAAAAGAATATTCCAGAATGATAAATGTGATTTAAAGTAGCTAAATTTGTCATAAAATCATATAAAAAATCCTTTCAGCGATTGTGGAAAAGAAAGGTTAAGATATCATTCCATGTTCAGGCCAACTAATATATGATGATAATATAGGAATTTCAAGTCATAAATATCCATTATAAAAATGAAATGTTAAGATATGATATATGTGTTTAAAAGTAAATTTACCATATTTATTTTTTTAATTTGATTGTTACATTATAGGAAGCAGGTGATTTTGCCAGTGTAGCCTACTATGTTCTAAAGAACAGATGTCCTGAAAAAGGATCATTAACCATTAAGGAAGTCAATAACTGTCTTGATGGAATAGCTACAAATAATGCTGCGAAGAAGAAAGAACTTGTCAGGAAGAACATCTTACATCTCCTGACCAATATGTCTGCTATAGAACTTAAGTGGTTGATAAGAATGATTGTTAAAGAACTCAAGGTTGGATTAAGTCAGGCATCTGTCCTTTCTGTTTATCATCCTGATGCTGAAGAATTCTACAATGTGAACAATAATTTAGAAAAGGTTGGTGTAATGGTGTAAAATCTAACATAATTAATGAAAACAGTGATTTTCTTATCTATCCCAAGTTGCATCAGGTTATGGGATAACCAATGTATTCCATTAACATAGACGTAAATAATCTTTTTGATGATGTCCAGTCATAATATGTTTAAAACAGAATCTATGCAGACACAGTTGCATATTCTTTCAATTTGTTTTGAAAAAAAATCTTCATTGTTTTAATTTCATTGTCAATCACCAGTCCTTAATGTCTCTTCAATGGTTTTTGTCAACAGTAGTGTTGTAAGTTTTTATGCAATCGTAAATTGTATAGCATCAGTATTTGAGTAGCAATATATCATATATAGCCAGTCTTTTGCATAACAACAAGTTTAATATCAACTATATTTTTTGAACCAATTGGCCTGAACTTCTTTTGTCACAATTTTGACCTTTTCCACATCTTACTTGCTTGATTGTGGGCACTTGTTTTGGACCAGCAAGTGTAATTTTATACAAAGATAGTTTTAATTTTTCACAAAAAACCGGTCTTGTTATGGGCTGATCTATAGTAGTTTCTTTCATAATCAAATCAATAATATATTTAGACGACTCTTTATGATAAATTAAACTTTAATTGATGGAGGCTAAAATATCAAGTTCTATACTGCCAAAATACAGTAACAAACTGTAAATACAGTACAAAATATCGAGGTTTGAAATTAGTTTTTGTACAAATTTGAACTTATATTTTAATATTTTTTTCATTCATGATATCTTTTAGGTGTGCAGAATGTTGAGAGAAAAAGATGTGAGGGTGCATGAGATTGGAATATCTGTATTCTCTCCATTTACACCAATGTTAGGAGAGAGGGGAGCACCTGATCAGGTATTTTATATTGATTTGTCAGATTGGAACAATCATAATTATAACTTGACTATTTGCTCATTAGGCCTTTGTAGTAAGTACATTATGTTGAGTGGAGTATCTGTTGTTGATTCATTTAAAGAGATATAGTCTACAATTTTTCATTAACAGTCAATTTTTTTCATGTTCAAATAAAATATTAAATATCAATTCAAATATAAATAATACATAGTGACCATACAATATATCTCAGAAATACAAGTGGAAAGATATTTACAAATCAATTGAATTTAAATTTCCATAATTGCATATAAAAGGCTGTTTTTGCAGCCTACACAAAAAGAAAACAAAACTGATAAAACAACATTTAATTCAATACTTTCATTTTTTTTCTATTTAAAACTTTTGTGTGATAGATAGAAAAGATAATGGAAGGAAAGCCCTACTATATAGAGACAAAGTTTGATGGTGAAAGGATGGTGTTACATAAGGATGAAGGGAACTATAAATATTTTACAAGAAGGTTTGTGTATTGAATTGTTTGAACATTACACTGTATTCAGAAATAGTTCGGCTTTTGTTTTATTTCATGATATGCTTGAGGTATTTAATTTTTTTGGTATTTTAAAATTTTTGCTGAAATGCTTGTAATACTGTATTGGATTTGGGACTGTTTTAAGTAACTCACAAAACCTGTTACTTTAAAAGTAGAAATTTTAATTAATGCTGAAAAAATGGCCAGGTGTATTGATTGTCATGACTCTTGGTTTCAGTTTTTCAACTTAATATGTATGATGAGAATAGGATATATAATTGTACCAAGAAATTCAAATTCTTTACAACAACATCACAAAATATGTTGGAAGTATTAGTCTCTTGTGTATTTCTAAGTTAAAAGTTGCATGTTTTAAAAATATCTAATAAATTGTATTTAAAAGTTTAATGTGAAAAAATATCTAAAATGATATCTAAAGTTAAAGATTCTTCAATTATAAAATGATAATGACTGAATTCATATTGAGGAAATTTTAGAAATTTAAGCAACATTAATTTGAAAAATTTAATCCAAATATAATTTCAGTAAATCTTTTTAAACCCCTACAAAAATTGCATAGTTCTGTTAGATTTTGTAAAAATTTACACTCTAAATCAGACCAAAAATATTTGTTCATGTGAAAATGTTCATCATTGAAATATCATGTAAAATTTCCGTTTAATGACAGTGTTGTTATATTGTGTGGAGGATTTAATTACAAACGCCTAATATTTGTTGATGTCCCTGTTGTAAGATTTTCTGAGTTTCCACTTATTGGTTTAAATTTAAGGGGACAAATAATGGCTATCATTACACCTCCTTTTTTTTATGTTGGAGTCTATAAAATATTACTAATTTTTGCGTATGCAGAATCTAATCTATTATGTCCACAAGCTTAAAGAAATATATGACAAGGAATGATACAGTATTTTATATTGCAGTGGAAATGAATACACCAGTACCTATGGAGCTCATGAGTTGGATGGTAACCTCACACCACACATACACAATTGTTTCAAGCCATTTGTCAAGAAATGTATCCTGGATGGAGAAATGATAGGATATGATCCTATTACGAAAACATTTGGTAATTATCTCAGAACTACTTTACAAGTATTATCAACCAGTTATAGTGGACTGCTGTGTATTGGTCCAGGTCTACAATAAATAGTTATCTTTTTGCTTGTAAATTTAATTTCTGAGGTTTCAATATTTTAAACACAATTTCTGTATGACAATATGCTTTGACAGATTATGAAAGTGTGGTTCCTTAATCAACTTATTGCAGAATTTATTTTTCATGTTTTCATTCACTCTCCTTTGAACCATCTATTTGACATGAATACACTTTAGTCGGACTAAGACAAACTGTCAATGAAAGGCATCACAACATCTGATGGTTTCTACATAAGTAAATCATCATATGAAGGTGCGAAGAACATTGATGGACACCCACATTACTTTATACACCAATTTCAAGTTTGAACGCCATTTAAAGAAATAAAATGTCCTGTAATATATTAACGTCACAACAGAAAATATTTGACACTCCAATAGATGTATTTTGTATTTGACATTTTGTATTTGACACTCCAATAGATGTATTTTGTATTTGACACTCCAATAGATGTATTTTGTATTTGACAGCTACAAAAGCTATGAATACAGATATAAAGAGACAACAACAGGAAGGTCTACAGTCTTGTCTACATGTGTTTGACATTGTATTGTTAAATGATAAAGTCCTCACAAACCAACCTCTAACAGAAAGACTGAAGATACTAAAGACAGTGTTTGAACCTGTAGAAGGCAGAATTTTACTGAGTCAACACAAAGAAGCTAGAACAAAGTATATCATTTATTTACAAATTTGTACATTATGTTTTCATTTTGAACAAAATATTAATGAGCACAAATCTATACACTTTGCAATATTTTTTTTCTGGAAAAATATCCCCAAAAAACCATAAGCATACATTAATTTTGATTGGATGAAAAGTTTTCACATCAAAGGTTCATAATATTTATCAAGTAAGCATACATGTTTGTTACTTAAAAAAGCTATAAATAAAGTAACAGATACCATCAACAATACTGGAACATTTGACTCTTTAGGTAAAAAGAATACATACTTTTGTAAACCCTTCATATGAAGGATACAGTTCAAATTGTTGTTACAGTATGTTAAATATTTGAGATAATGATATTGCTAGACAGTTTTGTTCTGTCAATACCAAAATTATTGATTGTATTTATTGCTGTGCATGTTGATCAAAGGAAAATACAGGCAATTCATTTATAACAAATAATCTTACTGAAGTACAAATAACAAGTCTTGCTAGTTTATTATAACAAAGGATTTTTATTTTGAATTAGGGGTAATTTAAAAGTGTATTAAATATACAGGTAGAGACTCTTTATATTGAAAACATACATAAATATATGTATACTGTGGATACATTTATTTTCGTGGGTACCAATTTTTGTGGATTGAGGAAAAATTGTATTTTCTTGTATATTTTATTTCGTGGTTTTGCTAAAGTTAGCATACAAGCCTTTAGAAAATTTTTACTTTGTTGAACACTGAAATTCGTGTTTCACCTATATCCATGAAATCACAGTATGTTTTAAATATTTTTTTCAGTCAGGACTGTGCAGATGCACTGAATGATGCTATTGATGGAAGGGAGGAAGGAATTATGGTGAAGAATCCGGAATCTGCTTATCGTCCAAATACAAGGAAAGGAGGATGGTTTAAAGTTAAACCAGAATATGTAGGTGGTTTGATGGATGAATTGGATGTATTAGTAGTCGGTGGATTTTTCGGTGTTGGACATAGATCAGGGATGATGTCACATTTTCTGTGTGCTGTAGCTGTACCACCTGAAGAAGGAGAAGAACCAAAAATATTTTATTCATTTTGTAAGGTACATTACCTTTATTCATTGAATAAAAGGAAGAGTTTATAGGATACCAAGATTAAAAAAATAATACATGTCAAATATAAGTGTATACTCATCACACATATAATTCTGTGGATCATTATTATTTGTGGGATACCAATTTTCGTGGATTTCGTTGGTATAGGTTAACCATAAATTTAAATGTTCCATGAAATACAAATGTTCTATAGGCTTTTATGCAGCTTTGGCAAAACCATGATATCAGATATCCACTAAAATATTATTTTTCCTCAATCCATGAAAATTGTTATTCAAGAAAATAAATGAATCAACAGCAGGTTCTGTAATTAGTTTCATTTATGCCTTATCTTAATAAAGAATTACACAGACCACATCCTGTAATTACTAGCAGAGTTTGAGAACAGTTTTCATACAGTTTGGGGAAAGCTACCCTGATCCTGTAATATCTCAATAATGGTAAGGGCAACTATTAACTTATATTCCAGAATAAATGGCTACACACAGAACATCAGATTATAGCAATGGTTCACAGTCTTCTTTTGAATACATCCCAGGGCTCACGCTACCAGGCGACTAGGGCGAAGAAGTCGTTTTCCAGTTCGTCACTTCGCTTTGCCCGACCCTCAAAAGCGAAAACAAGTCGCCCTGTTGTTTACGATACACGCTTTCAGTCATCGGACATTTTTAATTTTTACCAAGTTGATAAAACATCAATTTTTTATTGATTATTAAAGAAATTCAGACATAAACGATTCATTTTCTTAAGAAAAGAGGTTTAAGCATTGACTTTACAGTGTGTAGCAGGTTCTTTAATAAAAAGACAACTTTTTATCACTGCATGCACTTCCAGTACTTGTTACTCAGAGAGCGTACATCAATCTAACTTACGGCGGCAAAATAAGTTTGTTACTTCATTTGAAAGTGATAAAAGTTGCCTCCAGTAAATGTTTAATCCATTTATTGCATTAAAAACGTCATATTCCTTTCCAAATAGCTTGTCAAACATTATTTATTTTTGTAAATTTTCTTCGTCCGCCATTAATCGTTTACTAACTACGGATCTGAACCGGACCAGCTATGACCGAAATCCGTATTTTTACAATAATAACTACGAACGCATGAATGGAAAAGCTGACAGAAGAATATTGATCCCAAAAGGAAAAATTACGCATTCCACACGCATTAACAGACTTTTGGTTAAATCTAATTGATTAATGTATATAATTCCATATAATTTATATGGATTGTTTCAAAATATTGATTAAAGTTGCTTAACTATTAATATCAATATATTATGGCCCAGCTTAACTTTGTATATCTTTTGATGAGAAACACTGAATTTCATAACATGATAAACAAGATAGTTTTAATTGAATTGTAATTCATATATTATAATTTCTATACCTTTTGACATAAAAAATTCTTTTAGTGCTAGATATTTAGTTGGTAGTTTCTCAAAAGAACCTAAACTTAAACAACTTTGAATTTGAACTGTTAATTTAATTGTATACTCAGATATGAATTGAACAATGTAAAAGAACATTATTTACATATGACCCTTTATACTATAGTAAAATCAAAACACTGTAGCGCAGCGTGCGAAGGAGCACTTCTCTTTCAAATCTCACCACTTCTCCCTATCAAGTTCAAAAAAAGAAGTCACTTCTCCCTATGATTTTGAAGTAGTGTGAGCCCTGACATCCTATTAGTTAAACCAAGTAATTTGTAATATTTCTTTAAGTTTGTGTAGAAAGGAACTTATTTAGTTGAAAAAAATATGTATCAATATTTGACTTGAATAAAGTATTGTAAAAAGTCAGATCTGTTACCTCTTCATACTCTTAAAACTTGGAATCCATAAGAGTTGCATTAAATGGTTTTAGCTCATAAACCACAGGAACCATATAAAACTAAAGTGATTAAATAAGAACCTCTTGACTGACAACAGCAGCATCTCTGAATCATGATATGATGGCAAAAATATTACAGAAATATAAGTGTTTACTGTTAAAGTAGAAAAGCAACTTATAATTAATTAATAATTTTATAATTGACAAATTATATTTTTGAATTGTGTATTTGTAGAATCATGCCTTTATGTTCTGTAGGTTGGGTCTGGCTACAGTAAGAAAGAACTGTCAGAATTTAACCTTAAGCTGGTGGACCATTGGAAAATATTTGATAAAAAGAATCCGCCAACTAATATAATCCTGGCTTCTGGATTTAAAGAAAAGCCTGATGCATGGATAGAACCTTCTAAGTCTTGTATAGTTCAGGTACATTACATTTATTAGGAAGTTTACCTCAGAAAACCTATCACTGTTTTAGTTTATTCCACATGAATAGTTACAGAAAGGTTAAGCTCTTTAATTATCTTGACCTAGTTGCTTAAAGAGAATCAACTTTGCCATAAATAGGTTTTTAACACCATTGTGTATTTTTTACATGAAAACAGGAAAATTGTAGAAAAGAGAGTACATTGGGTGTCTCAATGTCAATGGTCTAGTGTTATTTGATTTGAAGTTATGCGCTAAGTCATGTTTTCTTTACATGTTAATTGACAACAGCAATGGAAGAGCTGTTGCTTCTTGAATGATTATTTCCTGGTAATATTGTGAATGTTATTTCATGTATATTCAGACCTCACTTATCCCTCTATATTTCTACATTTTTAGCTCACCGTTCCAAAGGAACTATGAGCTTTTGCCATCACTTGGGGTCTGTCGTCGTTTGTCGTCATCCGTCTGGTGTAAACTATTTCAAACATCTTCTCCTCTGAAACTACTGTACCAATTCCAACCAAACTTAAGCTGAATGATGCTTAGGGTATCTAGAATAAAGTTTGTGTTTTATTAACTGTTGCGTCAAATAACATGGCCGCCATGGCTAAAAATAGAACATAGGGGTAAAATGCAGTATTGGCTTATATCTCAAAAACCAAAGCATTTAGAGCAAATATGACATGGGTTTAGGTGTTCATTAGGTGAAGTTCTATCAGTCCTGAAATTTTCAGTTGAATCAGATAACCCATTGTTGGGTTGCTGCCACTAAATTGGTAATTTTAAGGAAATTTTGCAGTTTTTGGTTATCTTGAATATTATTAATGATAAAGATAAACTGTGAACAGCAAAAATGTTCAGCAAGGTAAGATCTACAAATAAGTTTGTATGATCAAAATTGTCAATTTACCCCTTAAGGAGTTATTGCCCTTTAAGGACAATTTTGCACAATTTGTTTATCATGTTTTCTAACTTTAAAAAATCTTCTTCTCTAAAACTACAGAACTAATTCCAACCAAACTTAAGCTGAATGATTCTAAGGGTATCTAGAATAAAGTTTGTGTTTTATTTTCTGTTTCGTGAAAAAACATGGCCAGCATGGCTAAAAATAGAACATAGGGGTAAAATGCAATTTTTGGCTTATATCTCAAAAACCAAAGCATTTAGAGCTAATCTGATGAGGTAAAAATGTTTATTAGGCCAAGCTCTGTCAGCCCTGAAATTTTCAGATGAATCTAACAACCCATTGTTGGATTGCTGCCACTTAATTGGTAATTTTAAGGAAATTTTGCAGATTTTGGTTATTATTTTGAATATTATTAATGATAAAGATAAACTGTAAACAGCAAAAATGTTCAGCAAAGTAAGATCTACAAATAAGTTCTATGACCAAAGTTGGCAATTGTCCCCTTAATGAGTTATTGCCCTTTAAAATCAATTTTTCACAATTTGTTCATTTAGTTTGCTTACTTTAAAAAATCTTCTCCTTTGAAACTGCTGAATCAATTTCAGCCAAACTTGGGCTGAATAAGTTTCAGAGTATCTAGTATAAATTTTATATTTTATTTTCTTGTACGTCAAGAAATATAGCCACTATGGCTAAATTGAAACATAGGGGTAAAATGCATTTCTTTGATTTTGTAGAAAATATGACAAAGAACATTTCAATGGAAGTTTTAAGCCATTCATTAATATATATTGAAAAGCAAAAATAATCATTGATGAAAGCTTTAAGCAAAAAATTACAGGTGAGCGATTCAGGCTCTTGAGAGCCTCTTGTTTATGACACAGTAAAAAAATCAGAGGCAGCAGAAAAATTAATGAATTGAAAAAATTCTACATGGGCTTAGATAACTACAGTATAATTGGCATTTTGCCATGATACTTTTTTGCATCCATCATCTATTTGTCTCCTATTATTAGTCAGGACCTCCCTGGCCATGTGGTCCAAGTAGTTCATCTACTGTATCACTAGCCTGTCAAGACTAAGGTTGTGAGTTCGAAACCGGAACAAAGTAGATGCTTTTGACTTGGATTGTCAGTGTATAACTAGTCAAAACAAAAATGGCATAAAGTGTTTTTGGTATATTATTTCTTTAAAACAAAATTTTACCATTAAGGAAGAATGAAGGTAGCTTGGTTTCACATTTGATTGTATGGAATTTACTAGGAAATCCTCTTAACACTACTTTATCCATTGAAAAAAATATCTGTTCAAGCAGTAGAGTTTATTTAGAGATACTGATTGAATACAATACAATGAATGAATTTGTTCTATATAGTTTTCATACAAGACTTAAATGACGAGCAAACATAATATAGGACTATAACCAATTTCAGATAAAGGCAGCAGAAATTATTGATAGTGAAAGATTTAAGACAGGTTGTACCTTAAGATTTCCACGAGTTGAGAAGTTCAGAGACGATAAACACTGGCATGAATGTATGACAGTAGCTGATATCATAGAACTGAAAGAGGTGAGAAGAATTTTTTATTACTGTTATATTTGATGCCTGCATCAAACTTAACAACAAAAAATTGTTCCATGCATCCATATTTATATATATATATATATATATATATATAGGCAAATTTTTTGTTAGCAAAAAATGAAGCAAAAATTTTATTTGAAAAGTCGTTAGACTGATCATTGAAACTTTTATTATTCATCTCTGAATTTATAAGATCATCAAATTTATTAGTGACCACAGTGCAGTATAGTAATACATGTATAAAAATTAATTTTTTATCGTGCTGCATGATTCTTACAAAAGAAAACATTGCAGTTTTTACAGCTTTTATCTTCTTTACCATCTTGATCATAGCAGTGGCAAAACAGATGATGCGAGAACAATAGAAAAGTCACTCTTCTTATGAAAAATAAGTCCAGAAAATTAATAGCAAAACAATACCAGCGATGATACTGATTTACAGCTATTTCTTAACATGTACAACAATCGTAGATTTTAAAGAAAAACTGTCTTATTAGAATTATACATGCAAATATACGATGTTTTATGTTCATTATTTATAGAAATAATTTCATTAGAAGCTTTGAAACTAAAACTTAAAAAATGTTAATCTTTGACATATTGATAAAAAAAAAATGAGAAAAATCATGCATACAAAATCTAAAAATCTTTCAGGTCAGATATTTTCAAAGTGTTCCACATAGTTCTAAGCATGTTACAATTTCTAAAATATATACCTATTTTTCACATCTAAGTTTTCCATAACACCAGTCTGCTGTTGTCACATGAACTTTCAATGTAGAAAATTTTCACGTTTTAAAAATATAAAGCATATAATGCAGGAAGCGCTTCATTTTCAGAAATCTGGAGGCAAATTGGCTGGTGGACGTGTAGAAATTGATGAAGAAGCAGGACCAGCCAAGAAAAAACGTAAAGTTGTAAGCAGGGTAGTCCGTCCAACGTTAGCTGATCGATTTAGAGGTGTAGATGCTTCATCTATCACAAAGGTAAGATCAGAATGATTATCATTTCTGCATACAATAGATTTATTAATATCAATGCTGGATCAAATATTCTGAAAAAAGGAGTGGGCACAATTTTTTTCAAAATTTAGTCAAAACTTGAACTAAATTTTCTTTTTCATGAAGCCCAATCTATTTCCACATCTGATTATTGAGATTTTATTTTTTAATGATCCTGTGGCTAGTGGCAAATCACAATTTCAAATTCTTGATTAAATACATCTTACTTTGTACTCTATTTTGTAATTGTTGGAAGTACATAGAATTAATTGCATAGTTATTACCTGTTACATGTGATCTTTTGTTTATTTTCATATGTTTTTTAGGTGTCAGAAATGTTAAACGGTAAAGAATTCTGTGTTATAACTGGATCATCATCTTTTTCTAAACCTGAAGCGGAAAAAAAGATTATAGAATATGGTGGGACTATTGTTCAAAATCCAGGTAGGTGTAATACCTTTATTACTGATATATAGTATACAAAATAATCCAGAATTTTTCATAATGAACTGCAATAATTAACCAACTGCAATAATTTTATTTTCTACTTTTATGACTAAGTCACTGGGAAAACAAAATCTCACCAGATTCCTAAGTTCAAAGACTCATTACTCCTACAAAAGTCAACTGATACAAATTTCTTGTGGATATACACAATATGTCCTTATTAACTACAAAGTTTCAGAGTTGGGCTGATAACTATTACAGTAGTATATTATGGCTAAAATTCTAAATTCAAAAGGCATAACTCCTAGAAAAAACATCTTTCGTGTGGTTTCAGAGGAGTTGTGATGACAAATTGTTGCGTTAGTATATTTAGGCCAAAATTTTAAGTTCAAAGGGGCACAGCTCCTAGAAAAAAAATTGAATCATAATTTCCTGTCGATATTCACATCTACCTATTATGTCCTTATTGTGTACAAAGTTTCATTAAATTCTGTGTGTGGTTTTATAGGAGTTGTGATGACAATAACAGGACTGATGGACTGACAGACAGAGGGATGGGTCAAAAACATTTTACCCTATGGAACTTTGTTGCTTGGGGTATAATTGTTGCGTTGGGTATAATTATTTCATTTTGTTAAGATGGTTTGCTAGTAAATAGCTTTTTCAGACTGTCAGGAGAAAATATAAAATAATAAAAAACAAGAATGAAAATCATTATGAAGTTAATGAGATTATATCTGTTCTTTTTACAGGTTCATCCACATTTTGTGTTTTAGCTGAAAAAGTATCTCTAAGAGTAACCAATCTAATTAAACGTGATATGTATGATATTGTAAAGCTTGAATGGTTTCACAGATGTATTGAAGGTGGCACATGGGTTCCATGGTAAGTATTATAGATACAACATTTAATAGACTAATTAGTAATAGATTTATAAGACACTTTGCTAGCTTACACATCAGGGTTCAAAACAGTCATGTTGTGTAGAATTTTGTTTTTTTTTATACGACCGCAAAAAAATTTTGCGGTCGTATATTGGTATGACGTTGGCGTCGTCGTCCAAAGACACATTGGTTTTCGCACTCTAGTTTAGAGGAATGGATCTCTATGAAATTATACCATAAGGTTCAATACCACAAAAGGAAGGTTGGGATTGATTTTGGGGGTTATGGTACCAACAGTTAAGGAATTAGGGGCCAAAAAAAGGGCCAAAAATAAGCATTTTTGTAACTTCCAGACATAACTTGTGTGTTAGTGTATGGATCTCTCTGACATTGTACCACAAGGTTCCATATCACAAAGGGAATGCTGGGACTGATTTTGGGGGTAATTGCCTTCAAATTTTAGGAATTAGGGGCCAAAAAAGGGGCAAAAACAAGCATTTTCTAGTTTCATGACAATAACTTGTGTGTAAGTGTATGGATCTTTCTGAAATTGTACTACAAGGTTCCATATCACAAAGGAAAGCTGGAATTGAGTTTGGGGTAATTGCCCAAAAGTTTAGGAATAAGGGGCCAAAATAAGCATTTTCTTGTTTCCAGACAATAACTTGTGGTCAAGTGTATGGATCTGTCTGAAATTGTACTGCAAGGTACCATACCACAAAGGAAGGCTGGGATTGATTTTGGGGTAATTGCCTCAAAACTTTAGGAATTAGGGGCCAAAAGGGCAAAATTAAGCATTTTCTAGTTTCAGGACAATAACTTGTGTGTAAGTGTATGGATCTTTATGAAATTGTACTACAAGGTTCCATATCACAAAGGGAAAGCTGGGTTTGAGTTTGGGGGTAATTGCCCTAAACGTTTAGGAATTTGGGGCCAAAAAACAAGCATTTTTCTAGTTTTCAGACAATAACTTGTGGTCAAGTGTATGGATCTCTCTGAAATTGTACTGCAAGGTACCATACCACAAAGGGAAGGCTGGGATTGAGTTTTGGGGATTTTTTTTCATTTTTTTTCTTTAAAATTTTCCATTTTAAATTGGTTATTTCTGATTTATATATAAAAGCAAATAATAATGATATGGTTTGAATAGGTAAATTAAAAATTTTTAAGTTCTTAGACCACATTCATTCTGTGTCAGAAACCTATGCTGTGTCAAATATTTAATCACAATCCAAATTCAGTGCTGTATCAAGCTTGAATGTTGTGTCCATACTTGCCCCAACTGTTCAGGGTTCGACCTCTGCGGTCGTATCAAGCTGCGCCCAGCGGAGCATTTTATTTTGTTTTGTTTTTGTTTTAATATTTGTTAAGAGAGAATACTATTGAAACAGACAATGCAGAATATTTCATATGATTAAGATTAATTTGAGTTTCAGGAGATTTTTTTGGCTAGTCTATTTTCCCTAATACAGTCATACTTTCTTATCATGACATTGGCTGTAAAATAAGCCCTACTTAAATACCCTGTCATCAAAACAGTTAATAACAAGGATCAGATGTTGTCTAGACAGCTGAGATATATCTGCATACCTGATAGGTTCACTAGTATGGGGTGTATGTGTCTTCTATTTGACTGGTTTTCAAATTGAATGTTGTAGCAATAAATTTGTTTTGTCAATACAATATTCCAACTGATCAATTCAAATTTAAAATAGGCAAAATCCTGTTATTAACCTACATACTAGTGTACTCTTGCGAACAGGTGCAAAATTTAATTATTCAACTGGAAGCTTTTTTTGTTCATACTGAGTACAGACAGACAAGTGTAAATGTATACTCTCCTTCCTTGTTTTAAACAAGGCATTGACATATTTTACTGAATAAGAACAACACTGTATTTCAGGTCACCAGGAGATATGATTCACACATCACCAAAAACACAAAAGTCCTTCCAAGTAGATTATGATCAGTTTGGAGACAGTTTTACCGAGGATACTACAGCAGAACAACTCAAGAATGTATTTGAAAGAGTGAACCAGGTTATTAATCAATATACAGTAGAACTGTATTCACTAGAACTATTTTTGCCTGGAGTCTATATAGATTCAGGAAAATAATTTTTAGCTGTATTGATAGTTTAATGTCCAGTTTATATCATTTTTGTTTATGATCACATAGAAATATCAGAGTATATAAACAGGATTAAAAATTTGAAAATAGAGCATTCACATAATTACTCTTACATAGCAAATACTTTGTTCTTTTTTTAAAGAAAGAATAGACGAAAATATTTATATTTTGTATGAGCTTTTGTCTTAATTTGTTCTGCATTTATAGAAACTTCTCTGTTTTCACCAGCAAACAACATTAGTTCATGCATCTGTAGTCAAGAAATTAAGGACTGGTGCAAAAGTAAAAAAAACACTAGTGCAAAAGTTCTACATATAATAGCACGTCCAAAGTAAAAAAAAAAACAATTTTACATATAATAGCACTAGTCCAAAGAAGAAAAAAAACAAACTATTCCTAAGTAAAAGAAAAAGCACTACTGTAGTCTCAAGTTGTTCCACAAAAACATACATGGGACCCATGGAAGGCAGTTGGAAATCTCAACTATGTGTGGGTGTCAAATAATTTTTGGTACAATGAAAATTTTGGAGAAATTCAAAAATTGACTCTGTAGGTGGTTATCCAATTTGAAAGTGATTGAATGCTTAACGTTGAAATTTTGAAAGTACCTAAACATGAATCTTTTAATGGAACAGCCCTTAGTCCAAATGGAAAAATAAAGGAAACACTAGCCAAAAAGTTAAATACTATTTTACTTTATCAAATTTCAAATTTGAAAGCCCACAATATATACATGTAAATATTTGTTCCACTAATCTTAGAATGTAAGGACATGCATGTTTCACTTCATAATAACTATACATGTATGTAGGATGATATAGATGAAGTCAATGAAACTGATATTGCAGAACTAGAACAGAAATACTTTCCTGATGAGTCTCCATATGGACTGTTCAGAACTTGCAGGTTTGTAAATATTATTGAGGTTTTGTATACATGGATAATAAGCTTTTTTCACCTCTGTCACCAACGATAAAGACAGTTCTAATAACTGCTGGACTCTGTCAGTCCTAGAACCTTTGGATGAAAACTTTTGTCAAAGTTTTTTTTAACTTCTATGAAAGGGAATGATTTTATGTTTAAGGTGTAGCTTGATAATTTTGAGTTGTAGCGTGTAAGCGTCTGTTGTGCTCCTGTTTGGCGATAGTTTAAAATTTAACAATACTCATTGTTCAAGTAAAATTTTCATCAAAGTTTTTAAAGGCTTCTATGAAAAGGAATGATTTCATATTTTTGTCTGGAGCTTGATAATGTTGTGTTGAAGTGTAAGGAACTTTTAGATCTACCTTGCAGCCATTTCCTGTTTGTCCTTTATTTAAAATTATCAACATTCATCAGACAAAGAAGTTTTTCGTCAATGTTTCCTTGACTTATATGAAAGGGAATGATTTTGTATTTGGTCTTGAGCTTGGAATTTGATGCGACTGTCATATAAGTGAGAGGTTTAGCTAGCTATAAAACCAGGTTCAATCCACCATTTTCTACATAAGAAAATGCTTGTACCAAGTCAGGAATATGACAGTTATTATCCATTCGTTCGATGTGTTTGAGCTTTTGATTTTGCCATTTGATTATGACTTAAATCTAGAAATTGACTATGAGGGTCGGTTCACAAATGATATCGGATATGTTCCTTATGTCGTAACTAAAATCCCGTTCCCTTTTCTCGAATGTGACCTACCGAATTAGACTATTTACCCCTATTTGTGACATTTTTACCTATTGTTTTTGTTTGTTTTGTTCACACATCGTTGTCAATATAATGGAATTTGATGCGACTGTCATACAAGTGAGAGGTTTAGCTAGCTTTAAAACCGGGTTCAATCCACCATTTTCTACATAAGAAAATGCCTGTACCAAGTCAGGAATATGACGTTGTTATCCATTCGTTCGATGTGTTTGAGCTTTTTATTTTGCCATTTGATTAGGGACTTTCCTTTTTGAATTTTCCTCGGAGTTCAGTATTTTTGTGATTTTACTTTTTGGTAATGTTGAGTTGTATAGTGTAAGCATTTTTTAGATCTACAGTGCAGCCACTTCCTGTTTGCTGATAGTTTGAAATTTAACCACTCATTGTACAAGGAAAATTTATGTCAAAGCTTTCTTAGCTTCTATGAAAGGGAAATATTTTATATTTGGTCTTGAGAAATTATATGAGTGAGCCAGGGTTGGACCCAGTACAGGTCTTCAACAGTTGAAATACACAGATAGTGAACATTAATTAAGCAAATTCAGAAACTGATCTTCCAAACAGTGTAATCTACAGGAAAACTGAAATGATATTCATTTTTGAAAAAAATAACACAATTTGATACTGTCAGTTCAGAAATTATGACATGCATTTATTATTGCGATTTTTGAAGAATGGACAAAAATGCGAGATTAATTATTGCGATTTCAAGAAAATCTGCATATTTATAAATGTATCAGATTATCAGAATGCATTTTTGGCACTAATAAAAACCTAGCAATAATTTCTGAATTTACAGTATAGCAGCCAACAGTTTGCACATAAATTTTAATTAGTTTTATAATTATGTTTACAATTATTATACATTTATCAGATTTTATATTGATAAATATTTGGTGATTGACGATACCACAACTCACATTAAGGATTCCAGTTTAGATCTTTTAGAATTAGAACTACGTTTCTTTGGAGGGATAACAACAGATGAACTAGATGATGAAGTGTCTCATGTGTTGGTAGATAAAAAGTAGGTGAAAATACTCTTTCAAGCATGAATAAATTTTAAGGTTAATTAATCTGTCGAAACAAATTTAGTGTCTAAGGAGTCAGAAAAAAATTAGTAGATAAATTAGATTAAATTGATATTGGTTCATAGATATTTTTGGTCTGTGAAAAAATCACTAGTATTCGATGGCAGCAGACAATGTTTGGGTGAAAACTTCATTTGCTTCCTTGATTCCTTGCCAACTTTAGTTGCACTGCCTATTTTTGCATTCATTGATGAAAAAATACAAGTTTACACATATCATTTGCTACTAATTTCAAATCATATCATAAAATTAAGACAACTGCCAAATTTTCCTTATGTTTAAGTAGTAAAGAATTTTTAGCTATAAGTGAATGTTTAATTAAAATTAGGAGATTACCGTAATATTCAGTTTGATTACCGCCTCCTGAATTGAATAAAATTTGTTTGTGCAAATTATCTCCCTAGCTAAATAGCATATTCTTTTTGCATTTTGATCTTTTTCTAAAATATTTCTTCAAAAATATAGTAAGCCGTTGTTTGAAAATTAAAAAATAAGATGCTGACTAATTAAATAAGCAACATATAAATATGACAGTTCCCATAAATTATGGTGTAATAGAGCTGCTCCATTTTGAATACAAAAGTGAACAATAAATTTTTTTTTTTGCAATTTCTCCAAATCCCCTGCAGGTGTTAACATTTAGGTAAGAAATAAAAAAATGCATAAGAATTTGAGAAAATTACTTTTGAGATTTTTATGTTTTCAGAGATTTGTCAAGAGTACCAGAGATGAAAAGAGAAAGGCGCAATAGAAGGAAGAAATTTCATATTGTAACCTCCGAATGGGTACGAGAATGTGTGGAGGAAGGAGAATTATCTTCAGAGAGACAATTTGAACCAACATAATCAAACTACTTACATTTATTTTTTATTTGTCAAATGTCTTTAAATTCATTAGTAGGAAAAAGTAGAAATGCTTTAATAAGACAAAGTCATCAGTTTTGTCCTAAACAGATAACATCTACATTCAAATCTGAAAGTATGAAATTATTTATGTCTATAAATAACGTAACTGTTTTCCGCTCAGTTAAAAATTGCAGAACAAATTTTGTAAATTGAATTGATTTTAAAAATGTGATGTAACAGAAAGCCTGTGAGAGGTTGATGTGTTATAAACTTGTTGTTTTGTCGTTCAAAACATAAAAACTACATTTTATAAATGTTAGCATAGCTGAGTAATATCAGTCATGTTTTAATATCCAATTTTTACTTTTATGACAACTTTTTTCAAGATATCATAAATCCCAGTAATGGCATTGTGCAGTAAAATGGTAAATTGATTGATATACCAGTATGTAATGGAATATTTTAACATTTATAGTTTACCCTAGGTTATTTGGCTTACTCTACCAAATAAAATTATCATCATGAATTTGTTAGAATTTTGTAAAGAATGTGGCATTACAATTAGCAAACAAACTAAAAACTTTTATGTGGCTGCGACTTATTAATTTACTGAATAACTTATTTTGTCTAAGTTCAGCAACACTCAAACTATTTGTTAAATCTTAGAGTCTGCTAGATTATACCATGAAATGGTTTCATTGGGCGTTATTAACCTGTGAATGTGTTTTCTATGCACTGGATAAAAAAATTACAAATGAAAAATAAAACTTTTTCATACTTTCCATTGTATTTGTCAAATTCTACTGTCCTTTCACCAAACTTTTTATTCGACTGCAAAAAATTTTGCGGTTGTATATTAGTATCACATCGTCATCGGTATCCGAAGACATTTGGTTTCCGGACAATAACTTTAGTATAAGTAAATAGAAATCTATGAAATTTAAACACAAGGTTTATGACCACAAAAGGAAGGATGGGATTGATTTTGGGGGTTATGGTCCCAACAGTTTAGTAATTAGGGACCAAAAAGGGGCCCAAATAAGCATTTTTCTAGTTTCCAGACAATAACTTGTGGAATGGTGTATGGATCTCTCTGAAATTATACCACAAGTTTCCATACCACAAAGGGATGATAAGAATTGGCATTGGGGGGGGGTTATGGCTCAAACTGTTTAGGAATTAGGGGCTAAAAAGGGGGAAAAACAAAGTTGTCCTGGTTAATGGACAATTACTTAAGTACAAAACATAATTTAAAAGCAGTGTAAGGGAGGTAATTCAAACACAACATTTTGAATTACCTCCTTACACAGCTTTTAAATTATGTATAAAATGTTGTATTGTTTTGAGGTGATTAGCTTTCAATTTATTTTAGAAGTTACTTTTAAAAATGCTGATAAATGGTAATTTAATTTAATTTTAGCCATGTTTATGTATGTCATTTTCTATTTTAAGACTTATATGATGTATTTGAATGGGTTATTATGGTTGCAAACTCCATTGGAAATTTGAATTGAGATTATGACCATATCTTGAGGAAAGAATTTTTTTGGAAAAGGGGAGGGAGGTTAAAAAATTTGGGGGTGGGGACAATTTCTTAAAAAAAAAAAAGGGGGGGTAAAAAAAATTTTTGTTTTTTGGGGGGGAGGGGGTCAATTCGCAACAGCATAGTGTATTGCACAAAAGCAAAAAATTGAATATAAATTTAAATCACATAACCAATCCAAGTTCTTTGACTACAGTTATTCTGTGTCAGAAATGTGTTATGTGTCAAATATTTAATTACAATCCAAATTCAGACCTGTATCAAGTGCGAATATTGTGTCCATTTTTGCCCCAACTGTTCAGGGTTGGACCTCTGCGGTCGTATCCAGCTGCGCTCGCCGAAGCAATTTATTATGAATTGTTAGAAAACTATAGAGAATTAAAAACTGACAACAATTATTGTGAATGTTCCATCAATAAAACTATCAATATGACATAAAACCATTATACATGATGAGATTTGCAGACAGTTATCAGTATGCAAGTTATCCAGTACTTTGATCAATGTGATAATCATTTTCAGGGTATGTAAGTTATCCAGTACTTTGGTCAATGTGATTTGATATTCTGATGTTGTAAATTTGTATGTTTTTTTCTCATTTAGTGTATATATTTTTTTTTTTTAATGATGTTATGACTGAGAGATGATGTAATGAGTGACGATTGAATTAATTTACAAGGACATATAGTATGTAAGAAAAATATGAGTAGATTAAAGTACATTTTTATATTTTTTTAATGGCAGCTGTTTGTTAGAAAATAAATATTTTTACTTATACCAGTAATCCTTTTGTGTACTGTTTTTTCAAAGAAGACATCTGTTTTACTTGTCAGTTTTATGTCGCATAAAGTATTTCAGTCTGGGAATATATTCAAAGAAGATCAAGATAAATTGATGAACTTTTCCATGGAAGGGTTAGACAGTCATCAGTATTCATTTAAAATATCTGCATATAAACAGAAGTTTAAAGAATGCACTGGAAATGATGAAAAAAAGGGAGACAACTTTTAACTTTTTGTTATTGAATAATGCTATAATCTTTTCATCTCTTTGTTTTTAACAAGTCATTCTGTGAAATTCCATGAAATTGTGCCAAATAGCGTGGCCACATATCCATCATTGACAACTATATGTGACATTAAGATGACTGTTTTAGTAACTTTGTGTTTTAGGATTGCTGTCTTATTTGTATTTAAGCTACATCTCTTTTAATTAATATCATGATGCAGTTCTTCTGGTATTTATATTGATCATAGTAACTCTTTCTTTTTTGTCCTGTATGGAATGGATATATTATGGAAGCAGACAAATTTGAGGTTAGACTTGATAGTATTACTTCAAATTTCTTGAATCTTTGATATACTCTTACTATACCCCAAGGAAACAAAGTTTTGAAGGGTATATAGGAATCACCTTTTCGTCTGTCTGTCTGTTTGTCCGTCCATCCCAATTCCTGCAGAACTTTTGTACCATTGAACTTAGGTTAACCAGACTTGGTATGCAGTTGCATCATGGGCTGGGGTGTGTCATATACCAAAGTCAGGTCACTCTGACCTTGACTTTGACCTTTGACCCTATGACAGTAAAACCTTGTCTGATTTGTGTCCTGCTCATAAGTTTTGTACTATTGAACTTAGGTTTACCATAACTTAGTATGCAGTTGCATTATGGGTTTGGAATGTGTCATATTCCAAAGTCAGGTCACTCTGACCTTGACCTTTGACCCTATGATAGTAAAACCTTATCCGATTTGTGTCCTGCTCATAACTTTTGTACCGTTGAACTTAGTTTAATCAAAATTGGTATGCAGTTGCATCATGGGCTGGTGTGTGTAATACACCAAAGTCAGGTCACTCTGACCTTGACTTTGACCCTATGATAGTAAAACCTTGTTTGATTTTGTCCTGCTCATAACTTTTGTACCCTTGAACTTAGGTTTACCAAACTTGGTATGCAGTTGCATCATGGGCTGAGGATGTGTCATATATCAAAATTAGGTCACTCAATGACCTTGACTTTGACCTTTGATCTAATGATAGTAAAACATTGTCCGATTTGTGTAATTGTGCTCAACTTTTGTACCATATCACTTAGATTGACAAAACTCAGTTTGCAGAAGCATCATGGGCTGGGGATGTGTCAAATACCAAAATCAGGTCACTCTGACCTTGACCCCTATGATAGTTATTTGTGTTCCAGCCATACCTGTTCTCTGGAGAACTTGTTAACCAAGCTAAGTCAAACTAAGTTTGCAGATGCATTTAAGGAAGGTGATTTCAGTAAGATATGAGAATTTTGGCTTTGACCTTTGACTCTTAAAACGTTGATTGACCATTAACATTGATATAAAACATCACATTTGGGATGATCAAGATATTCACATTATTAAATGGCTGCATTAATTTTGAGTTTACAGTAAACAAACCTCAGACTTTGTCCCCGAGTCAGCATTGTTCTGTGAGATTGAAATATCAGTAACAATATGTCAACCTTTCACAGAGGCAATGATTATATAAAATGGATAGCTGAAAGCCAAAAATCTCAATACTGAATTTCACAGCAGCAACTAAAATGCATGTATGTTGGTTATTAGTCCTGCTATATGGACAGCTCTAGTTTCATTAGTTTTTAGGAGAAAGGAGGAGGTGTGCTAAAGGCCCTTTTCAGCTTAAGAAAATGAAATATTACAAAATCAGGTGATTTATATATGTAAAAAGTGTAAACTAAGAACTTTGAAATATTATGAATATTCACTGAGATTCTAGTCAAGCTGCATTTCTGGTGCATAAATTTGTACAGTTTAATATTAAGCACTGATATGCTGATTTTTTACCATGTGCAATGAATGGAAGTTAACATACCATATCATAAAATTTCTTTAATACAGCAATGTTCAAGTTAAGCTAGTGCAAGATTGGGTCTTACATTAATATCATGATATTTTAATGTCATCACAATATCCACATAATTTACAAATATCCATTTCATACCTTGTCTTTGATGTCACAGTATGTGCATGAGATCATATATATACAATAGCTCTTTGCTTCATTTGGTTTGTTGAGCTTCCAATGTCAAACTGATTAAAATGGGAGTGTTGAGATCTAAAATCCCTTATTAAACCCCACCACATGTTCACTTGCCTGTCCAAGTCAGGAACCTTCTTTGTTAAATCATAATATCTGGTATGGCAGATCTTTGAATGTGATGTCTTTTAGTTTTTGTATATTTCATTGACAAATTAAATATGATGAAATACATGTTTGTAATCTAAAATGAAAGCTTCAAGTTATGGTAAAAATGATTACAAGCTGAAATGATATGGCAATGCATCATGTATAGTAGCATTAGACACTAGTTCATCTAGGAGAGACTTGCAAACTTGAAAAGGAATAGGAGTATCTGCAGGTGAACAACAAATCTAATAATATACAGTACTTAAACTGTAAGTGTTGGATAGAACTGTTAAGTGGGCAAAATATACATACAACCTTACCAATGAAACTTGATGAATTGAGAAACAACTTGAGTTTGCAGTATGCATTATTTTATTTACAAAAATTATAACAAAGTACATCAATAAAAATAAAAGTGTTAATTATTTAATTTTTATTACTGCACATGATTTTATTGTAAAGTTTCGTTAAAAAAAAAAAATGCAATTTTCCACTGTATTTATTTACTATATTTAATCTGAGAAGCTTTACTAACTTTCAGAGTACCATAACAACATCATGTGCATGTGGAAATTGAGGTTTTCCTAGCCCAGACAGAAGGTTTGAAATCTCCCACTTTGGGCAACATATTTCCCTATCACTGCCATTAACATTATCTAATATCAATAATTGTTTGCCCTGTTAAAATTGACAAAATTGTACCCAAGCTACCTGGCATGTTTCAGATAAATTACTTATTAGTGATTTGAATTTTGAATAGAATTTTTCACACTAAAAATTGAACTTCAAAAGTTAAGCTCAAATACCATCGAAAAAAGTGTAAAAAAAGGCCAAATCTTCATAAAAAAATCCTTAAAGGGAGATCACCTATGTGTGCATGCAGATCATAAAAATAAATACTTCAAAGGGGAAACTTTATATTGAAAACTATGGTCACAATAACAATATCACAGTTCATTTCATACTTTGAATACACTTTATAAAATAAAAATTAAAAAGTTTCATAACATAAAAAATAATGGTCAATAAACCTGAGCATTATATAACATTCAATATGTCTATCAAAATGGGATCATAAACCTTTAAAAAAATTAATTATGCAATATTATATACAAATAGAATAAATCCTATGCCCTTTCTCCATGACTTATAATATAACAAATTATGAAATAAAGATTAAAAAAATCTAGAGGTACTTTGAGCAAAGCTCACAAAATGATACCTTTCAAAGTCCATGCTTTGGTAAGGGTTAACTAAAAATTAATTGCTATCAAAAACAACATTGGAGCTGCACTTTGGCGTTATATGGTGAAGATTCTGCAAAAAATTTCATCCAATCTGACCAGTAGTTTAGGAGAATGGAATATAAATGTGTACTGAAGTGTGCACATGATTTGCAGACGGAAACCAAAAAAAATTATGCTGATAAAAACAACATAGGTGCACAATAGTATTATATTGTTAAGATAGTGAGGTTGTTTCAATAAATTGTAATAAAGGTTTAGAAGGAGTTGTGGACACTTACCCCCTAAATAAAGCAATGAAAAAGTCTATGCTTTAGTAAGGGAAACCCAAAAATGATTTGGATAAAAAATAAAATAGGTGCTCAATAGCATAATATTGTTAACATTGTGAGAAAGTTTCAATACATTGTAATTAGGGATTTTGGAGGAATTGTAAATACAAAATTGGTATCCCCAAAACAAAGCATTGGCAACGTACTTGCTTTGATACGGACAACCACAAAAAGGATTCACGTTAAAAAATTAAAATAGGTGCACAAAAGCATTGTATGGTTATGATTGTGAGAAAGTTTCAATAAACAGTAATTTAAACTAGAGGCTCTAAAGAGCCTGTGTCGCTCACCTTGGTCTATGTGCATATTAAACAAAGGACACAGATGGATTCATGACAAAATTGTGTTTTGGTGATGGTGATGTGTTTGAAGATCTTACTTTACTGAACATTCTTGCTGCTTACAATTATCTCTATCTATAATGAACTTGGCCCAGTAGTTACAGTGGAAAATATTTTGTAAAAATTTACAAAAATTTACAAAATTTATGAAAATTGTAAAAAATTGACTATAAAGGGGAATAACTCCTTAAGGGGTCAATTGACAATTTTGGTCATGTTGACTTATTTGTAGCTCTTACTTTGCTGTACATTATTGCTGTTTACAGTTTATCTCCATCTATAATGGTATTCAAGATAACAACCAAAAGCTGCAAAATTTTCTTAAAATTACCAATTCAGGGGCAGCAACCCAACAACATGTTGCCTGACTGGTCTGAAAATTTCAGGGCAGATAGATCTTGACCTAATGAACAATTTTGTCCGCTTCAGATTTGCTCTAAATGCTTTGGTTTCAGAGATATGAGCCAAAAACTGCATTTTACCCTATGTACTATTTTTTAGCCATGTCGGCCATCTTGGTTTGCAGGCGGGGTCATTGGACACATTTTTTAAACTAGATACCCTAATGATGATTGTGGACAAGTTTGGTTAAATTTGTCTTAGTAGTTTCAGAGGAGAAGATTTCTGTAAAAGACTACAAAAATTTACGAAAAATGGTTAAAAATTGACTATAAAGGGCAATAACTCCTTAAGGGGTCAACTGACCATTTTGGTCAAGTTGACTTATTTGTAGATCTTACTTTGCTGAACATTATTGCTGTTTACAGTTTATCTCTATCTATAATAATATTCAAGATAATAACCAAAAACGGCAAAATTTCCTTAAAATTACCAATTCAGGGGCAGCAACCCAACAACAGATTCTCCGATTCATCTGAAAATTTCAGGGCAGATAGATCTTGACCTGATAAACAATTTTACCCCCATGTCAGATTTGCTCTAAATGCTTTGGTTTCAGAGATATAAGCCAAAATCTATATTTTACCCCTATGTTCTATTTTTAGCCATGGCGGCCATCTTGGTTGGTTGGCCGGGTCACCGGACACATAAACTAGATACCCCAATGATGATTGTGGCAAAGTTTGGTTACATTTGACCCAGTAGTTTCAGAGGAGAAGATTTTTGTAAAAGTTAACAGACGACGCCGGATGACGATGACGATGATGACGGACGACGGACGCAAAGTGATGAGAAAAGCTCACTTGGCCCTTTGGGCCAGGTGAGCTAAAAAGTAAACCCCAAAAACAATTCATATGAAGAAATAAAATAGAAGGTTAAAATTATATTATCTGATTAAGATTCTGCGAAAGTTTCACATTAGACACCATGACCAATGGGCAACCCCAATGCTATATACAGTAGCTTTAGAAAGCAGTGGTATAAAAAGCTTGTACACGAAAAACCTGAGTTTATTGTAACGGAAGGAATTATGAACACATGAATTACCCACTAGAGGGAAGAGGGTAAACAAGTTTTGTTATTTGTATCCCTCTAGAACCACAAAATGCAAAAGAAAAAACACATGGACCAAATTAAAAAATAAATGAATTTGGTAAGAGTTCATTGCCCAGTTATACTGCTTAAATTAAAAGTGTTGTGTTTAATATTGCACCCCTTTTCAATGCAAGAAGAGAAGCATAATCACTTCTTTTTGGGCCCATTTAAAAAAGATGACCAGAGACCTACCAAAAACTTGAATCATGTCATATAAGGAAGTTCTTGTAAAAGTGGTGATTGCTTTGCAGGGCAGGTTTCCCAATTGTTAAAAACCTTTTCCCATGTATTTTGACAAAATTGTGCAAAACAATGACCTGCTGTAAAAGAACTTTTTTAACATGACTTGATTTTTGTTTGTGTTATGTAGCCTGTATTGCTATAGCATGTATGCCTTAATGTTAACAGTGGTTATCCAAAGATAGTGCCTGAAAACAAATATGTCTCATGAAATATTATTTGCAATCATCTGAGTCCCATCATTCAATAACACCTCTTTTGGAAGTCCAATCATGAAAATACCCAATTTGGGTAATGGTTCTCCATACCCTGTTGGTCTTTATCAACTACAATCTCTGAAATACAATTGTTCCCTTTAAGAATCAGATTCAGAAAACGTATTGGGTAGGGATAAATCTTAACCTAACCAGTAACTAAGGTCAGCTAGATTGGTACCCTTATAATATTTGTAAGGACTTATTACAAAAAAAGTACAGATCTGCTAGGAAGCTAGACACTAGTGCCTTGAGAAAACCACCAACCTTTAGTAGGAAAACTGACAATACTAGTCAATTAAGATTGGAGTCGAACACACCTGCCATGTGGGGGATTCAGATTCACAACTCAGTGTTGACAGGCTAGTGATACAGTAGTTGGACTACTTAACTCGCTCTGCCACTATTAAAAATTTGCTTTACATTAGGACATTTTGGCTTAATGTATGTAGAGCACAAGTTTCTCCCAAAATAATTGGTTGTGCTCTATATTATTTCTAAGAATGTACAAGTCAAATAAATCAAGATTTTACATAATTTTGCCAAGTTACTGAATTCAATGTCATTTCATGGCTGTATACCTCATAAAAAGGGTATATTTTTAACCAAAACAGCATTGTTTTATTAAAAGACATACATTCACAGATGCAGATCCAGGATTTAAAAAAAGAGGGGCCCCAACACTAGACAATGTTAGTAAACATATAAAAAAGCCAATGCATTAACTATATATGTAGCTTCAAAAAAATCCCCCTCTGATTCAACATCTAATTCTTAAAATTCAAGTTAATTTGAAATATAATTGATTTTAGCCAATAAGGCCCCAAACGGTACCTTGTCCTTTCTACAAGGACTGAAAACAGGACATAACCATTTATTTTCTTAATCCAGAGCATAATTGGATCAAAAGTACAACTGAAATAGCCTTGTAATCTGCAGCTACCTACTACATAATTATAAAGTATATATTAGTTAAATATTAACAAAAAAATATCACTTAAATATATTAGCAAAGAAATATCAATTAAATATTAACAAGGAAAGTTAAATATATTGCCATTTTGCATGTTTTATGTCAACTGTCCTGTTTACAACAGTCATGTTGGATTAGGAGCTAGGACATCAAGGTAAAAATTAAACAGCATAGGCAAATGCCACTTGGTAATTATTCACATTCGCTATACTATTTGTTAACTTTCTTATTTTGCTCAGTACTAGTACTGTTAATGACTGTTTCTTCAATGTTGTTCTCTATATTCTTATCCTTTAATTCATTCATTTCTTCTTTGTCTCCTGAGGCATCTGGATCTTTTACACCAGGTAAAATTCCAACTTTCACAGAAAATTCTCTTCCTGTGATCCTATCGACTGTAAGAGATCTACTAAAATGATCTTTATCATGATTTGGCAGAGGAATTTTTAACCTCTCTATTCTAGCTCTGGTTTTTCTTGCTGTGACAATATTGTCAACTTTGACCTTCATTTCATGCAGAATACCTCTAGGGTCCACCTCTGGTAATGGTGGGCATTTACATTCATGTCGTACATGGGAATACTGTAAATAAAAATGTTTTCAAATATCTTTACATTCAATATAAATGTTTCACATAAGAAAATGTAACAGACGTAAAACATTACCAACTATGAATGGGAAGAATCTTCCCAGCCTGTTTATCAGTACAAAAAAGGTGAAAGGTGGACAAGGATAACACTAGCTTCATGAGGAATAACCTCACTGTTAAAGGTGGACAAGGATAACACTAGCTTCATGAGGAATAACCTCACTGTTAAAGGTGGACAAGGATAACACTAGCTTCATGAGGAATAACCTCACTGTTTTTTTATGAACAGATGGACAAAACTAAGTACCATGACTATATGTTATCGAGAAGATTTTAAAGAGCCTAATAATCTGAAGTGTTTTACAATGGAACCTCTCCAACTTTGTTTAAGTGTGATTTCTTCTAGTAAAATGCTGAGACATAAATAACTTTAATAAAATTGACCTATATCTTACATAAAATTGGAGCAAATTAGAGCTTGATTTACAGAGTCTGTGCTTGTCCATGAAGGTCACATAGTGAACTCTGGGTGTCCATCTTAGTTCACTTACAATGCTGTGTTGTTCTCTCATTGGTGTATACCCAACATCTCCTTTTACATATACTAATCACTTCAATACTTCATACATATATTAGATCCAGATTAATAAATTGCTTCGCTGAGCGCAGCTGGATATGACCGCAGATATCCAACCCTGAAAAGTTGCGGCCAAAATGGACACATTATTCGCGCTTGATACAGGTCTGAATTTGGATTGTAATTAAATATTTGACACATAATAGGTTTCTGACACAGAATAAGTGTAGTCAAAGAACTTAAAATTGGTTATATGATTTGAATTTATATTCAATTTTTTGCTTTTGTGCAATACACTATGCTGTTGCGAATTGCACCCCCACCCCCCAAAAAAAAATTTACCCGTTTTTTTTGCTTTTGTGCAATACAATTGTGAATATTAACCCCAAAAAAAAAAAAATATTTGAAGAAATTTTCTTTTTATTTTCTGAAATCTGAAATGAGAAAACTTGTAGCCCCCCTCCCCAATTTTTTTCAACTCCCCCTTTCCCTTATTCCAAAAAAATCTCAATTCAAATTTCTAATGGAGTTTGCAACCATAACTACTCATTTAAATACATCATAAAATATTAAAATATAAAATGACATACAGTCATGGTTAAAATTAATATTAATTAATAGTAACTTCTAAAATAAATTTACAGCTAATCATCTCAAGACCATCATCATTTCTTTATACATAATTTTACAAGCAGTGTAAGGGAGGTAATCAAACATATATACACCAGTATTCTTTAAATGGATTGGATTACCTCCCTTACACTGCTTTTAAATTGTCTAAATTGTCCTTTAACCCATAAAAACCCTTGTTTTCCCCCTTTTTTGCCCCTAATTGCTATTTGGATTGAGCCATAACCCCCCATAACCATCCCTTTGTTGTATGGAAACTTGTGGTATAATTTCAGAGAGATTCATACACTTAAACACAAGTTATTGTCTGGAAACTGCAAAACAGCTTATTTGGGCCCCTTTAAGACCATAACCCCCAAAATCAATCCCAACCTTCCTTTTGTGGTTATAAACCATGAGTTAAAATTTTATTGATTTCTATTTACTTATACTAAAGTTATTATCTGGAAACCATCTGTCTTGGACGACGACAACGTGATACCAATATACGACCAAAAGTTTTTTAATTTTTGCAGTCGTATAAAAACATAATAAAGTGCTCTACAGGGTACAGCTTGATATGACTGCAGAGGTCAAACCCTGAACAGTTGGGGCAAGTATGGACACAACATTCAAGCTGGATACAGCTCTGAATTTGGATTATGATTAAATATTTGACACAACATAACGTTTCTGACACAGAATGAATGTAGTCTAAGAACTTAAAAATTTGAAATTGGACATTTACCTATTATATTCAAATATTCAAAATCTAAATACATGGTTAGATTCAGAATATCAAAGAACCTCAAGAATTCAATTTTTGATGAAATCAAAAAAGGTTTAGTTATGGACCCTTTGGACCTCAATGTGGACCAATTTGATAACGGGGTCAAAAATCCAAAATCTAAATACACAATTAGATTCAGCAATTCAAAGAACCCCATATATTCAATTTTTGTTGAAATCAAACGAAGTTTAATTTTGGACCCTCTGGACCTATATGTGGACCAATTTGATAACAGGGCCCA
Organism: Mytilus coruscus; assembly: GCA_017311375.1. Lineage (NCBI taxonomy): Eukaryota > Metazoa > Mollusca > Bivalvia > Mytilida > Mytilidae > Mytilus > Mytilus coruscus. Next base: position 117,035,953 of record CM029595.1, read on the forward strand.
TCAAAAATCTAAATACATGGTTAGATTCAGCATATCAAAGAACCCCATTAATTCAATTTTTGATGAAATCAAACAAAGTTTAATTTTGAACCCTTTGGACCTCAATGTGGACCAATCTAAAAATGGGGCCCAAATTCTAAAATCTAAATACAAAGTTAGATTCAGTATATTAAAGAACCCCAAGAATCCAAGACTTTGATTTAAACCCCATTGAAATTGGTCAAGAAATAAGTAATTTATACAAAGTATAAGAAAAGTATTGTTTTTGGCCCCTTTTTCATAAACAGTTAGGGCCAAAAAACCGAAAAATCAATCTCAACCTTCCTTTTGTGGTATGGAACCTTGTTGTACAATTTCCTAGAGATCCATAGACTTATACTCAAGTAACTGTCTGGAAACCAAATGTCTTTGGAAGACGACGACAACAACGTCATACCATTATACGACCGTATACGGTCGTATAATAACATATGCATACTGCGGTATTTGTCTAATGTTGCAACTACACAGTTTTTTTTTCAATTTAATTAAAATAAATTAAATTACATTTTTTTAATTATGCAAATCACTTAGCCTTAAATAAACTTATTAACTATTGTATACCTTATGAATGAAACAATCAAATAATTCTGCTCTTTTGAAAGATGATGGGTGAGTACTCAACCATTCTGGTTTAGATTTGCCTTCAAGCTGCTCAGCCAAGCTCATCATTGTCCAGAATACAGTTCCACATCTGATGTCATAACATGCCTGTAAATAGTTTGTCACATTTGTCTTTAAAGTTGGGATGTCAAAGAGTACTAGAATACTGGAGTATTGAATACCAAAATGATACTCAGTTAATCTGTTTCCTGTAGGGACATTCTAAATAGATTTTTTAGAGAAAGCTCCTGGGAGAATTCAGTAGAATTCACAGAATAATCATAGTTAAAAACATTTGGTATGTTTGCGTGAAATAGTCATTTAAAATGCTTCTGAAATCTTCCATTGTGAAATACTTTAAATAGTACTAAAAAATACTCGCGAAATATACTTTGGTTCATAATTTGAAGATATATAGTTTTGATGTAAGGCGATATTAACAAAGTAATCCCCCACCCTTTAAGGTAAACTTTTTGCTGAGCAGACCATAATACTTGCAGACAAAGCGGAAATGATGAATGCACGTAAATATTTGCTAATTTACCCAAAAATATTTCGCAACATGCTCCGTTCCGCAGAACAATATTTTTAGCACCCCCCCTAACATTAAATCCTTTATCCGCACCTGATTTCTGGTGTTTCCGTGCTCAGAACCATCCCCATATATGAGTGGGCTGAAAATTTTGTGCATTAATATATGAAGGGGGTGGGTCACATTCCAGTCGCGCTTCGGTACCCATTTTTAATGGAAAACTGAAGTAATCCCCCCCACCCTTTTCATGTTGAATTGATGTGGTTCCCCAGAAAAGCTCTTGACGTGTAAAAATCTGTTGTTAAATTGCTGAGAGCGTCAAGGGAATGTGTATCACAAAGTGTTTCAGTGTAAAGTCAATATTTACCGTATCTGCTACGAAATAAAATTTAATTTTGCTGGGCAGATGTGCAATGACGGAAATGATGACGGCACATAAATTTCAGAGCCGAACGTTGTGAAGGACGGTCGATCCGAACTGGTTATATTCCCATTTTAACCCTCAAAAGATCTTGAAATGAACACATAATAAACTACGCTGGTCATTACCCCTTTGTGGTATTAAACAATATTTATGAATTTTATGTGAAAGAAGAAAACGCGACACCCAATTTCAACTCTATTCATTTAGTAATATAGATTCACAGTAAATCAAATCTGTATTGTGTCAACTTTGTAAAGTATAACTGAAGTATTGTTGAGGACTACAAATATGTAGCACCATATTCAAGCAAAACCAAGAACAAAATAATGTTAAAATGGCTGGCAAGATTTCCTTTTGAACCCTCTTTCATGTATGTCTATGTTCATTCTGTCAACAATGGGGTTCCAAAAAAGTCTTTCAAAACAGATAACCAGGCATCACATCAGTGACTTCTAATCATATAACATCTTTGTATTCTTTACGATTATAAAATGGTTTGACTTTGTTATCATTTATTTTCAAAAGGTGTTTACTTAAATTAATTATTGATTACTGTGGATTCATTATTATTCGTTGGATACCAATTTTCGTGGGTTTCGTGGATACAGGTGAACCACGAATTTAAATGTTCAATGAATGACAAATTTTATATAGGCTCGTATGCAGACTTCGACAAAACCACGAAATCAAATATCCACAAAAATGCAAGTTTTCCTTAATCCACGAAAATTGGTATCCACAAAAATAAATGAATCCACAGTACATTATTGTTTTATACTTAATTGGTAAATGTAGTGATTGAGCTATTAATTATGGTAGATCATTTCTGGGACAATAATTAACTAGCCCAAGATAATGATGTAGAGGATTTAACGTCAATCAGTCAACGACCCACAAAGCATAAAATGTGAATTATTGTTTTCCCATTTTGTTGATATTTATCCGAGCGAGTACTCAAGTATCACTCGATAAAAGCAAAGAGTACTCGATTAGTAATTCTTCACCGAGTTGACGTCCCTCCTTAAAGTATTTCATTCTTGGCTTTTGAAGTCAAACAAAGCTGTATCTCTATGGAAGAAAATGTCCATATTTGCAAGCTATGATCATTAATAAAGACAAAGTTCTGGTTACTGAATTCTGGAAGACAGTAATCACATTAGTAAGACTTAATTGGCAGTCATACCACATCTTCTTATTTTAATATCAAATATGTGCACAATCAAAATGTTGTCTCGTCATCATATAGTGACCTCACAATGATATTTATATACATTTATGTATTTTAAAATTATACCCTTTTAGGATTTATTTCTAACCTGGCATTTACAGGATCAATTTCTATTTTGCGATCACTGCCGTTTATTTAAAGCGATTTATTATATGTTCTATGAACAGAGCTAACAGTAACAATATTATGCATTACTGCAGCATTATAAAAAATTGACACAAAGTCACAAGTAGACAAAAACCTCTAAACATCCATTGTCAGCTAAGCAAGGATATAAATTTAAACAACAGTTTACAACAGTAACATCTAAGAGGTCACTTTTGCTAGTAATGGACTTCTGGAAATACTACTTTAAATGTTTTTATTATGACTTACTTTTGCTGCCAGTTCCAAGCCAACTTTATCTGCCTCATTCTCCAGAAATCTACTGTAAGGCAAATCTAATAAAACCTAAAAAGATTAAATGTAACAGTAAAGAATGATCTTGCTTCCAAACTTACCACATTGTACGAACAAAGATTTAACCAAGAACTCATGGCAAGGCAAATTATCTCTCTACTAATTGATTTGAAGGAGTGCCTCTCTTGTAAAAATAATAGATGGCAGTTATCTGTTTAATATGGTTTATAGCAGCCAGATATATCACTATGGATAATCATGAAATCATGTATATGAAAGCTGTAGCAAAATTAAACATATAAATACAAAAGAACTTGTTTATATTTTATTGACAAATTTTTAATTAGTTGAGAGTTTGTCTTTTTCTAAACAATATTTATAGATAGTTTAAACTGCAGTTTTGCCCATATTTTAATATGACAGTTTTTTAAGAGGTATAATTCATATAGAAAAATTACCTTGATCAAGATATTGTTATGACACATTTGTACCTGTTATACATCAATTAATCTCTTACATTGACAACTTTGTTCAGGAACCAGTGAAAAACAATGGCTATCCCATCATTTGGCATTAAGGCCCATAAAGCTGTCATGGTAGATATCACAAGGTAATCAACTAACTGTAACCTGCTTAAATTTTCTGCCTGCAAAAATAACAATTAATTCTATCTTATTATTTTTTGTTAAATACAGACAGTATGATGTAGGGGTGCTCCTTTCAACCTTATCAATTGCAGAATGTCCGTTTACCAGCATACCATGTTGTAAGCTGCTGATAGTTTAAAGTCCATGCATTCTTGTACATAAGATATTTTATTGGAGAACTAGATGTGTCGGAACGACACGAATGGCCCCGTCTCAAAAAGTTGAAAAATCTGCAATTTCAACAACACATGTGGACACAAACATGCATGGATAGTATCCAGCTCTCAAGACCAATACTAGTTTGATGAAAAATTTCATTGATCAATGAGTAATTAAATTTCAAACTATCAGCAAACAGGAAGTGGATGTACTGCAGATCTAACAAGATGTGTTGAAACGACATGAAAATCAGCATAACATATCAAAAAACAGCGCATAATCTGAAGGCGTATAGAAAAAAAGTCTGTATAATTGTGATTTTCAACAATTTTCAAAGTCTAAAACCCTTAATTTAAGCAAAAATTAGCAGAGCGGAACTAAACTTAAACTTGATCTGTAACTCATCATGGTTTACTCACATACAAAAAATCAGCCCAAAGCCCGTAATTTCGGCAAAAATTAGCGGAGCGGAACTAAACTTAAACTTGACCTGTAACACATCATGGTTAACTAACATACTAAAAATCAGCCCAATATCTGAAGGCGATTAGAAAAAAAGTCCGTATAACTGTGATTTTCAACAATTAATCAAAGTCCAAAGCCCGTAATTTAGACAAAAATTTGAGGAGCGGAATGAAACTTACACTTGATCTGTAACTCATCATGGTTAACTCACATACCAAAAATCAGCCCAATATCTGAAGGCGTTTAGAAAAAAAGTCAGTATAACTGTGATTTTCAACAATTTTCAAAGTCCAAAGTCCGTAATTTTGGCAAAAATTAGCGGAGCGGAACGAAACTTAAACTTGATCTGTAACTCATCATGGTTAACTCACATACCAAAAATCAGCCCAATATCTGAAGGTGTTTAGAAAAAAAGTCCGTATAACTGTGATTTTCAACAATTTTCCAAGTCCAAAGCCCTTAATTTCGTCAAAAATTAACGAAGCTTAACGAAACTTAAACTTGATCTGTAACTCATCATGGTTAACTCACATACCAAAAATCAGTCCAATATCTGAAGGCGTTTAGAAAAAAAACTCTGTATAATGGTTTGTTGCGGAATGACGGAATGACGGAATGACAAAATGACGGAATGACGGAATGACAAAATGACTGAATGACGGAATGACTGAATGACAGAATGACAGAATGACGGAATGACAGACAAGGGTAAAACTATATGGCCCCCACAACTTTGTTGCGGGACCATAAAAAAATCCAGGTAAACATGAAAATATTTGACCATGTGATGTTTGTTGTTATTATACATTACATATATTATAAACAATTCTATTGGGTAACATGTTATCATATGACATGGAATAATTCAGTTAATTTTCATTTAATTGCAAGGAAGGACGAATAACCCTTAAAGTTTACACCAGCTGTGAATAACCCTATTATTCACCGATGAATAACTTTTTGAGTTTCTTGATTTGTACCCAAGTTATCTCCCATGAAAATGATGTCACAGACGTAAGTAAATAAAATGGCAACGTTAAAGTAAGGCCTACAGGAAGCCCATCAAGTGACAAGGAAACAAGGCTTTGGAAATGCATCTAGTGCCTAGGACATCTCTTAAAAACGGTCCTTTTCAGGGCCATCAATATTTTACAAAAAGATTCTACCTTTGTTGTACAGACGAAAAATTCTACGACACAAATTTATTTTCGAATGTTTACTTGTGTTTGTTACGATACAGTAAGGTTAGTGCTTTTTCAATATTTCAAAAGGGTGTTCCACTGTTAGTTCGGTATGATAAAACAATTGTGGCCCCTTAGAAGCGATGAATATCCAAAATTGTCAACATTAAAAAATTATTTCACTTCCGGCTGCGCCCTCAGAAAATAACCTTTTCATGTTGACAATTTTTTATATTCACCTTCTCTACGGGCCATAATTGTATATTGTTTGTGTTGGTGGTTGGAATGGTCTGTTGGATTGTCTAATACTTTTGGTGAGTCCTGCAATCCTTTTTGTGTATTATGACATGCTAAAATTTAACCAAGAAACAAATACTCAGATTATGTAGAAACATTTTTATCAATTTCATGACATTTCTCTTCAAGCATGTACAATTTTATATAAGTACCAATACATACTGTGTGTTTAAGAATAGCATGAGACATTTCATGTGCTAGTACAAAAGCTAACTGATCCACATCATGTACAAACTCCATTAGTCCTCTGTCTACAAATATGTGGCCAGTCTAAAATATAAAACATTTTACTGATATGTCAAATTATTGTAAGCTAATTTTAAAGCTGCTAATTTTATGCACTGCATTTGTACTTGTGGTATTAATTATGTATACATATACAGAAACAAGACACATCAAGATATTTGAAACATAACTGGGCAGGAAATAATGTATTTATGAAAAGGGTAAATAATATAATAGAGAGCGCGGAGATTAAATTTTGATTAGATTGAGTGTCCAGCTGCAGGCATTTTCCAATATGAATATCATGAGAATCAGATTATCAGAATGTATTTGTATGGTGTTTAATACTCATAATAATTGTTTTACTTATCTAAAGCTGTCAATGCATCTAGAATAATTTTTCAAGATAAGATAAAAAATTATGATGTTCTAGGTCAAGTTATGAAGGCAAGGTTATCTCATTGACTGACAATGCTAATTCATCAGGGGTTTTCAAGGTCGTTAAACACTCCTATAGTTATAATCCTTTTACATACCATAAGCCATGATATGAGATTTTTGTAAAGAGCTGAGCAGAGTAACATAGGCATAGAGAGTACTAATAAAGTAACATAGAATACAGGATGTTTAGAGATAAATGAAGATATTAAGAAATTGCAAGTGGCCTATGCAAAGTTTACCCCACTCGTAAGTAGATATTGTAAAAAAAAATCCAAACTCATTTGGAATAATAAGAATCACTGTATCATAAAACAGGAATTGACCGCCTGATAGATCTGAAAATAGCTTACACAGTACAACTTTACATAATAAAGGTCTAGTCCAAAAATCAAACGATTCCTTAACAAAGAAGCTGAGTTATATATATATGTACAAAAAGTTATGGATGAACAAACAGACTGATGGACAGATGGACTTACAAGGGGGTTGCAGTTTTCAACTCACTCTGTGATATAGGTTTCATATTAAGGTTTTACTGTACTTGCAAGTAATTTAATGGCATGGATGGTAAGATTGCAGTTTGGTTGTCCATATAGGTAAAACAATAGCATTGATTGCAGGATTAAGGTTTCACTATACTTACTGGTAACACAATAGCATTGACTGCAGGATTAAGATTTCACTATACTTACTAGTAACACAATAGCATTGACTGCAGGATTTAGGTTTCGGTATACTTACTGGTAATACAAGAGCATTGACTGCAGGATTTAGGTTTCACTATACTTACTGGTAAAACAATAGCATTGACTGCAGGATTTAGGTTTCAGTATACTTACTGGTAATACAATAGCATTTTTGACTGCAGGATTTAGGTTTAAGTATACTTACTGGTAACACAATAGCATTGACTGCAGGATTATCAACTATAGCCACTGTCCACTTTATGTCCTTTACCTCACTGATGTCTTGATTGGCATTAATCAGTACATTCAATGTATTCAGAACTACACCATAGTACAAGTGGTTAGCCGGGAGGAACTTTTCCTTTAAATTAGCACACAGCTGCAAATAATAGAAACTCAATGAACGAGACACTTACAAAATAAAAAGTTGAATATAAATTTAACTGTCCAGCTGCAAGAAATAAATACACTACCAAAAATGTACTAGGAAGTTGTTTGTGGTATTATTTGTCAAAATTTAGGTAATTTATCAATTGTTGCAAATACAGAGATTGTTATGCTTAACTTTCCATAACATTTTGAGTGTTCAGTCAAAATTCAATAACTGGAAATAACGGTCGTCTAAAACAAATACTTTGGTCACTTAAATGCTTGTTAACATTTGCAAACTTTCCCGGTTATGTAACTTTAAAAGTCTCATAATTTAAACAATATTTAACAGGTGTTCAACATGCTCAAGGTGTTTGAAGTTGGTTTTGTAAAGTAAATAAATGAACAAACCTTTTGAGCATTAAATTCCATAATTTTCTCAAACTGATAATCTGTAAAAGCAATAAACCTCTCTCTTCCTGAAACTGGTGCCACCTGGAGATGTTTCCAATGGTAAACATAGAAACAGCAGCCTAACAATGTGATTAGTAATATCAGTTCATGGCGCTTTTTCCTGGCAGAATGAAAGAAGTATCTTCTTTTTTTATCTGGAAGTGATTGCCACCATTGTCTAAAACCTCTGGAATAACATAATAAAATATGATATATTAAAAAAAATAACAAAAGCCTTATTGATAAAGGTTATAAAAGTGTTGTTGTTCTATCATTTGTAAGGCATTTTTTGTGGCGATCATCAATTGGCGAGTTTATAGTTTGAAGCAAGACTAGAATATTATGATTTTTCTGCATTGTAATTCTGTGCATTGTACAAGATCTGATGTCTTACTGTTTTGTTTATGAAGTTGCTGTAATAAATCTTCTGTTCAGTAACGTGAGTGATATTAACACAAAGGATGATACGATTCCACATCATCAGGTCAAAGTATTGAGCTTGCTAACAGTAACTGTGAGCATTCTTTGATAAGATATTTTCTATTTTTGTTTTATTTGTGCTTGTGTTTTTTATTTATTATTCTGTTATTATAGAGTTGAGTACTTTCCCTTTACTGATTATTGTATTCTTTTTGTACCTTTGGCCACTGATCGAGATCAAATTAAGAGGGAGGGTTGAGAGCTAAAACAAATTGTTTAACACTTCACAACTTTTAAAACTCTCTGTGATTTACATGATTTAGCCCTTGACATACATGTATTGTATAGACACCTTTCTGTTGTGTGACCGCCTTGTGTAGGTCTAGTACAAAGCAAGGTTCATATTCATATGACATTAACATGTTCTTGTCCTGAATATGCATTTAACTTGCCACTGGAAAAAAACAGCCATCCAGCCATCCTTTCAATTGTTTTAAAAAGACTGTAGGTTAAAACTCTAGGTGTCTTTTGGTTAAAACTCTAGGTGTCTTTTGGTTATTGTTGTTGTGTTGTATACCCAACAAGTCAACGAGAGAAAAACTCAACAACACCTGAAAGCACAAACGAAACAATAAGAAATACTATTGTATGCCATAACAATTTTTGTCAAAAATTGTTTTAATTCCATTTTTAATTTGATATTGGACATATTTTCTAACCATCATGGCATGGTTCAACAGACATTGTTTCATGCTATGATTTAGCCCCCACAATCACTTGTTTCATGAAAAAATTACTCCCTAATCGCTTCATTTCTATCATTGTGAAAAAGAAAATTGCTGGATCATTACAATTAACCATGTAATGCTGCAGAGTAAGAGACAAAGCTCTGTGCTAAATCTAATATTATAAAATATATACCAGTGTAGTAGTACCAGCTTAAAATTAAGACTACCCTTACACCAAGTGGGACTACTTTTTCATGTTTTTTACAAGTGTATGGTCTTCATTAAACATGTTAAGGTTCATGTGGACCCTTTGGCTAAAATGGCTGCATTTTCACCTCAAAATTTACTCTGAGTACAGACAAACCTGTGTATCTGGAAAAGTTTTAAGGCATAGCATGCCCTAGATAAATAAAATTCAAATATATTCTATGTTTTAGAAAATTAAAAAATTAACAGGATTTTGCAGTGCACTTTTTTTCATTTCTCCAGAAGGTGCCAAAATAAACGAAGTTGGGAAAGAGGTTTGAGAACTACCCCACAGGTAATAATTGAAGTGAACAGTATTGATTGACATGGACAATAGATACCTGACAATAATTGGTGATTTAAACTGTGTACATGAGTGGACCATATCAAGTGAAACTCCACTGTTTGTTAATTTTATCATCTTCTGCAGGGATGAAAAAAAGTGCACTGCAAAATCCAGTTAAGTTTAAAATTTTCTAAAACATACATTGCATTTGGATTTTATTTATCTAGGGCATGCTATGCATTAAAACTTTTCTAGATGCACAGGTTTGTCTGTACTCAAGAGTAAATTTTGAGGAGAAAACACAGCCATTTTAGCCAAAGGGTCCACATGAACCTTAAAGCATGACAGCTTACACCCGGGAACAATTAGTCCGAGCTTTCACATACCTTCCACTGATAATCCCTGTACCTTTCAAGACATTCCTAATAATTGGCCATACTGTTGGATCAAAATGACGTCTTGGACTAGTATGAAATTTGCTGTGTTTGTTTGGTGTTTGCCGAGTATAACATAATTTTGAGAAATTAGGCTCAAATAATAAATCTTGTCTGTTGCTGTTTAGATGAAAAATATGAATAGGTTTCCATGTCTTATGCACAATGATTCTATATTGACTTTGGTAGTTAAATTTTAAGAGTGATCCTGTTCTAATTGAATGCATTGCTGTAAAATAACAACCCACGCGATAATAATCAGTTCAGTTCAATTATCATGACTGTTAAATACACAATGATTTTTAATCTCGCAACTTCTTATGTTTTTAACGGACGAAGACACGGTCATGTTTAACTCATCATTTTTATTGTGAAATGGTTGTCAAAACGAAAGTAGAACACAAGGGAGATAATAAAATAATGATTTAAGCTGATGACCAACCAAAAAGTTAATTTTTTATCAATAGTAACGGCCAATAAAAGTAAAAACTCTTTCGATAAATACAAACTAAATATTCAAGATGTTATGATAAACTGTTAACATTGTCTCAGCACCAAATAGTTTTATGGGATATTTAGTAATTTTGTTAGGGAATGCTGGGAAAGACTTTACACTCGAGATATTGGTGATATTTTCTAACAGAGGGACGAAAGATACCAGAGAGACAGTCAAACTCATAGATTGAAAATAAACTGACAACGCCATGGCTAAAAATAAAAAGACAAACAGACAAATAATAGTACAGAAGACACAACATAGAAAACTAAAAACTAAGCAACACGAACCCCACCAAAAACTGGGGGTGATCTACTTGCCTATTTTGGGCACTTCATATGTCTCTGCCTGAAACTAGCTTATATGTAGTCTGTTATTTTCACTTTCAACATTAAGAATGAATTTTCTGAGGGATAGTTTAGAATATAGTTTTTCCTCAAGTCCTTTCCATTTATTTATGATTCCATTTTCAATATAATCATCCCTTCAGAAATAATATGAATAAAAACCAACAACAAATCAAAGAACAACACACCACAATGTCAAACACTATACATCAAATCATTCTTAAATGATATAACTGGTCTAATCATACAACATTTCCTTATTTTTATAAAACTAAGGTAGCAAAATGGTGTCCTTGAAAAACTGAATAAGGCAATTGAACTTGACAAAAATTTTTTAATTTATTTCTCTTACCATAAGTAATTAATACAATTACTTTATGAGTTGAAAATGTGACTTTTGAAAATTATAATGGTTATCTAGTTCACTTTCCAGCCATTGGGAGTGTGTCTCTTACAATGTTAAACTTGAGAACATATCAATAACTAGTTATTTAAAAGTAATAGTAAGCAAACACTGGATATACCATTCAGGAATGTATACGTTTACAATCATGCCTTTGACAGTTTTTGACTTTAGAGGAGGGACAAGAGCCCAGGTGCCGTGTGCAAAAACTTTTCAGGTCACGTGGTTCGATTTCAGCTTCCGTTTGGCAATTTTAAATATTGTAAAAGATCGATTTGTTCATGTTTTAATTTCAAATATTTTCTAATGCAATCATGGAAAATATAGCAAGTTTTAATATGGAAAAATTTATTAATGATCGAAAATAACTTTTACATAAAAATTTTAATGTATTTTTTACTTCTTTTTGAGTAAATTGTATCTATAAAGATTATGTTCCGTAATGGCGGGAATTTTTATTCGAAAAATGTCCAAATATAGTTGTCAAATCCGTGAGTAAATAGGTAAAACTTAGCCACAAAAATATATTCAAGATAAAATGAAAATGTTCACTCAAAAAACATGTAAAATAGCTTTTTATTTTTTAATTGCGTATTTTTTGTGTATTAGTCTGCTTAATTTTCTATTGTGTTTTCTTATGTTTTTTTCTGATATTTGAAGAAAGAGTCCAATAATTTATAATTTTTTATTAAAGTTTTGACTCAAATAAAAGCTCAAAATCAGTTAATGATTTTAGTAATCGAGTATTCAATTAATGTCCATGTCGTACGAAAAAAGGCCCCAGGAAATAGCATTTAAATAAGGGGATACATTTGTATATTCCTGTCAAATAATTACAAATACCAAATAATCATAACAACTGTATATTACTGCTTATGTTTATAATCTCATTCGACAAATTGACTGTCCAGGTGATATTCACAATTTCACAGCATGAACTGCTTTTAATAAATGACACACTATCACCGCGATCATTCGATAATATCCAATATGCATGCCGTGTGCAGAGGGTTGTCCCTCCTTTGATGTGACTTATTAATATAAAAAAAGAAGATGTGGTATGATTGCCAATGAGACAACTTTTTACAAGAGACCAAATGACACAGAAATTAATAACCATAGGTCACAGTACGGCCTTCAACAATGAGCAAAGCCCATAGTCAGTTATAAAAGGCCCCAAAATGACAAATGTAAAACAATTCAAACGAGAAAACTAACGACCTAATTTATGTACAAAATAATAAAAGAAAAACAGATATGTAACACAGCAACAAACGACAACCACTGAATTACAGGCTCCTGACTTGGGACAGGCACATACAGAATGTAGCAGGGTTAAACACGTTAGCAGGCGCCCAACCCTCCCCCTAACCTGGGACAGTGGTGTAAAAGTACAAAATAAAAACAAACTACAATAAATTGCTTCGCTGAGCGCAGCTAGATACGCCCGCAGAGGTCCAAGCCTGAACAGTTGGGGCAAAAATGCACACAATATTCAAGCTTGATTCAGGTCTGAATTTGAATTGTAATTAAATATTTGACATATTATAGGTTTCTGAATAAATGTAGTCAAAGAACTTGAAATTGTTTATATGAATTGAATTTATATTCAATTAAAGATTTCTTGCTGTTGTGCAATACTTAGTAAATCTGTTGTCAGACTATAAACAAATAAAGTTCAATTAGTTCTCAATGTCATATTAGAAATTTATGAAAATAAAAAGGGAGCTTACATCAATACATACAAACAATTCACTAAAGTTTTATAAGAATTGCTGAAAGCATTTTTGAGTTTTTGTCCGAAAACTGGAAAATCCCCCCTTTTTTTATGAATAGAACCCTGTAACTCGGAAACGTAAAATCTAAAATTAATAAAAATCAAAAGGGAGCTCATGTCAATAGATATAAACAATACACCATAATTTCTTGCAAGTTGGTGAAAGCATTCTTGACTTATTGTCCGAAAACTGGAAAATCCCCCTTTTTTTATTGAATAAAACCCCATAACTCGGAAATGTAAAATCTAAATTTTATAAAAAACGAAAGAGAGCTCACGTCAATAGATATAAACAATTCACCAAAGTTTTATGCAAATTGGTTAAGCATTTTTGAGTTAATGTCCAACATGTTGACGACGGATAGACGGACAACGGTATACCATAATACGTCCCGTAAACTGGCGTATAAAAATCAGTTGAAAAAGGCTTAACTCATCAGATGGATACAAATAGAAGTACATCTAACAAAAACACAGAGCAGGCGTGGACGGGTACTTGGACATCCCAACAACAAAAAGACACTAAGTACAGATCTGAGAGTACTCGCAGTTACTGACAGCTAGTTCAAAGCCAATAACAACTAATATGCTTTTTAACAAATTATAACAGATCAGAAAGAAAAAATCAAATGCTGAATAAAATAAAGAGATTTTTAATACTTTCTTTATTTAAAGAAATATTGTAGTCTTTGTTTTTTTTTTAACTTTCTTCAACTTCTTGAAAATATCATATGGGTCCTATTTTATCAGGAGATTCAAATTTCAAATCTGACCAGACTGTTGCATGTATAAATTAAAATCTTAGTTTATATCTCGATTAACTCTGTGGTGATTTGTGTTGCAATCACAGTTGCATTAAACCATTAAATGAACAAAAATGAAATAATGATCACTGTATTCACTTGAACAATGAAATCAATATTACATCATCCCTTGTCCTAAGTTGTTAATAGTCCATATCTTAATCTTTCTGTAGTGATTAAGGTTTTTCTTGTTATTGGGTTGCTGTCTCATCTTAATATACCCTGCATTTCTTAATATTGATATAAAAATTGTGATGTACATTGTGATGTAACATCTGTTTCACAGCAAACGACCTTAAACCTAAATTTGAGCAAAAGATAAAATGAACCACTGATAAGACAAAACACATAGATCAAAACACTATATGCTTTGGTGGCTGGCACAGTTGTGTCATAATAAGTAATGGTATTTATCTTACTATCATGACTCTGTACTTTTTACAAATGTTTTAGTTGTCTCTCCTTTCTCTTGTTCTGAATGATTTCTATTGAATCAGACCAAATAATGTTTCCTGTGATCTATTTCACAATTTCTTTTGCGCTTTTTAAAATTAACAATACAGACTCATCAGAAAAGTTCGAACAGTAATATATATCTCATATCACTCAGACACTGATCTATTCTCAAAGGTCCAATTAAAGATAGATTCTTTGGCCATAATTCATAAGACACTTTAAAGTTATTTTTTTATTAATCTCTTAAATATATAACTTACAAATATCACAGAATAAAAATAATCAATTCGTTTTTTTTTTCAAGAATTGGCTTCACATAATAAATTTCATATTACATCTGAAATGGACTTTTCTCTACATGAGAACCATTTTTTAATGTTCATGAATGTCAGAAATGTTTGCCATTTCTAGGCTATCAACCACATTACATCAAATCCTGTATCTGTCCCGATTGAGACATTAAAAAGTTGAACTGTGAGCTATTGCTCACTAATGATACTCACACAACAAGTATTCTGTTAACAGTGTGAGTGATAGATGTTAAAACACATCACACTGTAAAGCATGCTCATATAAAGGTTGATTCCAAATTAATCCTTGATAATAGTTCTTATTAGCGAAAAATTTCATACATTGCCATTATGTGGAAGAATACATAAGTATTCAGTAAACAAGAAGTTGATGAACAATGAATATGAAAAAACACCACACAAAATACCATGCTCACATGAATCTTGATACTAAATTTCAGGAAGCTCTGTTTTGCAGTTTCTGAGAAAAATGTGACAAAAATTACATACATGGTCATTATGTGAAAAAATAAATAATTATTTAGTAAACAGGAAGCATCACATAGTATAGCATGCTCGCATGAAGTTTGATTCCAAATTTCAGAAAGCCTTGATTTGTAGATCCTGAGAAAAATGAAACAAATATTTAATGACAACTCAAGCCATATACCCTCCTCCTTTGGAGTGGGGGTGTAATTATATAAGATACCAATATCACGGTTTCAAAGTTCAAACCTTTTCTTGAATACAGAAAAGCAAAATTCAATCCATTTAAACCATACCCTGTTTGGTCAAATCAATGGAGTAATAGATGTAAATCAACTTCCCCCACAACTTGCCCTCCAAGGCCTCTATTACAGAGGCTCGACCATATATTGTTGCAGTTTTTACTTTGACATATGCTTTTGCTTGAAGCATAACTACATGACAGAGTCTCATATACTAATAATGCAACAGGATGATACATGTACCAAATATAAATATTCTGCTGTAAATACTTCTCTTTAAATTTGTCTAACCAGAAAACTTTTCATTTGAACAATTACAAAACTTCCATAGCCAATAAAAGATGATTGAGGGACCAAAGATTGATATTTTCTCCACATTTTCTCCTCAAAACTGAAGAGAATGAATGATAATGCATCAGTATTCCATTTATCAATTTCAATTTCTATATAATCGTAAACAGCTTTTTATAAACAAAAGTAATCTGAAAACTTAATATTTAATTTTGAAGTCAATGGAGCATGACTGAGGAACAGAGCCTAACATAATACATGTATCTATTAGGAAAGTCCATTTGCATTTCATTCTTTGTTCAGAAAATTCATTTTAAATCTTTAAACTGTTATGGTAATATCCTTTACCCAATTCTTTAAAAATTGGTATTCCTTTTCTATAACATTTCCAAACCATTGATTCGATTATGAGTAAAACAATAAGCAAAAACTTTAGAATTTCCTGTTCACATAGGTAATGCATTTTTGCATAATGTGTTTTCAATAAATAGCTTACTTAAAATAAAATGCTACGCTGAACGCAGCCTGATCGACCGCAGCGGTCGAACCCTGAACAGTTGGGGCAAATTTGGACACAATATTCAAGCTTGATACTATCTGAATTTGGATTGTGATAAAATTTTGACATTACATCTGAAATGGACTTTTCTCTACATGAGAACCATTTTTAATGTTCATGAATGTCAGAAATGTTTGCCATTTCTAGGCTATCAACCACATTACATCAAATCCTGTATCTGTCCCGATTGAGACATTAAAGTTGAACTGTGAGCTATTGCTCACTAATGATACTCACACAACAAGTATTCTGTTAACAGTGTGAGTGATAGATGTTAAAACACATCACACTGTAAAGCATGCTCATATAAAGGTTGATTCCAAATTAATCCTTGATAATAGTTCTTATTAGCGAAAAATTTCATACATTGCCATTATGTGGAAGAATACATAAGTATTCAGTAAACAAGAAGTTGATGAACAATGAATATGAAAAAACACCACACAAAATACCATGCTCACATGAATCTTGATACTAAATTTCAGGAAGCTCTGTTTTGCAGTTTCTGAGAAAAATGTGACAAAAATTACATACATGGTCATTATGTGAAAAAATAAATAATTATTTAGTAAACAGGAAGCATTACATAGTATAGCATGCTCGCATGAAGTTTGATTCCAAATTTCAGAAAGCCTTGATTTGTAGATCCTGAGAAAAATGAAACAAATATTTAATGACAACTCAAGCCATATACCCTCCTCCTTTGGAGTGGGGGTGTAATTATATAAGATACCAATATCACGGTTTCAAAGTTCAAACCTTTTCTTGAATACAGAAAAGCAAAATTCAATCCATTTAAACCATACCCTGTTTGGTCAAATCAATGGAGTAATAGATGTAAATCAACTTCCCCCACAACTTGCCCTCCAAGGCCTCTATTACAGAGGCTCGACCATATATTGTTGCAGTTTTTACTTTGACATATGCTTTTGCTTGAAGCATAACTACATGACAGAGTCTCATATACTAATAATGCAACAGGATGATACATGTACCAAATATAAATATTCTGCTGTAAATACTTCTCTTTAAATTTGTCTAACCAGAAAACTTTTCATTTGAACAATTACAAAACTTCCATAGCCAATAAAAGATGATTGAGGGACCAAAGATTGATATTTTCTCCACATTTTCTCCTCAAAACTGAAGAGAATGAATGATAATGCATCAGTATTCCATTTATCAATTTCAATTTCTATATAATCGTAAACAGCTTTTTATAAACAAAAGTAATCTGAAAACTTAATATTTAATTTTTGAAGTCAATGGAGCATGACTGAGGGAACAGAGCCTAACATAATACATGTATCTATTAGGAAAGTCCATTTGCATTTCATTCTTTGTTCAGAAAATTCATTTTTAAATCTTTAAACTGTTATGGTAATATCCTTTACCCAATTCTTTAAAAAATTGGTATTCCTTTTCTCTATAACATTTCCAAACCATTGATTCGATTATGAGTAAAAACAATAAGCAAAAACTTTAGAATTTCCTGTTCACATAGGTAATGCATTTTTTGCATAATGTGTTTTCAATAAATAGCTTACTTAAAATAAAATGCTACGCTGAACGCAGCCTGATACGACCGCAGCGGTCGAACCCTGAACAGTTGGGGCAAATTTGGACACAATATTCAAGCTTGATACTATCTGAATTTGGATTGTGATCAAATTTTTGACATAACATAGGTTTCTGACACAAAATAAATGTGGTCAAAGATCTTACAAATCTAATGCGCAATACTGTGCAATTGAAGATTTCTTCTTGAAACTTTTCAAAAATTTGTTTGAAATTTTGAAAATTTTGAAAAAAAAATATGAACCCTTTTAAAAAAAATTGGAAACCCCCCCCCCCCCTTTCCCCCCAACCTTTTTGAATCCCCATTTTAGCATTAACCATCAAACTCAATTGCAGTCTTTCCTTTGTAGTATGGAACCTTGTAGTACAATTTTAGAGAGATCCATACACTTAATCACAAGTTACTGTCTAGAAACTAGAAAAATGCTTTTTTTTAACCATAAAAGCCCATTTAAATACATCATAAAAGTATTAAAATAGAAAATGACATCAAAGTCATGGCTAAAATTAAAAAACCTTCATCAGCAACTTTTAATAGTTATATCTAAAAATAAAATTTCTTCATCAGCATTTAAAAGTAACTTCTAAAAATAAATTGACAGCTAGGACTTTGCAACCATAAAAACCCATTTAAATACATCATAAAAGTATTAAAATAGAAAATGACATCATAATCATGCCTAAAAATAAAACTTTCATCAGCAACATTAAATAGTAATATCTAAAAATAAAATTCCTTCACATACATAATCATGGCTAAAATTAAATAATTTTTAAAATAGAAAATGACATAATAATCATGCCTAAAATTAAAACCCTCCATCAGCAACATTAAATAGTAATATCTAAAATAAAATTCCTTCACATACATAATCATGGCTATAATTAAATTACCTTTATTAAACATTTTAAAATAGTAACTTCTAAAATAAATTGACAGCTAATCACCTAAAGACAATACATTTCTTTATAAATAATTTAAAAGCAGTGTAAGGAAGGTAATTTGACAATATGTATTTGAATTACCTCCCTTACACTGCTTTAAAATTATGTTCTGTACTTAAGTAATTGTCCATTAAACAGGAAACCCTTGTTTTTCCCCCTTTTTTGCCCCTAATTCCTAAACAGTTTGAGCCATAACCCCCCAAAGCAAATTCTTACCACCCCTTTGTGATATGGTAACTTGTATAATTTCAGAGAGATCCATACACCATTTCACAAGTTATTGTCTGGAAACTAGAAAAATGCTTATTTGGGCCCCATTTTGGACCCTAATTCCTAAACTGTTGGGACCATAACCCCCAAAATCAATCCCAACCTTTCTTTTGTAGTAACAAACCTTATGGTAAAATTTCATAGAAATCCATACACTTAATCAAAAGTTATTGTCCGGAAACCAATGTGTCTTCAGACAACGACGACGATGTGATACCAATATACGACTGCAAAATTTTTGCGGTTGTATAAAAAAGAACAGATTCCTTTCTCAATTTCTTGTTAATTTTGTTGTATATTTCTAAGATAAAGATAACTTTTATTTAGGAAAATATATGATTAGTGAAAATTGACATTATGGCTGAAAAGTTCTTATCACTAACTTTTAAGGCCAATATTTGTTTAGTCACTTTAAAAGACTAAACAATTGACAATGAGACATGATTGAAATCCATCAGTAAAACACATTTCTTCACCCAGCAAAGAAAATGAATACAGGCAGCAAATAGCAATGGGGAAGAAAAAACAATAACAATTTTGTTTGATAGAAGGACCTGCATGTCTAGTTAAAAATGTACTCCTGCAAATCTAAACTTTCATTGTAGAAATTTCATAAAGAATTCAATATATAGTAACCCTAATTAAACTAGATGTGTCGGAACCACACGAATGGCCCCGTCTCAAAAAGTTGAAAAATCTGCAATTTCAACAACACATGTGGACACAAGCATGCATGGATAGTATCAAGCTCTCAAGACCAATACTAGTTTGATGAAAAATTTCCTTGATCAAAGAGTAATTTAAATTTAAAATTTCAAACTATCAGCAAACAGGAAGTGGATGTACTGCAGATCTAACAAGATGTGTTGAAACAACATAAAAATCAGCATAGCGGAACGAAACTTAAACTTGATCTGTAACTCATCATGGTAGTCTCACATATCAAAAATCAGCGCCAAATCTGAAGGCGTATAGAAAAAAGTCTGTATAACTGTGATTTTCAACAATTTTCAAAGTTCTAAACCCTTAATTTCATCAAAAATTAGCGGAGCGGAACGAAACTTAAACTTGATCTGTAACTCATCATGCTTAACTCACATACCAAAAATCAGCCCAATATCTGAAGGCGTTTAGAAAAAAAGTCCATATAACAGTGATTTTCAAAAATTTATCAAAGTCCAAAGCCCGTAATTTCGGCAAAAATTAGCTGAGCGGAACGAAACTTAAACTTGATCTGTAACTCATCATGGTTAACTCACATACCAAAAATCAGCCCAATATCTGAAGGCATTTAGAAAAAAATGCCGTATAATGGTTTGTTACGGAATGACGGAATGACAGAATGACGGAATGACGGACAAGGGTAAAACTATATGGCCCCGACAACTTTGTTGCGGGGCCATAAAAACACTGCATACCTTCTCAATGACAGCTCAAAAAAGCTTTCTAGATTCAAATGATGAGATTTTTTATAACAATATATTATGTTTGATCTTTTTAACATGATAAAAAAATATAGTTACAAAATATTTCTGCTCATCAACAATAATTATAATATGTATATATAAAAAATATATGTGCTTGAGTTATGAATCAGAATGAATTTTGATTATTAGATTATGTCTGAATTAGCCTGATTTCATGTAGACTGATGGATAGACATAATAGAAGGAATGAGGATTGTTCCATTTACTTCTTTGTATATGGTATGAACTATTTAAATGTGCTTAGATTGATTCAGCCTCAGACAGATTCAGCCCAAACGGTAGAAATGAGTTAATTCTTCAAATTGCTTGTATAAGATAGCATGAGGCTAGTCAGAAGCAGCTGCATTCCTGTATTTATGTGTTTCAATTCATTTACATAACACTGTGTATTCATTATCATTTGTAGGATCCCAATTTTCATGGATTTTGTGGGTATAGGTGAACAACTTAATTTAAAGGTTCAACTAAAAAGTACAAATTGTTTACAGGCTGGAATGTAGACTTTGGCAAAACCACAAAATCAAATATCCACTAATTTACAATTTTTACAGGATCCACAAAAACTAGTACCCACGAAAATGAATGAATCCACAGTATTCACCAAAATACATGAACAGGGATAAAGAACTGTACTTAACTTCAAGTTATTGAAAAAAAATAAAATATCAGAAATATTTGCTTAAACATTTGAATCTAACTCAGTTATGAACCTACCAAAAAGGTTAAACATGCAAGACCACCAATCTATATAAATGCATTTTGAGCTGATGTATTAATCTTTTACCTTTAAAGTAAATAGACATTTTTAACTGAGCACATAACTGAGAATCAATGGGGAGCAATCATGATTGTTTTGCTTGGTTTCTTTTAAAGTTGATATTAACATCTTTATAAATTACAAACGTTTATTTAATATGAATGACATCATTCTCCAAAAATTCAAGTAGAAATTAAAATGCCTTAAATCTAAAAACAACATTTAATAACACTAAAATTACTAACTTCTTCATGAATAAATAATCTGTGATTTTTGCCAGGGGAGATAAATTTTGCAAAAAACGAGTTTAATTCAAAGGGGGGATATCAATATCAGATATTTTGCAAATAAACCACATTTTTCACTCTTATGTGAAATAGAAAGAAAATGAAAATGAAAAATAAATTGTATTACAATTTAATTTTATAATAGAAAACTAACTTCTAAAGTGTACAACAGTATCTTAACACTTCATGCAGAGATTGATTGACTCTTTTTAACATTCAGCACATAATATAACACAATATCGTGGCCAGAAAAAGTATAAAATATTGCAATATATAACACAAAAAAGTTTGTAAATATTAGTTGAAAATAATCCTTATCCAAAAGTAAAGAGTCAATGTACTGAGTACATTTCTTCTAAAAATTCAGTGACAGAGACACCAACTATGCTGAAAATTCACTTGCTAAAATTAGTATATTAAATGGGATATATAAATATGAAAGACACTCAGCTGGACACAAAGTGATGTGTTAACAGTTTAACCCTGCGAAATTTCTTTCCAAAAAAACTGACAGTACTAGAATAATACTTTTATATTCTTTTAATGTACATTGTAAAAGAAGAGCTAATTTTAAGAGCAATATATAGCTTATATTCTCCAACCCCAATTGATATTTGAGTGATTAATACTTTTTGATCCCTTTCAGGAGGATAGGTTTTATCAAATGAAATTCTTTTGACTATTCAACCCCAAATAGCCCTACACTGCACAGCTTTATTAGACAGCAGAAAGTTGACAAGTGCTTAATTTTGAACCTACCAATTACAGTCGAACCTCGTTGTGTCGAAGTCGAAGGGACCGGACCAAAGTATTCGACTCATCCGAGGTTCGACTCATCCGAGGTCGAGTGTGTCGTCATAAATTTTGAATGCATGAAATACGGTATGAGATTTGTGTAAACTAGATACAATGAACAGTGTGCCTTTTTTTCTATATGACACTTTATGATTGTGTATTCAATCTCCATTTTTGGTCCTTCGTAATAGTTAAAAACACAAGTACAGATACAAATCATGCACAAATAAAATCAATAGTCTACACAAATATTTACAAAGGTCAGTCGCTATAAATTATGAAATCACTCGCGGCACGAAATAAGTTCTGAACGGTCTGTGATGAGGTCGTCTGCTTTACATTAAATTATCATTAATTTATTATAATTGTCCTAATCCTTTTATCTATTGTAATTAATGAGTTTTAAATCTAACGATTCATTTAATCTCGGCTTGGATCATTTAAATTCGTTTTGTTTTTATCTCGGGTGAAAAATGTTCAACACACTAACATTCCGCTTGAACGATCAACAAAGGTGTTAATTGTACTAAATCTACTAATAATAAACCTAATAAGTAAGTCATCAATCCACTATTATTTCTTCATTACTTCCAACTTGAATATTTTTGTGTTTACTATCCAGGTCCTGTGATATAATAACATTTGGCACAAATTTAGGAGAAGAAAAAGTTTTTTCACTTTCTGCTTCAACAATCCCATCATTAGGTACTTGTTTATCATTTTTATCTGACCTGATAGGAGAAACTGTTGACATAATGTTTTCTTTTTCAGTTGTGTCTTTGTCATTAGGAATTATTTGATTGGTCTGTTGGTTCCTTGTTGATGGGTTGCTTGCCTGATTTGGTGAGGCTAGTGGTTTAGGTGAAGGTGCAATCCTTAATCTTTCGATGTTTCCCCTTGATCTTTTAGAAGTAATAAGATTATCAATCTTTTCTTCAAGAGGAGGAAGTGATCTTCTTGGATCTTTTTCTGATAATGGTGGACATCTACACTGTTTTCTCATCTCTATGTACTATAGAAAAAAAATATACATTAAAAATTATGTTGGTAATGTTTTAACATTTTATCTATGCTGGTAATAATTACAATGGATTTATTCATTAATTTTCACCTGTTGCTAGGCTGGCATATCTATTACACTTTTTTCACTATTGTACACAAATATTTCCTGCATTTTGTGGGTCATAATTATGTCACCCGATCGACAATGTCGGGTGACATATTGCTTTTCCTCTGTTTCTTTGTTATTATTATGTCACCCGATCGACAATGTCGGGTGACATATTGCTTTTCCTCTGTTTCTTTTTCTGTATTTATTATTATTATTATTATTATTATACTTCCACCTATTTTGTCCGGCAGTTTTCTTGGAGCCAATGGAACCAATTTAAATGATTGTTCACTATAATGAGGAACACCAACTTTTGCGTTGCAGTGGAACTTTGGCACTAAAAAATGGCTGCCGTTACCATGGAAACAGAACAATAGTAAAAAAATAAAATTTTGGGGTTTAATGAATTATTTGAATATGCAGGAACTTAAAATGATTAAATTTTGATACAAGGTAGGTGTCCACTATATACAGGTTTTGACTGATTTTGACAATCATTGGAACTACTATGTTGCCATGGAAACTACACCAAAAATTTCCAAAATATCAAAATGCTCAAAACTTGATGAAATTTCACAGTAACGATGAGCAACATTTGTAGATGTGTAATTTGGTTTTGGAATTTCCAAAATGGCTGCCGTTACCATGGAAACAATGCAAAAAAGGTCAAAATGCTCCAAAAACCTTAAAGCAGCATTTCCACTCTTAAAATGGTAGGTCAAATCCATTGAAACTTAGATGGTATGTTCCCTCCCATGTACCAATGAAGCATCTGTGATTAAATTTTGGGAATGGTCTCTGTTACCATGGAAACCAGCAAAAATGTCAAAAATTTCAAAATGCTCCAAAGTTGATGAAACTTAATATTATTCTTGACTGGCAAGTCTTAATGAGACTTTTGACTTTGGAATTTCCAAAATGGCCACCATTGCCATGGAAACTGCAAAAATGTCAAAAATTTTAAAGTCGTCAAAAATGCTCTAAATGTTCTGAAAATTTATAGAAACATGTAATGCCATGCATATATGTGCATTCACTGTTTAAAAATTTCGAAATGGCTGCCACTTAGTGGTAATGGGGGAAGGGTGACATCAGCTATTGCTTGCAATGGCAAATCTAGTTATTATTATTCTTCCAATGATTTTTGTCCGGCAGCTTTTTTGGAGACAATGGAACCAATCTCAATGATATTTAACTATATTGAGGAACACAAAATTTCGGGTTGCAGTAGGTCTTAAGAACATAACAAATGGCTGCCGTTACCATGGAAACGGAACAAATGTGAAAAATCAAGTTTTGGTTTTGTTGATTTATTTGGTTATGCTTAAACTCAGAATCATTATATTTTAATACAATGTAGGTGCCCACTATATACTGGTTTTGGATGATTTTGGCAATCATCGAACTATTATGTTGCCATGGAAACTACACCAAAAATTTCAAAAATATTAAAATGCTCCAAATTTAATGAAACTTCACAGTAACGATGAGCAACATTGTTAGATGTGGAATTTGGCGTTGGAATTTTGAAAATGTCTGCCGTTACCATGGAAACAATGCAAAACAGGTCAAAGTGCTCCAAAACCTAAAAGTAGCATTAACTTTCTTAAAATGGTAGGTCAAATCAATTGAAACTTTGATGGTATGTTCCTCCCATGTACCAATGTGGCATCTGCCATTAAATTTTGGGAACGGTCTCTGTTACCATAGGAACCATCAAAAATGTCAAAAATTTCAAAAAATTTCAAAATGCTCCAAAATTTATGAAACTTTATATGATTGTTGACTGGCAAGTCTGGATTAGACTTTTGACTTTGGAATTTCCAAAATGGCCACCGTTGCCATGGAAACTGCAAAAATGTCAAAAATTTTCAAAATGCTTCGAACTTAATGAAACTTGATATTATTGTTAACTGGCAAGTATAGATGATACTTTTGACTTTGAAATTTTCAAAATGGCTGCCGTTGCCATGGAAACAGCAGAAATGTGTTTTTTTTTATAATGCTCTGAATGTACAGAAAATTTACAGAAAGATGTATAGTAATGTATATATTTGCATTCACTGTTAAATTTTTTTGAAATGGCTGCCGCTTAGTGGGAATAGGGAAAGGGTGACATCCGCTATTGCTTGCAATGGCAAATCTAGTTATTCTTATTCTTCCAATGATTTTTGTCCGACAGTTTTTTTGGAGCCAATGGAACCAATCTTAATGATAGTTAAGTATAATGAGGAACACAAAATTTCGGGTTGCAGTAGGTCTTAAGAACATAAAATGGCTGCCGTTACCATGGAAACGGAACAAATGTGAAAAATCCAGTTTTTGTTTTGGTGAATTATTTGGATATGCTTAAACTCAGAATCAGTATATTTTAATACAATGTAGGTGCCCACTATATAGTGGTTTTGGATAATTTTGGCAATCATTGGAACTACTATGTTGCCATGGAAACTTCACCAAAAATTACAAAATATCAAAATGCTCCAAATTTAATGAAACTTCACAGTAACGATGAGCAACATTGGTAAATGTGCAATTTGGCGTTGGAATTTAGAAAATGTCTGCCGTTACCATGGAAACAATGCAAAACAGGTCAAAATGCTCCAAAACCTAAAAGTAGCACTTACTTTCTTAAAATGGTAGGTCAAATCGATTGAAACTTTGATGGTATGTTCCTCCCATGTACCAATGTGGTATCTGCCATTAAATTTTGGGAATAGTCTCTGTTACCATAGGAACCATCAAAATGTCAAAATTTCAAAAATTTCAAAATGCTCCAAATTTTCTGAAACTTAATATGATTGTCGACTGGCAAGTCTGGATGAGACTTTTGACTTTGGAATTTCCAAAATGGCCACCGTTGCCATGGATACTGCAAAAATGTCAAAAATTTTCAAAATGCTTTGAACTTAATGAAACTTGATATTATTGTTAACTGGCAAGTATAGATGAGACTTTTGACTTTGAAATTTTCAAAATGGCTGCCGTTGCCATGGAAACGACAAAAATGTGAAAATTTTTAAAATGCTCTGAATGTACTGAAAATTTACAGGAGATGTTTAGCCATGCATATATGTGCATTCACTGTTAAATTTTTTTGAAATGGCTGCCGCTTAGTGGCAATGGGGGAAGGGTGACATCCGCTATTGCTTGCAATGGCAAATCTAGTTATGTCACCCGATCGACAATGTCGGGTGACATATTGCTTTTCTTCTGTTTCTTTGTTATTATGTCACCCGATCGACAATGTCGGGTGACATATTGCTTTTCCTTCGTTTCTTTTTTTTATTATTATTATTATTCTTCCACCTAATTTTGTCCTGCAGTTTTCTCAGAGCCTAATGCACCAATCTTAATGGTTGTTTACTATAACAAGGAACCCTGACTTACGAGTTGCAGTGCAACTTTGGCACTAAAAAATGGATGTCATCACCATGGAAACCAAAGAAAGGTGAAAAAATAAAATTTTAGAGTTTGGTGGATTATTTGGATATGCATAAACTTAGAATCATGATATTTTAATACAATATAGGTGCCCACTATATACTGGTTTTGGATGATTTTGGCAATCACTGGAACTACTATGTTGCCATGGAAACTACACCAAAAATTTCAAAAATATCAAAATGCTCAAAATTTAATGAAACTTCACAGTAATGATGAGCAACATTGGTAGATGTGGAATTTGGCGTTGGAATTTCAAAAATGTCTGCCGTTACCATGGAAACAATGCAAAACAGGTCAAAATGATCCAAAAACCTAAAAGTGGCATTTACTTTCTTAAAATGGTATGTCAAATCCATTGAAATTTTAATGGTATGTTCCCTCCCATGTACCAATGTAGCACCTGTCATTAAATTTTGGGAATGGTCTCTGTTACCATGGAAACCAGCAAAAATGTCAAAAATTTCCAAAAATTACAAAATGCTCCAAACTTAATGAAACTTAATATGGTTGTTAACTGGCAAGTCTAGATGAGACTTTTGACTTTGGAATTTCCAAAATGGCCACCGTTGCCATGGAAACTGCAAAAATGTCAAAAATTTTTAAATGATCAAAAATGCTCTAAATGATCTGAAAATTTACAGAAACATGTATAGCCATGCATATAGAAGCATCCCGGTTTAAAATTTTTGAAATGGCTGCCACTTAGTGGCAATGGGGGGAAGGGTGACATCCGCTATTGCTTGCAATGGCAAATCTAGTTATTATTATTCTTCCACCTTTTTTTGTCCGGCAGATTTTTTGGAGCCAATGGAACCAATCTTAATGATAGTTCACTATAATGAGGAACAAAAAATTCCGGGTTGCAGTAGGTCTTAAGAACATAAAAAATGGCTGCCGTTACCATGGAAACGGAACAAATGTGAAAAAATCCACTTTTTGGTTTTGGTGAATTATTTGGAGATGCTTAAACTTAGAATCATTATATTTTAATACCATGTAGGTGCCCACTATATACTGGTGTTGGATGATTTTGGCAATCATTGAACTACTATGTTGCCATGGAAACTACACCAAAATTTCAAAAATATCAAAATGCTCCAAATTTTTGAAACTTCATAGTAACGATGAGCAACATTGGTAGATGTGGCATTTGGCGTTGGAATTTCCAAAATGTCTGCCGTTACCATGGAAACAATGCAAAAAGGTCAAAATGCTCCAAAAACTTCAGGGTTTGGTGAATAATTTTGGTATGCTTGAACTTAAAATCATCAAATTTTTATACAATATAGTTGTCCACTATATACAGGTTTTGAATGATTTTGACAATCATTGGAACTACTATGTTACTATGGATACAGGAGCAAAAATTTCAAAATTTCAGAATGCTTCAAACTTAATGAAACTTCACCATAATGTTGACTGTCATGTGTGGTAGCGGCAATTGGCTTTGGAATTACCAAAATGGCCACCGTTGCCATGGAAACGGCAAAAAAGTCAAAAAGGTTGAAAATGTTCCAAACTTAATGAAACTTGACAATTATGTTATCTGGCAAGTGTTGATACAACTTTAGACTTTGAAATTTTCAAAATGGCTGCCGTTGCCATGGAAACGGCAAAAATGTAAAAAAAAATTAAAATGCTCTAAATGTACTGAAAAATTACAGAAAGATGTATAGCCATGCATATATGTGCATTGACTGTTAAATTTTTTTGAAATGGCTGCCGCTTAGTGGCAATGGGGGAAGGGTGACATCCGCTATTGCTTGCAATGGCAATTCTATAGATATAGGAAGATGTGGTGTGAGTGCCAATGAGACAACTCTCCATCCAAATAACAATTTATAAAAGTAAACCATTATAGGTCAATGTACGGCCTTCAACATGGAGCCTTGGCTCACACCGAACAACAAGCTATAAAGGGCCCCAAAAGTACTAGTGTAAAACCATTCAAACGGTAAAACCAACGGTCTAGTATATATAAAAAACGAGAAACGAGAAACACGTATAAATTACATAAATAGTTATTATTATTCTTCCACCTTTTTGTCCGCAGATTTTTGGAGCCAATGGAACCAATCTTAATGATAGTTCACTATAATGAGGAACACAAAATTCGGGTTGCAGTAGGTCTTAAGAACATAAAATGGCTGCCGTTACCATGGAAACGGAACAAATGTGAAAAATCCACTTTTTGTTTTGGTGAATTTATTGGAGATGCTTAAACTTAGAATCATTATATTTTAATACCATGTAGGTGCCCACTGTATACTGGTATTGGATGATTTTAGCAATCATTGGAACTACTATGTTGCCATGGAAACTACACCAAAATTTCAAAAATATCAAAATGCTCCAAATTTTTGAAACTTCATAGTAACGATGAGCAACATTGGTAGATGTGGCATTTAGCGTTGAATTTCCAAAATGTCTGCCGTTACCATGGAAACAATGCAAAAGGTCAAAATGCTCCAAAAACTTCAGGGTTTGGTGAATGCTTCAACTTAAAATCATCAAATTTTATACAATATAGTTGTCCACTATATACAGGTTTTGAATGATTTTGACAATCATTGGAACTACTATGTTACCATGGATACAGGAGCAAAAATTTCAAAATTTCAGAATGCTTCAAACTTAATGAAACTTCACCATAATGTTGACTGGCATGTGTGGAAGCGGCAATTGGCGTTGGAATTTCCAAATGGCTACCGTTGCCATGGAAACGGCAAAAAGTCAAAAATTTGAAAATGTTCCAAACTTAATGAAACTTGACATTTATGTTATCTGGCAAGTGTTGATACAACTTTGACTATGAAATTTTCAAAATGGCTGCCGTTACCATGGAAACGTCAAAACGTGATTTTTAAAATGCTGTGAAAGTACTGAAAATTTACAGAAAGATATAACGTCATGCATATATACATGTGCATGCAATGTCAATTTTTTTTAAATGGCTGCCACTTAGTGGCAATGGGGGAAGGGTGACATCCGCTATTGCTTGCAATGGCAATTCTAGTTATTTTTATCATTCTTGGGCAATAACATTTTTTTGAAATTCTTACCAAGCAAGGATATTCATTTCCAAAATTATCCTGTCTATCTCACAGACATATGGACAGATGGGTGGACAGACAGACATAAAGCAGTATACACCTCCTTCATTAACAGAGGTATAAAATGAAGTGTGAATCACCATTTATGTTTTAATATGAGGTTATAAAGAAAAAAACATTATAATCTATTTTTTTCATAGTGAGTGTACTTTAGGTACCTGAAAAGGCAATTCTAAATTCCTGGCTGCACAGAGATCACTTTGAAGACAGTAAACTGAGCTTCTAATTGGTTGAAATATTTGAAGATTATTTCATATTAGTTTCGTTTATAAAATTAGAATACAACTTCATATAGAAATAAACAATAAGTAAACAAATTTTTTTTAAGAATCAGAATGAAAGGGATAACAGTGAAACTATGCACATTTTGGATTATTATTATGCATAAACTATTGCTTTGTTTAGCAAATTTGTCATGTTTTGAATTTCAGAGAAAAAAACAAACCTCAGGAATAAAATGTTCAAAGAAGTCTACTCTTTTATCACTGGCTGGATGAGTTGATAACCATTCTGGACTCTTTCCATTATCAACTTTGTCTTTAAGTTCAAACTTTCTCCAGAAAACAGTTCCAAATCTTACATCAAAACATGCCTACAGTTTATAATGTGCATCATAAAAAATCAAAGACAAAATACAGCAGCTGTTCAAAAGAATCTGTAACTTTTCTTAAATCAAAACTGTACTTTATAGCAGTCATTTGAAATTTTGACTATATCATTCCAGATATCTGAAGACAACAGAATAGTATACACAAATTTGGTATGCCAAGATATATACTGTACCGGTAATTTAAGTGGTTTATTTTTGCACAATTTAAATTTCATGATTAATTTTGCTAAACCAATTCCCAGGGTTTTATTTTTGTGCTTAAAAAATTGTGAAATTTATGAAAAATAAACCCCTCACATAAATTTGCAATCTTACAGTAATCTGCAAGGATTTCTTACAAGAATTTCATGACATATCCTTTAATCAATTAAACTGTGTGCACCAAAGAGAATTCTAATAAAACAAATTTCCCTCCAAAAACTGTTTTTGTTTAAAGAGATTTTATTGTATTTTGTGTAGTGTACACACCTGGTGAAGCATAAATGATATTTGCATGTGATCACAAATACATAGGCATGTAAAGCGAGGGAGTTCCAAGTTTGTTGTTTCTTAATCTGAGAAAAGCAGATGTCTTTTGGTTGCTTGTGCCATTGGGTTGCTGTCTCACTAATGTATACACCATATCTTCTTTTATTAATATTTTTCAATATCATTAGTTCAAAATACCAGTAAATAAAATTACAGGTATGTATTCTTTCCTCAATAGTTTGGAACAAGCAACATGCAAACAAGAGTTGATAAAAAGAATTCTCTTATGTTTGTGGCCTGTTATCTATATCCGACATGATGAGATATTACACTAAATGAAATGTGATATGAATAAGTGATACAAAAATGCCTTTATTTGATTGGCCTATCCTACTATCTGTTACAAATTGAAACATTTCCATTGGCTATTCACAGGGTCAATGATGACTTTCAAAAGCATAACAGACTTCTTGGCAATGGAGATTTGTGATTTCTTTACTAATACATTTATACAAAACACTGACATGTTTTACCTGAAAGTATTTTTTTGGTCAAATCTGATTCACTTTTGAAGAGTGCATTAGCTTGAAAAACTCTGATGTTAACAGTAGTCTGGGTTCCTGACAAACTATTCTCAATTACCGTAAGCTGACTTTTATTTGAAATAATTACATTACATGTATGTTTCATTATAATAAGTTATTTTGATTGGCTAACAGCAATCTCGCGTCATTCTAAAATTAATCTTCATTTCAACATGAAATGTAACATTCATGATGAAACGAGCTTCCACAATAAAGTGCACAGGTAAACAAAAGAAAAACTTGATAGAAATCGTGTTTTCATGATCCTAGCAAAAAAATGTAATTATAAGTATTGAATGCTTCTTTTAGTAATTTTATAGGGTTGTAAAAGCGTTGACTATGCGCATATTTTAAGAATGAAGCGCTTCTGCGCTTCATACAAAATGTACTTCCGTCAACGTTTTTACACCACAATAAATTTACAAAAAGTAGCATTCAATTCTTAAGTGAAGATTCTTATTGTGAAATAAAAATATTTCACAGAAATTTCTTATTTTTACAGTAAGAGAATTAGGTTGAACAACTCATGACAGTGTGATATTGCTTGTCAATGATATAAACTCCTAGATTTAATTTCAATAATAATAATAAACTCTCCAAAGGCTCGTTTTGAAATCATATAACAAAATAAACTTATAAAACACTATACTGGGAAGTGATAGGTATACCAATGGGGACTAGCTGTTCCACTCGTTACAATTTTTTCCTTTATTGTTATGAATCACAATTTCCGCCTACTCTGCATAAGACCCAATAGAACTCCACTTGGTATATATATATGATTCATAATATCTGCAGATACTTAGGCAATATATACACTGTCCATAAGCAAACCAGATTTGATTAAATATGCAAATGAAATTTGTCCATCTCATTCTTAATCTATCTAATTTTAATAGTAGACAATAAATTTAGATTTTTAGACCTTGATATTATAATTTCTCATAGTAATCTTCATACCAAAAATTATAATAGATGGGACACCTTTTTCTGTCCTATTGTGAATTTTCCTTTTCTTGATAAAGATATTCTGTTTGCTCCTTTTCAAGGAGTGTACATTTCTCAGTTGGTTCTATATGCTTGTGTTAACACTGATGTCTCTAATTTCAAAGCACATAATCTTTTTATTACTAAAATACTTTAAAACCAGGCATATAAACTTTTACTCACTTAATTACGAATACAATGTACATAAATGTATACAATATTTTATGTGTAAGTATGATTCAACCTGCAGAATTTATTTTTAAAAGTGGGATTTCACATACATTTTTTTATGGTAATTTTACTTATAAATCTAACCAGTTCAGAGTTGTCCTTTAATTCTTTCTTTTAGAATAATAAACTTATTGATAAAGGTTAGAATAACACTGTTGTTTTTCATTCATTGCAATCAGTTTTTAGGGGAGATGAATATCAATTCATAAAATTCTGTTCAGGTTTGATCGGCGATAATATGGAATGTCTCACTCTTCACCCCTTTAAATATCAAGTTTTATTACATTAATTGCAATGAAATACCGTGATTTCCCAGTGTAATAAAAACCGATAATTTCACATGTAAATTTAGTCTGATAATTTCACTCCTCTGATGTCATACAGAAATGGGTGTAGTCAAGACCTTGTTGATGAAGTTGCAGCAATACAATTGAGAATGTAAAAGATATAGTTCCTTTCATTTTTTTCTTTATTTTCATTAAAAAGTCCATGGTCAATGTAATAAAAAGAATAACTAATCCAAGAATTCAAATATTGAAACATATTCAACTTCTGACCGAACAACACTAATAATTAACTAATGTGCTATGCACATTCGTGAATTAATGTGTTGTTCTGTCACTCGTATATTTTTCTATATTTAAATTCTTGGATTAATTATTCTATAAGTATACAGATATTTTAAGTGAAGTTTTAATAGAGTATTTAGAGGGTTAAACTTAACTCCAATAATCTGAATTAAATCACTAACAAAGTGGTGAAATAATTTATGACATACTTTAGCAGCTAGTTCTAAGCCAACTTTGTCTGCCTCTGTTTCACGTAACCTGTTATGTGGTAAGTGCAACATATACTGAAAAAGAAAGTATCACTTTTTTATTCACTTTCATGCATACTTATCTATTATCTTCATCTTTCATACTCTGTTGTACTTCAAAATAACCACTTACACAAAATGAAAAATATTACCTTAAACTTGATTACACAATTGACTGTGACATTA
Source organism: Mytilus coruscus (assembly GCA_017311375.1). Lineage (NCBI taxonomy): Eukaryota > Metazoa > Mollusca > Bivalvia > Mytilida > Mytilidae > Mytilus > Mytilus coruscus. Next base: position 117,070,038 of record CM029595.1, read on the forward strand.
TAAGAGGGATTTCTAATAAGCCTTTTCCATGAATATGTTGCATGACATGAAAGCACAAGAGCAGAAACACAAAAAAGCACTTCCTGTATCAACATTTTTTGGGGCAATGGTTGTGATTTGTATAATTCCTGAATATGTGGAAGTCAACAGTTAAGATTTTGTTTAATTTCATAACTTTACTGAATACTGCTAAATAACCAACAAAAAAGATATACATGTATTCCATTGTCTTTAAAGTATAAACATGTACTAGATTCAACATTTAATTCTGCAAATTGGAGATATATGAAAATAACATTTGATTTGGGACCAATTTGACTTTAAATCACACTTTCTACTTTATAGAACAGTTATCAAAATGTATGTTTTAAATCATTTACTTACAATCTTTCAAACTGAATGTCACTTTTTTCAAACTTTATTCAGTAACTGATATAAGCCCATTTATGAAATGAGAAAATTTGTTATGTACTATCATTCTATGAACTATGCTTAAAAAAATGAAGTGGACTGATATCAAATTCCAAAATATTACTTGTGCTTGTTGATTTTAGACTTACTCAAGTACAGTTAATACTATGTTTATCACTGGTAGGCCCTTTTATACATTGCTCAGCCTGGTACCGCCATTATTTACCTATTTAAGTAATTTTGTGATAGTGTTTTATATGTATGTCCTCCATACTGTAACTCTTATATAAATTTACCTTAGTTACTTTGTGAACAAACCAGTTGAAAACAAAAGCAATTCCATCATATGGTATTACAGCCCACAAAGCTGCCATAATCAGTATCACAAAATAATCTATCCACTGGGCCTGACTAAGTGACTCTGCCTGCAAAATCATAATTTATTAAAGGTTAAAAACAAACTGAGGGAATTTACATGTTACAACATTAAACAAAGAAATCATCTAAAAACTGCTTTAACAATACCCACCAAAAAAAATCAGACACCAAAATATCCCTTTTTTGAAAATGTCCAATTAGGACTTTATGTGGCTATTTTATAATTCATGAAAAATAATCTTTTGAAATACTGTGGATTCATTAACATTGGTTGGGGACACATTTTAGTAGATTTTGTGGGTACAATGTACAAGTATACCATGAATTTAAATGTTCAACTATGTATAAATTTCATATGGGCTTGTATGCAGACTTTGACAAATCCAGGAAAATACAATTGACTCCGATTTCAGGAAAGTTGGTACCTACAAAAATAAATGAGTTGTTTGAAAAACATGTACCTCTATGACTGCTTATTGCATGTATGCCATCATGCATGGCATGATTTATCTTACAATTAAAATTTCATTCATTTTAACTTAAATAAAGGTTGTCTTTTTCAAAGCACAATTTTCCTTTTTCAAATAATTGAATTGGTACATACATGGGATTGGAGTAAATTTTTAAAGCTAGAGTAATTTTTATAAGTCTAACAAATTTGTTTTTTGATTTTGACTATCTTGTCTTGATCAATTGATTAAAACAGATAAATAATTTAAATTGCAAATTTAAATGATTTGCTTCAAAATTACATTATCATAGAATCTTCAGCCATTTAAGGAAAAAATATTATTTACTGTAAGATACATACTAATAGTGTTGGGTTTATTGCAATATTAAAGGCATTATTATCAGTATACTGATATCTCAATTGTTGCATTTATATATGAACACAAAATGTTAACTATCAACTTTGTAAATATATTTTAAGGCTTCCTATATAACCATTATTGAAAAAACTCTTTATCTGGCTAGAGTTATTTCCCTTGTTCAGTGAACTTTTTTATCAAAATATCCTAAAAAGAACTTCAGAAAAAAGCAGAAATTAGTCAAGATCTATTGAAATTTCAAAAGTAAATGGTTAACTCATGGCCAAACAGTTTTTTCTTCAATAAAACTGATTGACATCAAGTTTTATAAATGTATAATCAAAGTACTAAAGTACTGAACATCAGATGACCTTAAGTTCTTGTGGATCGTCACAAGCACTTGTCTCAGAAAAAAAATTACATCTCTATACCTGAAAGTGAGGTTAATATACAGAGATATATTTTTTTCTGAGAAAAGTTTGTCGTGGATGATGATTAAATGACAGGGAATTCAACCTAACCGTAATAACTATTATATTGTAGTGATACAAATCTGTATACTCTGGTTTGTTGTTATATATTATTATAGTTTTGTATATAACAGTTACATGTATATATAATTTTCATCCATTTGTATATAATTCTATTCTATTATTCTAATAATAGTGCAGTGCAAGTGCATGGTGGACACTCTTCTGTAATAATTTGATTTTTCTAATAGATTGGATTTGAGCAGGCATTCATATTTTCCTGCAAAACGTTCTTGAAATATTCTTTCATATGCGTTAACACAATTTTTCTGTATGTGTGCATAGATATTAATGATTTTTTACTTATATATATATATTTCTAACGACAAAACATTTTCATATTATTAATTTATGTTCTAAAAAAAATATTTTTATGAGTATTCATTGAAGAAATGAATTTATAACAAGCGATAAGGAATGTTATTTTGCACTCGATAATGTCCGCGTATTTATAGATCGGTTACCAGTCAAAAACGAAAGTTACATAAGTAGAAATCTCTGTGGCAACAATACATCGGAATGCCCTCACGGTCATCACGATGTAAAAAGTTGCATTTAACTTGAACATAATAAACATACTTTAATATTTAGTGTTTTAGTCCTATAGTTATATACCAGTATTTAAAACTTACTGCATGTTTGAGTATAGCATGTGCCATTTCATGTCCTAATACAATTGCTAATTCATCTTCAGTTTCCGCAAATAAAATCAGTCCTGTGTAAACAAACACATCACCTGTCTAAAAGTAAAACAAGTCATGTTCAAATTTTAAAACATCTTCCTTTTTTTTACTAGAGAGTGCACTGTGCACTGAGTGGTGAAAAACTCAAACAGAATTTTTTTTTTTAATAAAGACAAACTAGGAGTACTGCTCCACTTCATTGAATACTGGAACGGTCTTGTCGTGAAGAATAAAAAACTATGTGGTTATCAGAGGGAATCTTAACTCTTTTTGATATATTTAACAATTTAAGGCTATGAGAAGGGGGGATGGTACATGAACCACATGATATTGGACATGTTCTAAATGATAGAAATGACTAAACATGACCATAAAATAAAGCTTGAAAAACTATGCATTTATCAAATTTTCCAAAAAATTTTCGCTGTGTAAAAATCAGAGAAGTCATATCAAAAGGGCTCCTGCTAAATGATACAAAATATAGTCTCATATAGTGCCCTAATTTAAATTTAACCATGTATGTGAAAATGTCTCAGTCAGTATATCATAATTCATGATAAGGACAAAGAATTGAAGATAATGTTACTACCACTTACCTGAAATGTATTTCACACCTGTGTGCACACACACTAGGACTTTGTAAAAATGTAGTTCTGTCAATTTTTTGCTCAAAAACATTTGGAATTTAATAAGTTTTTATATTATTTTGATAAACTATATCATCTACTGCTAAAATTATTTAGTTGCAAACCATTTAAACATGATAAATAACCTCAAATTGATGGATCTATTTCTGATTCTTGTTAATCTGTCAGGTGAACAGGAAAATCACAGCTGTCAACTAACCCTTGTTTGTAACTGTTTTAATGACAGGGTATTTTACTAGAGCTTGTTTTTACAGTAATTATGCTTCATGTCAGTTTTAAGACTGAAATAGTTTGCCTGTATTAGGGAAAACTGTTCAGCCAGAAAAAAATGCCTAGACTTTTGATTTTGGTTCTTAATCATATTTTTCAGATATGCTTAGTTTAACCCCGCCACATTCTTCATGTGCCTGTCCCAAGTAAGGAGCCTGTAGTTCAGTGGTTGTTGTTGGTTCATGTCTGTCATATTTGTTTTTTGTAAATTGTTTTGTTGTAAACTAGGTCATTAGTGTTCTCAATTGAATTGTTTCATATTTTTCATGTCGGGTCCTTTTAAAGCTGACTATACAGTATGGGTTTTTCTCATTGTTGAAGGCCGTACGGTTGCCTATAATTGCTTACATCCACTTCATTTGAACTTTGGCGGATAGTTGTCTCATTGGCAATCATACCACATCTCCTTATTTTTATATTAGTGTCTTTTATCTGAAAATTTATTGAAAGAAACATATTCGTCCAGCAAATATGACTGTTTTGAAGCCCTGTTTATAACTATATTTTCTAATTTACTATGATAAAACATCCAATGAAGTATTATATGTAATAGTAAAAATCATGAAGTCAAGCTCTATTTAACTAGAGGCTCTAAAGACCCTGTGTCGCTCACCTATATCTGTGTGCATCTTCAACAATGGACAACCTCCAACATGGTAGAATAGAATAGAATTCATGACAAGAAATCTCTTTTTGTTGATTTTGTATTGCTGATAAATTTTTTTGTTTACAATTTCTCTGTATCTTCTTCAGTTTTTGCCCAAAACACAAAAAAAAAAAAAAAGTTGTCATTGGGCCATCACTCTTATAAAGATTCTCTAACTATTTAGCCAAAATTTGACTTAATTGTAGATCTTGTCTTGCTGATCATTTTTATTATTTAAAGTTTCTATCTATCTTTTATAGTTTTCAAGATAATAGACAAAAATGCCAAAAATTGGTAAAAATCGTCATTAAAGAGTAAGAACTCCAATAACAAGTCAACTAACGATTTCAACCATTTGACTTATTTGTTCATCTTGTCTTGCTGATGCTTTTTGCTATTTAGAGTGTCTATATATCTACTATAGTTTTCAAGATAATAGGCAAAAACACTAAAAATTGTTAAAAATCGTCATTAAAGAGCAAGAACTCCAATAATGAGTGACGATTTCAGTCGACTGACAATTTCAGCAATGTTGACTTATATGTAGATCTTGTCTTGGTGATCATTTTTTGCTTTTAAAGTGTCTATCCTTTATAGTTTTTAAGATATTACAGCAAATACGCAAAATATTGGTAAAAATTGTCAATAAAGAGAAAAACTCAAATAACAAGTCGTCTGAAGATTTAGACCATTATAATCATTTGTGGATCTTGTCTTGCTGATCATTTTTGTAAAAAAAATGCAGATTTCATCAAATAAAAACAATCAATGAATATGCTAGAAAAATTAAGTTCCCTTTGAAATACCTACTGGTAAAACAAATGCATTGACATTATCAGGGTCATCTACAATAGATAGTGTCCATTTCTGATTCTCTACTTCTTTTATATCTGTGTTAGCTTCATATAATCGCTGAATGATCTTTAATATAGCAGGATATAGCGGATGGTTTGTTGAAAGAATCTTTTCTTGTAGCTGCTCCTGAAGCTAAATAGAAAATTTCTCAAGATTTTACATTATTTTGAAAAATATTACATGTGTCAGACTTTGAACCTGTAGTTGTTCACATACTTGTACTTGTGCTTATTGGTGGATAGTTGTCTCATTGGCAATCATACTAAATCTTTTTATTTTGATATTAAAAGATGGCACTGATCAAACTGAATCTAAATATCACCGAAATATGGGATTTAAATCAGACTGTTTCAAATACAAAATATGTCTCAAAATACAGGGTCAAAGTTTCAAAGTTTTACAAATTAGATTATGACTAAAGTGCAAATCCTTGCCTGATATGCATTTGTCACTTTGAATAACAAAGGGAAAAAATATAAGAAGAAACCAAGGAGTCAATAAAAAATTCTATTCTAACATTGGACTCAGGCTTCTTTTAAACTGAGTTTTACTGTGCATATTGCTGCGTGTTTGATTATTCCACATTGGCTAGAGGTATAGGGGAAGGGTTGAGATCTCACCACACATGTTTAACCCCGCAGCATTTACGCGACTGTCCCAAGTCAGGAGCCTCTAGCCTTTGTAAGTCTTGTGTGTGGTGTCCATTTTGCTGAACTAGTATACATTATTGTTTAAGGCCAGCTGAAGCCAGCCTATGGGTGCGGGATTTTCTTACTGCGTTAAAGACCAATTGGTGACCTTGGGCTGTTTTCTTCTCTTTGGTCAGGTTGTTGTCTCTTTGACACATTCCCTGTTTCCATTCTCAATTCTATATGTTACAGTCAGCATGATTGGTGAGCTTAGGTACTATGGAAGGGTAGGCAGTTGCTGTTCAAATGATAGCACCTGTGACGTTGTTCATATCAAGTCAGATATGAATTGATATTAGTTCTTTTTTTTTAACATATTCCCTCAACTTGCATATTGTACATGTAGATAAAAATATATATATGCTAATTGAACACTAAAATCTCTCAACATTCAAATATTGGTCGATTCGGTTTTTTTTTATCATATTAAATCACAAGCAATGAACACAGAATTCACAAAGTTAAAAAAGGAAATAGGGATGAGTGATTTGGCTTATGCTTTGTTTTACTATATCCCTCAGGAACTTATGGGTATGTAAGGGAAATTATCAAAGTCATCTCCCTTTTGTCTGAATCCTGATTGTGATCAAACAGATTACCTGCTCAGCTTCAATCTTCATCACACGTTGAAACTGACAATCTGTAAATGCTATGAATCTTCTCCTTCCTGTTATAGGGGCCTCTTGTATATGGCTCCAGTAATAAAGACTTCCAAGAACAGAAATTCCTGATATTACTAATAAAATTTCCTTCCACTGTTTTTTAGAAAGATGAATAAAGTGAAGTCTTTTATGGTCAGGTAAGGTTTTCCACCATTGTCTGAAACCTCTGTAAAATATATAAGAAATCACAAAGTTAAATTAATGTTACTCACAATAATAAAAATACATAGTTCCAATGTCCCCACGTTGCACATATTTTATCTATCCAGGGTCAATAACTAAAAAAAAAAAAACACTTTTTTTTTGTTGTTCTTTAAAACAATTTATAAATAAAAAGCTTGCGCAGTGGCATAAAAGTTTTTTTTATTGTATACTAAATATTTCAAACAGACCTTCAAGGGCATTACTTATAGTCAGTGTTCTCCCCAGGGCCTTTTAGCATCATGGTAATGTGATGCTATAATCTTAAATGTGATGCTATCTGAAGTGGTTTTCTTATAGATTATGTTATTGATGTGATGCTATAATTTTTAGAAACAAGATGGTATTTCAATTTCCCCTGTTTACCAGGATGCTAAATGAAATATCTGGGGAGAACACTGTTATAGTATCCTATAAGTTTTATAAAAAATTGTAGCCGCGAGAGCACTAACGAGGCCATTTTCCTTAAGTTTAATATTTCCAAGGGTCATAACTCTTTTAAAAGGGTCAATCATCCACCATCATAAAACTTGTCCGAGATATTGCTGATATCAACCTATAGTAAAAGTTTTATAAAAATCTTGCTAGAATTGTACCCGTTAGAGCGCTAACAAGGCCATATTCCAAAATTTAATATTTCCAAGGGTTATAACTCCTTTCAAAAAATTTGATCGTCCACCATTACATAACTTGTACGAGATATTGCTGATATTAACCTATAGTATAAGTTTTATAAAAATCTGACAAGAATTGTTCCCGTGAGAGCGCTTACAAGGCCATTTTCCAAAAATCTAATATTTCCAAGGGTCATAACTCTTTTAAATAAAATGCTCCGCAGGGCGCAGCTTGATACGACCGCAGAGGTCGAACCCTGAACAGTTGGGGCAAGTATGGACACAACATTCAAGCTTGATACAGCTCTGAATTTGGATTGTGATTAAATATTTGACACAGCATAGGTTTCTGACACAGAATGAATGTAATCTAAGAACTTAATTTTTTTCAGCATAGGTTTCTGACACAGAATGAATGTAGTCTAAGAACTTAATTTTTTTTAATTTACCTATTATGGTCCAATATCCAAAATCTAAATACATGGTTAGATTCAGCATATCAAAGAACCCCAAGAGTTCAATTTTTGATGAAATCAAACAAAGTTTAATTTTGGACCCTTTTAACCTCAATGTGGACAAAGTTGATAACAAGGCCCAAAAATCAAAAATCTAAATACATGGTTAGATTCAGCATATCAAAGGACCCCATATATTCAATTTTTGTTGAAATCAAACAAAGTCTAATTTTGGACCCCGATTTGGACCAACTTGAAAACTGGGCCCATAATCAAAAATCTAAATACTTGTTTAGATTCAGCATATCAAAGAACCCTAAGAATTCAATTTTTGTTAAAATCAAACTAAGTTTAATTTTGGACCCTTTGCACCTTAATGTAGACCAATTTGAAAACGGGACCAAAATTAAGAATCTAAATACACGGTTAGATTCAGCATATGAAAGAACCCCATATATTCAATTTTGTTGAAATCAAACAAAGTTTAATTTTGGACCCCGATTTGGACCAACTTGAAAACTGGACCCATAATCAAAATCTAAATACATGTTTAGATTCAGCATATCAAAGAACCCTAAGAATTCAATTTTGTTAAAATCAAACTAAGTTTAATTTTGGACCCTTTGGACCTTAATGTAGGACAATTTGAAAACGGACCAAAAGTTAAGAATCTAAATACACGGTTAGATTCAGCATATCAAAGAACCCCATATATTCAATTTTTGTTGAAATCAAACAAAGTTTAATTTTGGACCCTGATTTGGACCAACTTGAAAACTGGGCCCATAATCAAAAATCTAAATACATGTTTAGATTCAGTATATCAAAGAACCCTAAGAATTCAATTTTTGTTAAAATCAAACTAAGTTTAATTTTGGACCCTTTGGACCTTAATGTAGACCAATTTGAAAACGGGACCAAAAATCAAGAATCTAAATACACGGTTAGATTCCGCATATCAAAGAACCCCAATAAATCAATTTTTGATGAAATCTAACAAAGTTTAATTTTGGACCCTTTGGACCTCAATGTGGACCAATTTAAAAACGGGGCCAAAATCCAAAAACTTAATACACGGTTAGATTCAGCATATTAAAGAACCCCAAGAATTCAAGAATAAAACCCCATTGAAATTGGTCAAGAAATAAGCAATTTATACAAAGTATCTTCTTTTGCACAATACTGTGCAATTGAATATTTCTTGCAATTGCGCAATACTGTGCAACTGAATATTTCTTGCTATTGTGCAATACTGTACAATTGACAATATCTTGCTATTGTGCAATACTGTGCTATTGGATATTTCTTGCTATTGCGCAATACTGTGCAATTGAAGATTTCTTGCTATTGCGCAATACTGTGCAATTGAAAATTTCTTGCTATTGCACAATACTTATTATATAATAATTTACACATCCTGTTTGGTGTGTATCTCCTGCCATATCATTATTATTTGCTTTTAAATATAAATCAGAAATAACCAACTTAAAATGGAAAATTTTAAAGAAAAAAAAAGGAAAAAAAAATCCCTCCCCAATTTTTGAACCCCCTTATGATTCATGACCCCAAACTCAATCCCAGCCTTCCCTTTGAGGTATGGTACCTTGCAGTACAATTTCAGAGATCCATACACTTGAACACAAGTTATTGTCTGGAAACTAGAAAATGATTATTTTGGCCCTTTTGGCCCCTAATTGCTAAACGTTTAGGCAATTACCCCAAACTCAATTCCAGCTTTCCTTTGTGATATGGAACCTTGTAGTACAATTTCAGAAAGATCCATACGCTTACACACAAGTTATTGTCATGAAACTAGAAAATGCTTGTTTTTGCCCTTTTTGGCCCCTTATTCCTAAAATTTTGAGGCAATTACCCCAAACTCAATCCCAGCATTCCCTTTGTGATATGGAACCTTGTGGTACAATGTCAGAGATCCATACACTTACACACAAGTTATTGTCTGGAAGTTACAAAATGCTTATTTTGGCCCCTTTGGCCCCTAATTCCTTAACTGTTGGTACCATAACCCCCAAAATCAATCCCAACCTTCCTTTTGTGGTATTGAACCTTATGGTAAAATTTCCTAGAGATCCGTTCACTTAAACTAAAGTTAGAGTGCGAAAACCAATGTGTCTTCGGACGACGACGACGACGACGCCAACGTCATACCAATATACGACCACAAAAATTTTTTGCGGTCGTATAAAAAGTCAATCGTCCACTATTATCGAACTTGTCCGAGATATTGCTGATATTAACCTATAGTATAAGTTTTATAAAAATCTGGCAAGAATTGTACCCGTGAGAGCGCTAACGAGGCCATTTTCCATAAATTTAATATCTCCAAGGGACATAACTCTTTAAAAAATCGATTGACCACTACCTGTGAGAGTGCTAACATGACCGGACGGACACATGGACGGACGCCTGGTATTTCCATGTCCCCAGCAACACATTACACGGGGGACAATAATGTAAGTAAAAGCAAACTAGTATCCTTTTCCTGCATGAGTTCAGAATAGATAATAAACATGATAAAGCAACAGGTATTTATTATATGTTATGGAACTGTTGAAATAAACCATAACTTATGTCAAATAATAGCTGTATATTAACAAGTTTATATGTTCAAGCTACTATTAAATGTATTGAATAAATTTATTAAATTGGTTGCAATGAATTACTGTGATTTCACATGTGAAAAATAATCTGATCATTTCACTCCACTGACGTCAAAAATCCATGAGTGTTGTCAAGACCTTGTCAATGATGTTGCATCAAAACAATTGAGAATGCATAGAAAGAAATATAGTTCCTTTCATTTTCTACTTTATCATTAATAAAAAGTCCATGGTTAATGTAAAAAAAATAACAAATTTATAGAATAACTAATCCAAGAATTATAAAATAATGCAAAATATTTAACTATTGACCAAACAACACTAAGCGCATTCGTGAATTAATGTGTTGTTCGGTCACTCTTTGAATATTTTTCTATATTTATTGAATTGTTGGATTATTTATTCTATAAATATATTACTTTTTGTTCACTTTTATGTAAAAAGAACCTGTAAACAAGAATTTCGATGTGATTTTGTGTAAAGTTTACTCCCACTTGCTATTAGAACTTTATGCTCATTGGGAATGTTGGGTATAATTAAAATTCAAAACATCCATGAAATCTTTAAACATGAAGTGGTCTGAAAATTCCTAATATGGTACCACTCAACATTACATAGATCAAATCATTCCTTAATACAGAAGCTTAAAAAGCTGAATTGAAACATGTGGAACATGTGGATGGACAAGGTCATTGTAGTTTACCACCCACTCTGTGAGCGGAGGTATAAAAATAATCATAGAATATTTCTATATCTTGCATAACCAAGTATTGGCTTTAGAGGTGGAATTTTAAACACCTCTGCATAAGGTCATACAATAAAAAGATTAGAATCAGACCTCGGGTCAATTACATGCCAAAGTAATTAATTACATTTCAATTACATTGATTTTTAAATGTAATTAATTACATCACAATTACATTGATTTTCAAATGTAATTAATTACATCACAATTACATCGATTTTCAAATGTAATTAATTACATTACAATTACATTGCCAATGTAATTAATTACATTTCAATTACTTTTATCCAAAAACATGTTAGAGTAATATCAATCATTTAGAATAAAATCATAAAAATGACAACAGGCTAGAATAGAATGAAACTTTTACATATATATATAAGTGCACTTTTTAACAGTGAAAACATTTGAACAAGATTTGTTTTAAAAAATGTTTTAGAATTTCTGACGTCCTTGTTACATTTAATCACCATTAGATTTTCAATGCTGATTATTTGATTGCATTTCTTAATTTTTAAGGAAAACAATTTATTAAGATGTATATTATAAAGATATATATATATATATATATATAAACAAGTCTAAATTGAAAACAACGTTCAAACCTATGGTTGCGTTGGATAAAAACCGCAATTTTTATACGTGTGCATGCAAAACAAATTTCTTGTTAGAGGGGTCTAAATACAGCACAAACAACATTTTCCAAAAGACCAAAAAAGTGAAAAAGTATATTTTAACAAAACGCATTTGACTAACAGGTTGAACAACAAATGTTCTTAAACCCTGCTGACTGCCACTGGCGATTGCCAAATAAACAGATCACCGATGTAATAAATGGATCTTAATTATAAATTTAATACTAAACAGAAAACAATAAACTTGCGGAAAATATGGTATACCGCAAACAAAAGGTGCAAAGGTTTTTGTACACCATATCCAGATTTCGACAATTAATGTCTCTTCAGTGATGTTAGGAATCGAAACGGTATTTGGAAAGCCATACAATTTACCTAAATTTAGGATAGACTCTTGAATTTTGAGGAGTCAAAATAGGATGAACGGATCATATAAACCCAAGGCAAATATAATACAAGCCCAAACGAAAAATATAAACAAGTCTAAATTGAAAACAACGTTTAAACCTATGGTTGCGTTGGATAAAACCGCAATTTTAAACGTGTGCATGCAAAACAAATTTCTTGTTAGAGGGTCTAAATACAGCACAAACAACATTTTCCAAAAGACCAAAAAAGTGAAAAAGTACATTTTAACAAAACGCATTTGACTAACAGGTTGACCAACAAATGTTCTTAAACCCTGCTGACTGCCACTGGCGATTGCCAAATAAATGGATCACCAATGTAATAAATGGATCTTAATTATAAATTTAATACTAAACACAAGTAAACAGAAAACAATAAACTTGCGAAAAATATGGTATACCGCAAACAAAAGGTGCAAAGGTTTTTGTACACCATATCCGGATTTCGACATTTAATGTCTCTTCAGTGATGTTAGGAATCGAAACGGTAATTGGAAAGCCATACAGTTTACCTCAATTTAGGATAGACTCTTGAATTTTGAGGAGTCAAAATAGGATGAACGGATCATATAAACCCAAGGCAAATATAATACAAGCCCAAACGAAAAATATAAACAAGTCTAAATTGAAAACAACGTTCAAACCTATGGTTGCGTTGGATAAAACCGCAATTTTATACGTGTGCACGCAAAACAAATTTCTTGTTAGAGGGTCTAAATACAGCACAAACAACATTTTCCAAAAGACTAAAAAAGTGAAAAAGTATATTTTAACAAAACGCATTTGACTAACAGGTTGAACAACAAATGTTCTTAAACCCTGCTGACTGCCACTGGCGATTGCCAAATAAACAGATCACCGATGTAATAAATATATATATATATATATATATAGATCCAGATTAATATATTTTTTATTCTTAAAATTTCAAGTTTCTACTAAAAATGTTAATTTAGATTTTAAAGGTTTTCTTATGTACCTCATGTAAAATTTGAAGTAACTTTAAAGCTTCCATTTATTACAGAAGAGTAATGCATTTTCCAGAGTTGTCTTTTGACAAGTCAAAATTGTCAAGTATATTGGACACCATTCTTGTGTTTTGACTGCTTTTTCACAATTTTGTAGAACCTGTTTAAATAATATTGATCTGTGCAGATTTTAACATATAAATATGATGGTTTAAAAAAACATTACCTTTGCCATTTTAATCAAGGGACAAACGTGTACTCAATAATTAGTTAAGAGAAAGGAATAACCTGAGGCTAAGATTATTGTTAATTGTTAAAATAACATATTTACAAATTGCATGTAAATAAATTGGTATTGTTTTTAATATTAAGATTTTTTATTTAAACATGTCAAAATAAATTGCTTTCCTGAGCGCAGCTGGATACGACTGCAGATGTCCAACCCTGAAAAGTTGCGGCCAAAATGGACACATTATTCACGCTTGACACAGGTCTGAAGTTGGATTGTAATTAAATATTTGACACATAATAGGTTTCTGACACAGAATAAGTGTAGTCAAAACTTAAAATTGGTTATATGATTTGAATTTATATTCAATTTTTTGCTTTTGTGCAATACACTATGCTGTTGCGATTGCCCCCCAAAAAAAATTTACCGTTTTTTTTGCTTTTGTGCAATACACTATGCTGTTGAATATTAACCCCCAAAAAAATATTTGAAGAAATTTTCTTTTAATTTCTGAAATCTGAAATGAGAAAATTGTAGCCCCTCCACACCCACAAATTTTTTCAACTCCCCTTTCCTTATTCCAAAAATAATCTCAATTCAAATTTCTAATGGAGTTTGCAACCATAACTACTCATTTAAATACATCATAAAATATTAAAATATAAAATGACATACAGTCATGGTTAAAATTAATATTAATTAATAGTAACTTCTAAAACTAAATTTACAGCTAATCATCTCAAGACAATCATCATTTCTTAATACATAATTTACAAGCAGTGTAAGGGAGGTAATCAAACATATGTACAACAGTATTCTTTAAATGGATTGGATTACCTCCCTTACACTCCTTTTAAATTGTCTAAATTGTCCTTTAACCATAAAAACCCTTGTTTTTCCCCCTTTTTTGCCCCTAATTGCTTAATGGTTTAAGCCATAACCCCCATAACCATCCCTTTGTTGTATGGAAACTTGTGGTATAATTTCAGAGAGATTCATACACTTAAACACAAGTTATTGTCTGGAAACTGCAAAAATGCTTATTTGGGCCCCTTTTTTGGCCCCAAATTCCTAAACCTTTGGGACCATAACCCCTAAAATCAATCCTAACCTTCCTTTTGTGGTTATAAACTTTGTGTTAAAGTTTTATTGATTTCTATTTACTTATACTTAAGTTATTTCCCGGAAACCATCTGTCTTCGGACGACAACGACGACGACGACAACGTGATACCAATATACGACCAAAAAATGTTTAATTTTTGCGGTCGTATAAAAATTGATGAATTAAATACAAATAAATATTATTATACATGCTATAATGATTAATGAAATATCAAGGAATAGTATATTATTTCATCATCATAAAAGTTTAAAAAGTATAAAAAATCAAAGTACCTAGTGCATACTAAATGTAGGAAAAAATAAAAATTTACAAGTTACATCAGAAAAGCCAAAAATGTTTAAGTTCCATGCAATTATTTAAATGTAATTCAGAGTAATTGAAAAGTAATTCATAATAACATGGCACAAAGGCAATGTAATTCATTACTTTCAATTACATCATGTAATTGAAAATATGCTCAATTACACATTACATTGAATTAAATTCAAAATTGTATACATGTACAGCTAATTACAATTACATTTTTAATTACCCCATGCCTGATTAGAATGTATGCTTTTTGATTTTGTAAACATAGAAATCATGATTAATTGGTGAATATATACATGTATTATATTTTGCACATAACCTGCACAGGAACATGAGGTACGAGACAACATTTTTTAATAAAATTCATATACTCAAACACCAATAAGGTTAACAACTTGCTCCTTAGAAAAAAATTACAGTGATTGTTCATAGTAACAAATGAAGCAGCTACATGTAAGTCTGACATAAACCATTTCAGATATTTTTTTTCAAAATTAGTATATCAGAACTTTTATTTCTTGGCCTACAAATCTTCTTTTTTCACTGTTTATGGCTCATTTTAAAGGAGACATGACACGATTTTCAATTTGTGTTTCAAAATGTTTATTTATATTTAACTTTCCCCAAAAATATATCGATAGCAATATAAGTGTCAAATATTTGGTAAAATATGTATTTTAATGAGATTTTAATGCAACGATTTATCGACCTGTCAAATATGCATATTTCCATCCCGGAAGTCATTCAGAACGAGGCTACTACGTCAGTGGTTACATTCATTCATATTAACATATGGGTACAGCACAAATTTAGTTTCGATTATTATCCAACAAAACGCATGACAGTGATAAACAATGATTATGTGTGATGCCGATGGATTCAACAATATAATTAAAAAGAATATTCACATATTTTCTGTTTTTTCGAACGACACGCAGACTTAGATGGTGTAAAGATGGGACTTGTAAACAAGCCCAAACTACACTTCTTTCTGCCCACTTTCATAAGGAATCAATAGTTGAGTTCTCGGGTGCCATGCCATGAGTTCATCATAGGACACAGGTGTACGGTACAGGTGATTGAGTTTCGCAATTTCAGGTCTCGTTTGAAGTTGCAAGCTTCAGGTGTCACGCCACATGGGGGATTGATAAGACATAGCTATTACGCAATATTACTTCATAAGCTCTTTGTGTACAACCTGGATGTTGGTGTTGCCGAGGCACAGGTGAGATTGGAATATATTATTGTTACAGTAATACAGGTACAACTATCTGATCATATGTTTAATGAATACCTGTAGTACTACTATACAATACCCTATGCACCACCAATTAAATACCCTAACCAGTGTTGATAACTAATAGACAACCTGTATATAGATCTTATATCTGTTGCTTTTAAGAATATGCAGATGTAAAGGTTTATAACAGATGCAATTTTACTTGACTTCTTAATTGAGATGGAAAAGTAATATTCCTGTATGCTTGCAAGTGTATAACTTCATAAGAAATTGTTAGGCAAAAGCATAAAAGCAACCAAGGAAATGATACATGAATGTGAATCATAAGTCTTTTACATTCTTATATTGAACATCGAATATAATTATTGACAACTATTTAGTTGGTAAAGATTCAGATGATGAAAACATTTCTTTTCAAAATGGAAACTTTATAATAAATGAAGAAAGTGTCGTGAACCGTCGGCCTCCAACAATGAGAAAACCCCATACCGCATATTCGCTATAAAAGTTCTCAACATGAAAATGTGAAACAATTTTAACGAGAAAACTAACTTATTTATAATAAAATAATTTCCATGAAAAATATTGACAGACATGAACCAACGACAACCACTGATCTATATGTTCCTGATTTGAGACAGACACATTCAAAATGTGTCGGTGGTACATGTTTGTGAGTGTCTACCCCCTCAAAAAAAAAAAAAAAAAAAAAACGTGACAGTGGTCTTACAGCAGTATATAAGAACTATAAAACCAGTCTAACTCAAAAGATCGGTGCAGTAGAGAAACCACTAACGTTAAAGCAATAGAGACAGCGCACAAATCATACTGTTAGCTAGATCAAAGCCAAGTACAGTTAATAGTATTATACACAAATCATGTTCTCGAAGACTGAAGTATGTTACATGTAAACATTTTCCTGCTCAGTCCGATTGAAAATCTAAAATTTATTCAAATGACCCTTTTAGAAGAAATATTTTGAAAAAGAACATTATGTGTTGCGAATATTTTCCTGGACTCAAGCGTTTTGCTGGTAGCAATAAACAAATTGATTGCTAAATGATATTTGGGCGAGAGGAGTGGAAATAAGTGAATTTGAATTTACTTTGTTTATACGTAATTCCTTAAATTTGAAGTTAGATTTATAAGGGTCTTGATGGAATAGCATACTTTAGAAGTGTAGTATAACTATATTAATCATTTCAACATAAAGATAGTTTTTCTTAAAAATGTATGGTTTTAAAAGGTAAATAACATAACACGTGACTAAATCACACTACAGGTGCCTTCTTACCTTTCACCTTGTCAAGTATGCTATAGGTGTCAAAATTTAATTACTAAAACAACAGCCTCCAATAAATGTTTTGTATTGTGTAATTTAAACAAATGGTGAAACGTAAATAAAATATTGAATTGAATTGTTTACATAAAAGGGCGGAAAGTAATAAAATTGTTAATTGAATATCCTAATGCAGAAATAATGTGATAAAGGATTTTTCACTATACAAATCCTTTGTGTGATGTATGGTTTCCAACCAAAAAAAATATAAGCATAACTTTTGGTGATAATTTATACCTATTAAAAGTCCCTATGTAACAAAAAAACAAAAAAAATGTACCCTTTGCGAACGCCTAATTTGACCTTTACTATCGTTTTTTTCTCTGCTTCTGGCACACACATAATTATAACATTATCGTAACAGAGAGAAAAAAGAACAATTTGATCATCAATAATTAGAAATTTATATTTTCAATCATGATAAGTAGTTTTATTTAAATTAAAAAAATGCAGAAAGCGGTTTTTTCCCAGCTTGTAACCACTGACGTAAGCACGATCACGTGATCGATATCTAATTAAAAATCATTTATTATGACAAGTGCTGGATTCTTTGACCAGAAAAATGACGATTGATCAGGTTTTGACCAGTAAAATTGTACAAAACATGTTTTAAGACTATTATTTATTAATTTAATAAAAAAAAAAAAAAAAAAAAAAAAAATCATGTCACGTCTCCTTTAAAGAAAAATGTAGATTTGAGAACAGTGTACAGTACCAGAAGGTCCAATTAACCATCTATGAATAACTTTTATTTTGAACTATCACAAGTATTTTTTTGCTGAAGAAGCAAGTTTAAAATTAAAAAAAACTTGTAGGTTTTAGAGTAAATACTTATATTGAAATCTTGTCTCATACATGTGCAACAGGCAATGCTTTTCTCAAAAACTGAGCAGGGCACATAAAAACTGCACTAATCATAATGTTTACATGTACCTGCCACTAATAATACTTGCTCCCTTCATAGCCAATTTCACAACAACCCATAGATGTGGCCCAATTGCTTGCTTTCTGGAACTTGTATGGAATCCATATTTGAAATATTTCATGCATCCTGGTTTTATTGTTTGAACTTTTAAACTGTTGGTGCCTGAGTTCAATTTGCCTAAAAAGTTTTGAGTGTACACACGATGTGTTTTTTTGTTGTAGTTCTTTCAGATAAAGAGTTTATAATCTTGTTCGTATTTGAACGTGTAAATGGGTGAAATTGAAATTTATGTAGATGCTTTAGAAAAGACATTGCTACTGCTGAATAATTCTAGAAAAAGTCTTGCGTTACATCAACGCAGGTGAAATCCTCAAGACAACATAGACAACATTAAAGTGAAACAAGGGAGATAATGCTGTTGGAAACACAAGTGGGCTAACTAATTACCAAAACATAACACCATGAACAGATAAAGAAAGAATTTTTCTTATATATTTGTAATTTATTCCGATCTGAAAGAGCTGAAATAAAAAACCTTAAAGAAGATACTCATTATATTGGCTGAAAGGAAGAAAGAAACACAAATATTTCCTCGTAGGTTAACAGATCTATCATCCAACCGGAAGTTCAAAACGCCATTTGTCGTTTTGATCTTTAACTCTCTAACAGAAACTGGCACGTTCCCAGTGAAACCGACGTCACGAAACCAGAATGGGATATGAATATTTGATAAAATTGTGTCATTGTACTTTACGTGCGTCTAAAACAGTGCTGCTTTGCGTTTCCACATAACGATATGGACACCATCTGGAAAACCCCTTGAAAATATAATTTTTCATTTCACTTATCATTTTCGATTTAGAAAATCAAAGCTTCTTTATACAGCTATATCTTTCGTTAAGTCCGTTGAGTTAAATTTAAACTTATTGGTAATCCATTGATTAGTTAACATATGGTAATAGAATTTATTTTGTCAGAAAAATTGACATTATTTTGCTGACATTGCAGTGATGCTAAATTTAGACAGAACACTTTAAATTTGAAAAGATGTCTTAGCATTGTAAACATCAATGGATTTCATAGACTTAATTAAATTGAGAATAGCCAGCATAAATTGAATTCTACATGTCGATGCAATTGGGTATTTGAAATCCAAAATTGAACTGGACAAGCATAAGCAACAGCAATGGGAGATCCTTTAGTTAGGAAATCTGCAGCGTTGTCTCGCTTGAGGCATCAGTTGAGGAAGAAACGTGAATCTCTAGCAGACCACTTTGAATTTAAGATGTATATTATTTTCCATTTTAAAGATAAGGTAAATGTTACCAATAAAACATGATTGTTTTTGATGGAAGCAAGTTAACTCGTACCACGTCAACTCTTACCACTAAAAGTCAACTCATACCAATGTTAACTCGTACCACTGCGAAGTCGTACCACGTCAACTCGTACCACTGCGAAGTTGTACCCTTGCGAACTCGTACCACTGCAAACTCGTACCATTATGAAATATACTACCCGCGGTTCCGTGACTGAATTAAAGTACCTACGCCTTATTTTTAGTCTGGATGCAGAGTTCTTGAAATCTTTTTTCCCCTGGTGGTCCTTAAGGAAAATATGCTGGTTTTCACTATCATTTCTATTGCAAAATACTGAAATTGTGCCGGTCCTTTGCAAATTTTGGTGGCTAAAACCTTAGGACCACCACTTTTCGAGAACTCTGTGGATGTTCATCTGATAAAAGTCATGCTGACTATAAGGTGTGCAGTTTTCTCTGCTTTCAAAATCTTTCTGTTTGAACCCGTCCTGGTTTTCTTACTACAACCGGAAACTACATGTTGAATTTAGTAGTGTCAATCCCTGTACAATGACAAAGTTTAGGTGTGATTATGACCCGTGTATATAGCAAATCCCAACATCAACCCTGAGTCCGTTCGCCCTAATTACATGTTCGCCCTGGGTCTGTTCGCCCTGAGTCCGTTCGCCCTGGGTCTGTTCGCCCTAATTTTTATAACAAAAATATTAATATTAATGGTATAATTTAAGGTTTTATAATCTTATTCAGATATCTAAATGGTAATTATCAGAGAAAATGTACATCTTTCCAAATTCATGAATAAAATTGAAAATTAAAAAAAAAAATAATGGTTTTTGTTATGGAGCATTAATCAGGTTGATTGGCTTCATTGTTACATTTGTATTTATTCAGAATTACTTTTAATGGATGGGTGTTGATTGTAAATAAACTCATCATAGATACCAGGATTGAAATTTTGTACGACAGACACACGTCTCGTCTACAAAAGATTCATCAGTGACGCTCGAATAAAAAAAGTTAATAAGACCAAATAAAGTACGAAGTTGAAGAGCATTGAGGACTCAAAATTCCTAAAAGTTTTGCCAAATACAGATAAGGTTATCTATTCCTGAGGTAGAAAAGCCTTAGTACATGTATTTCGAAAATTCAAAGTTTTGTAATTTAGAATGCTGATTAGGTATAATTACGATGTCTTTGATCTCACTGATTGTGTTTGGTGGATTAATAATGATTTTTTTTTAAAATAAACAAGTCAGCTTGGAATGAGTTGAAACAATGATGTAAGAATTGTAAGACATTAAAGGGAAATTGTTTTTGCAGCTTGGCTTCTTTGATCTCAAGGTGTTGAGCAAGTTGGATCTTGTTATACCTGTTAGGAAATTGTAACAACAGAGGCGTATTTGGGGGGTTGGGGGGGGCAGGGTGCCTGTGCCCTCTTTTGTGGGAAAAATTTGGTTGATTATTTAGGGAATCACTGAAGCATGACTGGAGCGGGCCCCATTTAGCAGTCAGTTGCCCCCCCACCTTATGAAAATTTCTGGATCCGCCACTGAACAATGTTTGAAAAAAGATAAATTCATACAGATAACTTGCCAGTGGTCTCTAGTTCCTGAACACTTCTTCTTCCTCCAAATACTGCCCATATTCAACATGATATTTTGGCAAGAATATTCATTGCAAATCAAAGAAAAATAATTATCTGGTAGCAGCAATACAACATAAATATTCGACGAAATTTTCAACAAACTTTAACATAATTAATTCAAATAATTTATATTATACAAAACCACAAAATAAAATAGAAATCAGGGCGAACGGACTCAGTGCGAATAGGAATTAGGGCGGAACGGACCAAGGGCGAACAGGTACTAAGGCGAACGTGAATCAGGGCAAACGGACCCAGATTCGGTTGGGGCAGGTATATTAGAGTTTCAAAATGGCGTCAAGCAGCTCCAGCAAAGAAAAGTATGATACAAAATAACTGACATTTGACAAAAATACAGCCGAAGAAAGGGGCTAACAAGGTGAATTTATTTTTGCCTGTATTTTGGCATCAACAAATATTGTTCATGTGTATATTAACTGTCGGTGATGTTTATAAATAGAACAGAAATTAATTTTGGCATGCTCAGAGTTGCACGTTTTTTATTACAAAAATACATTCACTTTACAATATCAATGTCACTTATGCATGTTATGTAGGATTTCTTGGCGTACAGTAACACAGGAGTGTTTGATAATTTTTTTTTCACAAATTTTCCTCAATAATATCTTCCATTTGAGAGTTTTGACTTTGATTCAGAAAGGTTGTGCACATGCGCATTAGCACTGATCTTTTAACTCGAGTCAACCCGAGTAGGACGAATAAAAGTAGGACACGTATCCTTGAGTTTTCTTAATCCAATTAGCCAAGGAAAAATTAGCTACAAATTGGTCGTTGTGATTTCAAATTATATACTTTTTACAGACTTATGAGGTATTGAGTGAAATTTAAATATTTTTTCATCATTAAACACCATTTGAATGCATTTAGATAAGTTGGTACGAGTTTGCAATGGTACGAATTTACCGTGGTACGAGTTAGCAGTGGTACAAGTTTGCAGTGGTACGAGTTGACATTGGTACAAGATAACTATAATTCTTTTTGATGTACAATTTTGATCTTTACAAATAAATGTATGCAACATCATCTGTATGAAGTCTACTAGAGTTCCAATTTCATGTCGCCTGTGGCAAGTGATATTTTGCTGAGGTAATCCTCATTTACTGATGTGGGGTGTCCATTTCCAAATTATGGCCACTAATGCTTATTTTATTTAGAGATGGCATGTTACACACTTCTTCCTTGAAAACTTCACTCATAGTAAGACTTGCAAGAAATTCAAGTACAATATATTGATAGCGTACTAACTGTATTTATACAATGTATGTAATATATAAGTTTATTCATACAAAGATAGTTAAAATGTATGCATTATTGAAAAGTATGATTGATCAAAGGATTATCATTTTCAATTTTTAGCAAAAGAAGAATGGTGCAGTATTTGAGGTAGCAGAAGTTATACCAGTAATGACAAACAACTATGAAGACAGTATTATGAAAGGAGTAAAGGTATTATTATCAATATATAATAACAACAGTGATCAACAGGTAATTGTAACACATGGTTTTATAAAAGGAAGAGGAACAGTAGACCTGTCACCAAGTTCAGTATTAAAAAAAGTAGACACTGTTCAGTGGTTTTATTCATTGTGTACATGTATGTATAAAAATCGGAACAGTAGGCCAATTTCAGTGGTTTTTATACGCCCGTCAAAATTTTGACGGGACGTATTATGGTATACAAATGTCCGGCGTCCGTCCGTCTGTCTGTCCGGCGTAAACATGTCGCACCGTAACTTGAGAACGACTCATCCAAATTTCATGAAACTTAATGCAGTTGTTCCTTATGATGGTCAAATGATCTGTATACTTTTTGGTGAAAATAAGATTAAAACTTTTTGAGTTATGGGACTTTGTAACGCATCCGTCCGTTTGTATGTCTGTCTGTCCGGCGTAAACATGTCACACCGTAACTTGAGAACGACTCATCCAAATTTCATGAAACTTAACGCAGTTGTTCCTTATGATGGTCAAACGATCTGTATACTTTTTGGTGAAATAAGATTAAAACTTTTTGAGTAACAGGACTTTGTAACTAAAACAGGGGTGTGTTTTTTTTCACATGTCGCGCCGTATCTCAAAAACGATTTATGATAATTGCTTAAAACTTTACACACTTCTTAGTTATATTAACCTTAAGATCTGTATAATTTTTGGTAATGATTCAAAATTTTATTTTTGAGTTATTGAGTATTTTGTAAAAAAGGGGGATGGGGTTTTTACATGTCGCGCCATATCTCAAAAAAGATTTATGATTATTGCTTAAAACTTTACACACTTATTAGTTATATTAATCTAAAGATCTGTATACTTTTTGGTGATGATTCAAAATTTTATTTAAGAGTTATTGAGTTTTTTGTTAAAAAAAGGTGTGTTTTCACATGTCGCACTGTATCTCAAAAACAATATATGATTATTGCTTAAAACTTTACACACTTCTTAGTTATATTAATCTCAAGATCTGTATACTTTTTGGTGATGATTCAAAATTTTATTTAAGAGTTATTGAGTTTTTTGTTAAAAAAGGTGTGTTTTCACATGTCACGCTGTATCTCAGAAACTATTTATGATTATTGCATAAAACGCCGGGCGTATCATGCGCTCATGGCGTAGCTGTTTATTATTTAAGGTTTACCCTTGTCGGTCTGTACATCCATCCGTCCCAAATTAGTTTCCGTTTTCTAACTGTAGTTTGTAAATATGTTATCTTGTTAATGTAAGCGTATGTTTTCATGAATACGTTAACTCTATCATTTTTTTTTAATGTACATGTACAAAGTGACCAATGGTGACCTATCTTTTCATGCAAAAAGTCAGCTAGTAGTCTATATTGACCTACATGTATCTGTTTTTTCATGCAAAGGCAGCTAAAGCTAGTAGACTATATTGACGTGTTTGCTGGATTTAACAATCCAGGTAAGCTGCATGTACATGTACATCTACAAAATCTTGTAAAAATTATTCAAAGACAGGAAATACTGACTGATACATGTATTTTAAGGTATCCAAATTGCCACCTTTGCATTGCCTAAAATGAACACTCTTGCATAAAGGCCAGGGAAACAAATTTCATGCAGTGAAAACAGCACTTACAGTTGTAATTTTTACTCACACCTTGCTTTTTTCACCGATTCAAAGGTTTCATGTTAGAAATTAGTGTGACCAGATGGAATAAGGCTTATCAACTCGTCCACATTAGCTTACTAAGCTGACGTAACAAAACATTTCTTTTTATTCATATCTTTAACCATAATGAATTGTTCATATATCAGAAGAAGAAGACATGATGATTATTACTTACAACTGTGGATGATTGAAAGATATACTGAGATTATGTTGAAGTTTTATTATAACAATGGTATGTTTTATTCACAATTGGTTGTATTTGTAGGAGGAAGCATACTCTTTAGAAAGCTCAAAAGAATTACTCGAAAAAGATGTAGTTCAACTTCATGCCCCAAGATGGCAGTCAATGAGAAGGGTAAGATTAATCTTTATATATTAAAAAATCATGAAAATTTGAATGAAAGGGTTTGAATCCGTAAGGAACAAATAAAGCATCTGCAATTCAGGCTAATCCCATTGAGTCGTCACATTAATCCATGTAGAAAGGGAATATTTGAAAATATTTCCACTTTTCAACTGCAGCAGGGGATGTGAAATATACCAACAGGAAATGGAACAATATTTATACCAACCAAAGCTGATCATAAATGCTTAATGCAAGAGTTATAGAATTTAACGAACAATTACGTAACTTTATAGTCTCCTCAACTGTGATGTTTCCAATAACACATTGCCAAAATCTTAATAAGTCCCTACAGAAGGATGAAAGCGCTAGTTTTTCTACAAAAAAATTCTTGAATATATTATTCTGTTCATAAGAATTTTTTTTCATATGTATATATAGATATGATTCCTATCTTCCAACAACAGAAGATTAGTATCTTTATATAAATAAATCTAAAGTACCGAAGAGAGAATGTAGGTTGATGTTGGTTTAAGTTATGATGACATATTTGAAGAACTATGGAAACAGAATATAGTGATATATTTTTATACCCCTGCCATAGCGGAGGGGGCATTAAGTTTTACCCGTGTACGTCCTTACGTACGTCCCAAAGTTGGTTTCCGTTCTCTAACTTTAGTTTGCCTCAACCAAATGTTATTAAACTTATACACAATGCTTATTACCACAAAACACAGATCAAGTTTGAATTTTGGTGGCGTCACTTTAACCGTTCTAGAGTTATACCCCTTTACAAATGGAAAAATTGCTTAATTTTTGGTTTCCGTTCCCCAACTTATGTTATCCTCAACCAAATGTTTTGAAACTTTTACACAATGCTTATTACCACAATATACAGATCAAGTTTGAATTTTGGTGGCGTCACTTTAACCGTTCTAGAGTTATACCCCTTTACAAATGGAAAAATTGCTTAATTTTTGGTTTCCGTTCTCTAACTTTAGTTTGCCTCAACCAAATGTTATTAAACTTATACACAATGCTTATTACCACAAAACACAGATCAAGTTTGAATTTTGGTGGCGTCACTTTAACCGTTCTAGAGTTATACCCTTTACAAATGGAAAATTACAATTTTGGTTTCGTTCCCAACTTATGTTATCCTCAACCAAATGTTTTGAAACTTTTACACAATGCTTATTACCACAAAATACAGATCAAGTTAGAATTTTGGTGGCGTCAATTTAACTGTTCTAGAGTTATGCCCCTTTACAAGTACAAATTTGGGTAGTGTCACTTAAACCGTTCTTCAGTTATATCCCTTTATAACTTTATTTGATATGCTAGCGGGGGCATCGTCTGTGTCCCATGGACACATTCCCCATTTATTTAAAATGCTTCATTTTGTACTTGAAAATGGTATTTTAAGTCTTACAACATAATTAAAATATATGGGAAATTTCAAAATATATTGCAGGATGTACTTGGATGCACAACGGAAATAGACTTCTTTTTGTGGCCAAGAAATGATATTGAAAAAATTGAATGTATCTTATTCTCAAGATGGAAAGGAGAGGAAGCACCATTCAAACCAATTCAGGTAATTATCTTTTATAAACCTTATAGTTAATATTTAAGAAAAATAATTGTTTACCCTTTCTCTCTTTGCACAGGGTGGATAATACAAGCTTGAGCATGTCAGTCTATCTCTTTATCAATTATATTTTCATTTAGCATCATTTAAATACAGGCTGGTAAACTTACATAGATTTTACTTTGTTGTATAATTTTTAACTAGTAATATGTGTTTCCTTTGCTGATCGTACTCTATGGATATTGAAATCTTCTCTGAATGGCTTAAATCCTTCACTTGTCAAATATTTACATTGGTAAGCATGTACAGTAGACTCCACCTAATTGGATATCAGCTAAACCAATATATCAGCTATTGTAATATTATTTCAAAACACCAAACCCTTTTCTATATGTTTAAAGTTAATTTTAACGTGTAATTGAATATTGGATATAATAATATATCGGCAAATAGGATAAGAATATACAGGAAATTTTGTTAAAAAAATCCGGAAGTTACACAATTACAATTTTACAGACAAGAAAAACTGAGTTTTTATACAACCGCAAAAAATTTTGCGGTTGTATATTGGTATCACGTCGTCGTCAGTGTCATTAATAGACATTTGGTTTCAGGACAAAAACTTTAGTAAATGTTAATAAAATCTATGAAATTTAAGCGCAAGGTTTATGACCACAAAAGGAAGGTTGGGATTGATATTGGGGGTTATAGTCCTAACAGTTTAGGAATTAGGGGCCAAAAAGGGGCCCAAATAAGCATTTTTCTAGTATCCAGACAATAACTTGTGGAACGGTGTATGGATCTCTCTGAAATTATACCACAAGTTTCCATACCACAAAGGGATGATTAGGATTGGCTTTGGAGGGTTATGGCTCAAACCGTTTAGGAATTAGGGGCAAAAAAGGGGGAAAAGAAGGGTTTCCTGGTTAATGAGAAAATGGGTAAATAAGAAATTGTGAGGGGTTCAATTTTTCTCATTTCAGATTTCAGAAATCAAAAAGAAATTTTCTTCAAATATTTTTTTTGCCAAAAAAGGGGGGTATGGGGTGTCAATTCGCAACAGCATAGTGTATTGCACAAAAGCAAAAAATTGAATATAAATTCAAATCATATAACCAATTCTAAGTTCTTTGTCTATAGTTGTTCTGTGTCAGAAACCTTTTATGTGTCAAATATTTTTAAATAACAATCAGACCTGTATCAAGCGCGAATATTGTGTCCATTTTTGCCCTAACTGTTCAGGGTTGGATCTCTGCGGTCGTATCCAATTTAAGCAATTTATTACTTATTAAAAAGGAACTAGTCTATTTCTTAATAAATTGTTGTCTTTATTCATTGTCTTCATTGGTAATGTGAATTAGATGCCCTTTAAATTCAATGGTTTGAATTTATTTATAAAATATAAACAAGAGCAGTACGTTGGAAAATTTTGATAAAAACTCTAAATGCTCACAGAATCAGAAATATAATTTAAACTGAATGTACCTCCTTCTGATTAATTTATTGCAATAAACATATAAATCCCTTTTGACAAGAGAAATCTGACTTTTGTCAGATATAATTTTGTAACATGTGCATGACCACGTCATGGACGCTATTTTGTTTTGTTTACAAACTGTGAAGAAGCCTCGAGAACCATGACCTAAACATAAACCGTCTTCAGAAAACTTAAACTTGATGCAATAATATTTAATCAATCATGATTATCTTCATAAATTTAAATTTGATTATTTAAAGAAATAAAATATATAACAAATATGATTTCAGTTAAGAGACTACACAGAACATGCTGTAATCTATTTATAGCCCAATTAGCTCACCTGTGATAAATGTAAATAATGGATATTAATTCGTTTACAAAACAAATAAAAACACAAACTATGGATGGTAGATATTTATTAGTCCCCTACCAATGAAGTTGAAGGGGACTTTAGGTTTGCACTCTGTCAGTCTGCCTGTCCATCTGTCAGTCCGGCAAATCAGTTTTCCAGACTTTTTTACTTTGTGCTTGAAGATATTGATTTGATATTTGGTTTATTGTTTTATCATGACAAGTTACAGTTCAAGTTCAGTTATCACGATTTTATCTTTTCTCTTTGCTCAGTAAAAGCTCTTTCCCTAGAATTAAATTTTTGATGAAATACTTATAAATTAGTAGTTTTCTGTTCAAAGGGAAATAACTCATTTTTTAAAAGGCAAAATGACATTTTGGATTTTTTTCCTTTTCTTTGGTAAATTGTTTGAAGAATTTAGTGGTAGGTTTGTGTGTCATTCTTGAAGATGTTGATTTGATAATAAGTATATAGTTTTATCATGACAAGTTACAGATCAAGTTGGAATTTTGTTCCGGTCTGATGATTTTGTGCAGAGTTATGGTCTTTGGACATAGAAAATTCACTTAAATAATCAGTTTTCAACAGTTTTTTTCGTCATGGTTGAAGATTTTGACTTGATATTTTTATGTAGTTTACACCATGACAAGTTATAGATCAAGTTAGAATTTCGTTCCATTACAATGAATTTTTAACCGGTAGGGGACTATGTATTGCCATGCAATACTCACAGAATGCTTGTTCACATAAATATTTCAGGACATTTGATTTATTTTAATAAATATAGGATTTAAAAACTGAAAACAAATATGTGCAATATATAACCAGCTGATAATATTTTATATTAACATCGTGGTGATGTATCTGATAAAAATCACTCCAGCCCTTTATACATGTATATATAGCAGTGGCCAGGGCTAGTAACATCTCAGGATTAGGTCTATTCATTATTGCAGAATATTCAATGAATATACATTTATCGTCTAATTGAATATATCATGTAATGGGATATTTTTTGCTGACATTTTGGTTATCCAATTTGCCGGAGTCTACTGTATTAAATGTTGTATATTGCAGCGACTTATGCCTAGCTTTCAAACATGATGATTGACCTGGAAGTCATTTGATGGCTTACAATCAGTCCATCACATGAAACAGCAACATTTTTTGTCGGACATTAAATTAGAAATAAGCCATTTTAGTCCCATCCAATCTTCAAGAGAAATGGCAAAAATTTTGAAAACTTAATTTCAATCATTGAAAGAAAAGACTATCTATTTATTACTTTTATAATGAATAGGATACATGAACAAGTAATTCCAAAAAAATGCTTACTCAAGCAGACTTATATTTATAACGCCAATTCTCAAGATCAGAATTATTTACCAAAAATTTGATTTATGCCTCCTATCATCTAACAAAATCTCATTTCTTAAAAAAAATTGTTGTGGTTTTTCAGGCAGAATTTAATTTTCTACGTGGTGACTATGAAAAACAATTAATGCGGCTGCTAACAAGAAAGGAAAAATCTGGAATGATTATCAACAACCCTGCACAATCTATGTTTCTATTTATAGACAAAAATCAATTACAGGTAACTATTTCATGCCAGTTAGGTATCAATTTGACTCCTATCAATTGAAAATGAGTTAAATGTTATTCATGGTATTATAATTTGCTTTAAAGTTTGCCAAGTTTTACATGAGTAGAATCATTTTAATCTAGCAGTGTATGATCTTAGGAAGTAAGATCTGGGAATACATATTATTGTGTAGGAAATGAAACCTTTCCCAACAATCAGTTGGAATTTACATGTCCATTTAAATATTTGCAGAATGACTTATTGTCTTAGTAGTTACATATTATAGATTATTGATGGTTTTTCAAATGAGAGAGTGTTTCTCAGCTACAATCTCATCGAAGTGTGACAGCCCCTAGATAAGATGTGGCCAACAGACAATTGCGAGTTTGAAAGACCATTGATAATTTGTTTAATGCTATTTTGTCTATGACGTTGTTGATGTTTATATTGCAAAAAGCATGTGCGCCCTTAGTTTCTAGCGATACTTTTCTATCTCAAGTGATTGAAGTGAGTAGCATGATATGAAAAATTGTCACAAAAAAAGATCAAAGGAAAAATACACAAAATAGCGAAAATTATAGTTCTCTGTTGAGTTCATTCAATGGGAAGTTTGAATTTCACATATTAAAAATCAAAACATGTGGAGAGTTCAAGGTACTGAAAAAGTTGATTGTTGACTGATAAGGAAAAGGTCAAATAAGCAAGAATAGATGGACATGTCAAACCGCTATAATTCTTTCACAAGAAATATTCGCCAATAATGATTTTTCTACTCCACAATTTAATTTTTTTAGCAAATCCATATGGCAACCGCCAGCCGAAATCCTGCCTCTTGGGCATTAAAACTGAACTTGGGGGAATTTCATTCTGGTCAACTTCATTTAACATTGGTTATGACTGTTAATGGAACCTTGAATGTTTTTGTCGAGCCTTCGACTTTTGTCGAAAAAGCAAGACATAGCGATCCTACATTCCCTTGGCGTCGTCAGCGTCCACAAATATTCACTCTGGTTAAAGTTTTTGAAATTTTAATAACTTTCTTAAACTATCCTGGATTTCTACCAAACTTAGACAGAAGCTTGTTTATGATCATAAGATAATATCCAAAAGTAAATTTTGTAAAAAAAAAATTCCATTTTTTCCGTATTTTACTTTTATGGACTTAGTTTTTCTGCCAGGAAACATTACATTCACTTTGTGGTTAAAGCTTTTGAAATTTTAATAACTTTCTTAAACTATTCTGGATTTCTACCAAACTTGGAAATAAGCTTGTTTATGATCATAAGATAGTATCCAGAAGTAAATTTTGTAAAAAAAAAATCATTTTTTCCGTATTTTACTTATAAATGGACTTAGTTTTTCTGCCAGTTAACATTACATTCACTCTGTGGTTAAAGTTTTTAAAATTTTAATAACTTTCTTAAACTATCTTTGATTTGTACCAAACTTGGACAGAAGCTTGTTTATGATAAAAAGTTAGTAACTAGAAGGAAATTTTGTTAAAATGTTGTTCCATTTTTTCCGTATTTTACTTATAAATGGACTTAGTTTTTCATCCAGTTAACATTACATACAGTCTGCAGTTTAAGTTTTTAAAACATTTATTAGATTCATAAACTATCCTGGATTATTACCAAACTTGGACAGAAGCTACTTACAATCAAAAGATAGTATACAGAGGAATATTTTTATTAATTTTTTTCCTCATTTTTGTTGAGCCTGCGATTAACAGCAAAAGTAGGCGAGACACTGGGTTCCGTGGAACCCTTACGAATTTTTATATACAATTTACTTAATCTGAATATGAATATTGTATGTTTTGTTTTAGACAAGTAAAAACAAGGTGATTGTGTTCAAGCTGTCAAGTGTATGTCTTTACTTGCCACAGGTAAGAATATTATTCTTATTTGTTGAATATTGTCGGCAATGCATTTCTCAAATTTAGTCAGTTATTAAATTCAGAACAAACTTTGAAGAAGTGTCCTTATGTAAAATTCTTGCAATGTAAGTTTTCAATTATTTTTCAGAAAGATACTTAGACATACCGGGGTATTTAAAGTTGTTTTCATCAACTAGGAAAAAATTGACAATTACTGATTTTATCCCACATGAAAATGTCTTTCATCTATACAGACAAGGCTACATGATTTTGAATTTTAAAAAGATTGTAGGCATAAAAAGTAGGAAATTGTAGTTTCATCACTTAGATTATTTTTGTAAGCAGCTTGCATGATGTTTTCAAAATGGATTTGGAGTTTTTATGCCCCCGCCGTAGTAGAGGGAGCATTAAGTTTTTCCCTTGTCCGTCTGTCCGTCCGTCCGTACGTCCCAAATTTGGTTTCCATTCTCTAACTTTAGTTTGCCTCAATCAAATGTTATGAAACTTATACACAATGCTTATTACCACAAAATACGGATCAAGTTAGAATTTTGGTGGCGTCATCTTTACCGTTCTACAGTTATGCCCCTTTACAAATGGAAAAATTGCTGAATTTTTCGTTTCCATTCTCTAACTTAAGTTAGCCTCAACCAAATGTTATGAAACTTATACACAATGCTTATTCCCACAAAATAAGGATCAAATTTGAATTTTGGTGGCGTCACTTTAACCATTCTAGAGTTATGCCCCTTTACAAATGGAAAAATTGCTGAATTTTTCATTTCCGTTCTCTAGCTTAAGTTTGCCTCAACCAAATGTTATGAAACTTATACACAATACTTGTTACCACAAAACTCAGATCAAGTACAAATTTAGGTGGCGTCACTTTTACCGTTCTTCAGTTATGTCCCTTTATAACTTAAAAGGATATGCAAGCGGGGGCATCATCTGTGTCCCATGGACACATTCCCTATTTATTTTTATTGTTATACTTGACTTAGTCGTTCTACTTTATTTGTCAACCTTTCGTTATGATTTGAAGAAAAAAAAATATTCCATTTGAAAAATTTTCTCCAAAGCTCACTATTCTCCACACTTCTCAATCTGAGGGAAACATGATTGATTGATTGATTGTTGTTTGCTTCACATGCAGTGACTGATTTTACATACATATTCAGGATGAGAACAAATTCTACAATGCATCTGCAAAATTAACAGGCTGAGGGATTTTGACTGCCACTTGAAAAAGAGTATACTCCACTGGATAGGGCAGTATTCAACCTCACAAAAGGTCACTAAGGGATTCCTTAAAGAGTTGTGGCAAGGGTTCTTTTATAGCATTCTCCTAAAGTAGAATCAAAAAGAGGTAATAAACACGAAGGTACCTTTTTTATGCCCTGCTGTCACCAGAGGGGGTATTAAGTGTTACCCTTGTCCGTCCATACCTACATCCCAAAATTGGTTTCCATTCTCTAACTTGAGTTTGCCTATACCAAATATTATGAAACTTATACACAAAGCTTATTACAACAAAACACAGATCAAATTTCGAATTGTGGTGGCATCACTTATACCGTTCTTGAGTTATGCTCCTTTATAACATTATATACAAGCAGGGGCATCATCTGTGTCCCATGGACACATTCTCCATTTATATGAAGTATTATATGATTATTTAGAAAATCTTCAAATATTTAGGAGAACTTGTCTGATCAGAGGAAAATATACTTCTTCCTTGTTTGATGAGCACTTGTAAGACAAGTTTGCATTTTGAAATAGGTATTCATTTGACTACAGTACTACTGTAGATTCATTATTATTCATGGGGTACCAATTGTTGTTGATTTTGTGGGTATAGGGAAACCAAAAATTAAAATGTCCAGCAAAGTATAAATTGTCTATAGGTTTGTATACAAACTTTTGGTAAACCACGAATTCAAATATCCACGAAAATATCATATTTCCTCAATCCACAAAAATTGTTAACCATGTATACCATATTTTGGGCAATGTACAATATTTGATGTGTTACCTATTTTTCAGGATCAGCTGACATC
Source organism: Mytilus coruscus (assembly GCA_017311375.1). Classification (NCBI taxonomy): domain Eukaryota; kingdom Metazoa; phylum Mollusca; class Bivalvia; order Mytilida; family Mytilidae; genus Mytilus; species Mytilus coruscus. The sequence continues at coordinate 117,103,822 of CM029595.1, forward strand.
ATGGGGACCTGGTACTGTGGAAGAAATTCTCTCACAACATATTCCAGATTAAACCAAAGCATATATAAATCAGGGATGTACTGTGTCATATTACTGTTACAAAGTCAATTTGTTGATATTGGAAATAACTATGTTTAATTTGCCAGAGTAAAATTATTTTTATCGACACTTCATTACATGGCTCATATGTAAAATCTTTTCAGATATATAAAAGAATGCAGACATTTCATTTCACATTTACTTTGTACTACAGATGATTCTGTTTCAAGGACAATCGCAAAGGTGGCATTTACATGTGCAAAGTGTAATTTCTAACTGACCAATCAACTAGGATAGTGTTAATAGAAAAAATCAATTTTTGAATTAATGCACAGTTATTATCCAAAGGGGTTTATCAAAACATGTTTTAGAGAATTAATTTTTAGGCATTTTTTTTATTATGAAATTAATTCAATTATTAACACACAGTTTTTAGAGTCCTAAATTTCATTTTAATTTTCCTAATATTAAAATAATTAAGACAGTACACCACAGCCAAATATGAAAAAAATAACCTATCAGCAGTTTTAAGTAATTGTTAAGCTTATTATATATATTTCCAACATTTATACTAAAAAAAAATCATATGTATGATGAGATCAGAGACAGATTTTTCCATTTTGTTATTTATTTATGACTTTTTATATGATTTCAGATTCTTTAACTGTAAGGGAAGGCTTAAATGGTGTCAGAAAATAACTGCCAGATATATATATATTTACTTCTTCATGTCATCCAAATAAGTTTTCTGTATTTTGATAGCTTACTTGAAATATGACATATATTTAACAAATGAACAGAATCTTTTGTGTGTCTGTAAGTCAGTTATTGAGATATTACAAAAAGCATTTTAGCTGTTGACTCTAACTGGTTTTCTTGTTTCAGTTTATTGCAGGTTAATATTAATGCATTGCTTATTTTAAGAAAAATCATTTATTTTTATGAATTTCAACAAATATAACATTGAACTCCAAGCATTGCTCACATCTCAGAGAGCAGTGAAAGTGCAGATATTGGATTTTTAGGTATTTTCCCCTGGTTTGCAGGGATTTTTTTTGTATTCAGATGGTGAACCAGAACAATAATAATCTTTTTGGACCATTTAGGCTACTTTCATTATCCTTTTTATACGACCGCAAAAAATTTTTGTGGTCGTATATTGGTATGAAGTTGGCGTCGTCGTCGTCGTCCGAAGACACATTGGTTTTCGCACTCTAACTTTAGTTTAAGTGAATGGATCTCTAGGAAATTTTACCATAAGGTTCAATACCACAAAAGGAAGGTTGGGATTGATTTTGGGGGTTATGGTACCAACAGTTAAGGAATTAGGGGATTGATTTTGGGGGTAATTGCCTCAAAATTTTAGGAATTAGGGATTTTGGGGTAAAAATTAGGGGAAAAAAATAAGCATTTTTCTAGTTTCAGGACAATAACTTGTGTGTAAGTGTATGGATCTTTCTGAAATTGTACTATAAGGTTCAATATCACAAAGGGAAAGCTTGAATTGAGTTTGGGGGTAAATGCCCTAAACGTTTAGGAATAAGGGGTCAAAAATAAGCATTTTCTAGTTTCCAGACAATAACTTGTGTTCAAGTGTATGGATCTCTGAAATTGTACTGCAAGGTACCATACCTCAAAGGGAAGGCTGGGATTGAGTTTGGGGTGATGAATCATAAGCGGGTTCAAAAAATTTGGGGGTTTTTTTTTTTCCTTTTTTTCTTTAAAATTTTCCATTTTAAGTTGGTTATTTCTGATTTATATTTAAAAGCAAATAATAATGATATGGCAGGAGATACACACCAAACAGGATGTGTAAATTATTATATAAGTATTGTGCAATAGCAAGAAATTTTCAATTGCACAGTATTGCGCAATAGCAAGAAATCGTCAATTGCACAGTATTGCGCAATAGCAAGAAATATCCAATAGCACAGTATTGCACAATAGCAAGAAATTGTCAATTGTACAGTATTGCACAATAGCAAGAAATATTCAATTGCACAGTATTGCGCAATTGCAAGAAATATTCAATTGCACAGTATTGTGCAAAAGAAGATACTTTGTATAAATTGCTTATTTCTTGACCAATTTCAATGGGGTTTTATTCTTGAATTCTTGGGGTTCTTTAATATGCTCAATCTAATCGTGTATTAAGTTTTTGGATTTTGGGCCCGTTTTAAATTGGTCCACATTGAGGTCCAAAGGGTCCAAAATTAAACTTTGTTTGATTTCATCAAAATTGAATTATTGGGGTTCTTTGATATGCCGAATCTAACCGTGTATTTAGATTCTTAATTTTTGGTTCCGTTTTCAAATTGGTCTACATTAAGGTCCAAAGGGTCCAAAATTAAACTTAGTTTGATTTTAACAAAAATTGAATTCTTAGGGTTCTTTGATATGCTGAATCTAAACATGTATTTAGATTTTTGATTATGGGCCCAGTTTTCAAGTTGGTCAAAATCGGGGTCCAAAATTAAGCTTTGTTTGATTTCAACAAAAAATTGAATATATGGGGTTCTTTGATATGCTGAATCTAACCACGTATTTAGATTCTTAATTTTTGGTCCCGTTTTCAAATTGGTCTACATTAAGGTGCAAAGGGTCCAAAATTAAACTTAGTTTGATTTTAACAAAATTGAATTCTTAGGGTTCTTTGATATGCTGAATCTAAACATGTATTTAGATTTTGATTATGGGCCCAGTTTTCAAGTTGGTCAAAATCGGGTCCAAAATTAAGCTTTGTTTGATTTCAACAAAAATTGAATATATGGGGTTCTTTGATATGCTGAATCTAACCACGTATTTAGATTGTTAATTTTTGGTCCCGTTTTCAAATTGGTCTACATTAAGGTGCAAAGGGTCCAAAATTAAACTTAGTTTGATTTTAACAAAATTGAATTCTTAGGGTTCTTTGATATGCTGAATCTAAACATGTATTTAGATTTTTGATTATGGGCCCAGTTTTCAAGTTGGTCCAAATCGGGTCCAAAATTAGACTTTGTTTGATTTCAACAAAATTGAATATATGGGGTTCTTTGATATGCTGAATCTAACCATGTATTTAGATTTTTGATTTTGGGCCCGTTATCAACTTTGTCCACATTGAGGTCAAAAGAGTCCAAAATTAAACTTTGTTTGATTTCATCAAAAATTGAACTCTTGGGGTTCTTTGATATGCTGAATCTAACCATGTATTTAGATTTTGGATATTGGACCATAATAGATAAATTAAAAAAAAATAAGTTCTTAGACTACATTCATTTTGTGTCAGAAACCTATGCTGTGTCAAATATTTAATCACAATCCAAATTCAGAGCTGTATCAAGCTTGAATGTTGTGTCCATACTTGCCCCAACTGTTCAGGGTTTGACCTCTGTGGTTGTATCAAGCTGCGCCCTGCGGAGCATTTTATTTATTTTATCTTTCCGTATGAATTTCTAAAAGGTTTCTTTAAGGCTAATATTCAATTGTCATGAAAGTGGAAGAATGAAGTTTGTATGGTAGTAATTGTTACAAAATTATCCTATCTTAGTTCTATGTTAAGTCTGTAAATTGAAATTTGTGTCATGAGTATGGTTTGGTTGAAAAAAAAGATTATTGTGAGTGTATGTATTTTATTTGTTTGTATATTCAGTAGTGTATTGGGTGGTCTCCTGGTATTCTTTCAAGCAAGATGTTTTTCTTTTGAAACAAGTTGTTATTCTATTTAAACAAGATTGTTTTTCATGTTTTTATTGTGCGATATTTATGTTAAAAGGGAGGGAGAAATTGAGCAATGATATTTTGTAGTAAATACTTATGACCATTAAATTAAGTTACTATTGAGAATTGCAGTAAAGTAAGATTCCTTCATAGAATTGAGCCATGAGAATTAATTTTTCTATTCATTAGTTAGGTAGTTTGACTTGCTTTGTTTTATGGAAATGCTTTTTTTAATGTAGAAGTTTAAAACTTTATAAATTATTCATACCAAAAAAAGTAGGGACTCTTAAAAAATTTCTATTAACATTTTCAATCAGTTCTAAGATATCAATGTTTTTGAATTAGGAAAGTTGGGAGTCACTCTAAATACAAACTACTGTATGGTATGAAATTTTGTTTTTATCATTTGTTGATTTTGTTTTTATTTTTATTTTTGCTGATATTTATATGTTGATATAATCTTTGGCAGCACAATAATTGTGATTTTCATTTTTGCATAGGGTGAAAATAGATGATGTCTGCAGCTACATATCTTCACTGTACTATTTAAACATTTTAAGTAGGATTTTGGTTTGATTTTTAAACCACATATATTCAGTAAAAACTTGTGATTTTGAATTGTAGTACTTTATATGAATTTGCCAATGTTAGAAAATGTCTAACATTCCATTTACTGCAATGATAGGTTGCATCTTTTGAGTCCTGAACATGTCAATTTTAACCTGAAAGAATTGAAAAGCAACTGAACTGGTATTTTTGCAATTAACATAAAAAAAAACTTTTGTTTCATAATTTATAATGAAAGCCTTAACTTATTTTTTTTTTTTTCATTTCTATTTTTTTAATCAAGTGTTGGGGAATTGCAGCTATTTTGGTCATGTTTAAAGGTCATATGCAATGTTTTTTTAAAGTAACAAACCACATTTTTGTTGTGCTACACACAAATTTAAGAGGGACATTAGATATATAAAATTGTTGATATTTGACATGTTTGATACTTAAAATAACTCAAGTATGATTTGATGAATCCTAGCCAAATTTTTACATTTTTGCGGTCCTATATTGGTATCATGTGGTCCTCGTCGTCGTCCAAAGACAGTTGGTTTCCGGACAATAACTTTAGTATAAGTAAATAGAAATCTATGAAATTTAAACACAAGGTTTATAACCACAAAAGGAAGGTCGGGATTGATTTTGGGGGTTATGGTCCCAACAGTTTAGGAATTAGGGGCCAAAAAAGGGGCCTAAGTAAGCATTTTTGTCGAGCCTTCGACTTTAGTCGAAAAAGCGAGACATAGCGATCCTACATTCCGTCGGTGGCGTCCACAAATATTCACTCTGTGGTTAAAGTTTTTGAAATTTTAATAACTTTCTTAAACTATCCTGGATTTGTACCAAACTTGGACAGAAGCTTGTTTATGATCATAAGATAGTATCCAGAAGTAAATTTTGTAAAAATAAAATTCCTGTTTTTCCGTATTTTACTTGTAAATGAACTTAGTTTTTCTGCCAGGAAACATTACATTCACTCTGTGGTTAAAGTTTTTAAAATTTTAATAACTTTCTTAAACTATCCTGGATTTGTACCAAACTTGGACAGAAGCTTGTTTATGATCATAAGATAGTATCCAGAAGTAAATTTTGTAAAAATAAAATTCCTGTTTTTCCGTATTTTACTTGTAAATGAACTTAGTTTTTCTGCCAGGAAACATTACATTCACTGTGGTTAAAGTTTTTAAAATTTTAATAACTTTCTTAAACTATCCTGTGGGACAGAAGCTTAAAGTTTTAAAATTTTAATAACTTTCTTAAACTATCCTGGATTTGTACCAAACTTGGACAGAAGCTTGTTTATGATCAAAAGCTAGTATCTAGAAGGAAATTTTGTTAAAATTTTGTACCTGTTTATCCGTATTTTACTTATAAATGGACTTCCAGTTAACATTAAATACAGTCTGCAGTTTAAGTTTTTAAAACATTTATTAGATTCATAAACTATCCTGGATTTATACCAAATTTTGACAGAAGCTTCTTACAATCAAAAGATAGTATCTAAAGGAATATTTTTATTGATTTTTTTCCTCATTTTTGTTGAGCCTGCGATTAACAGCAAAAGTAGGCGAGACACTGGGTTCCGCGGAACCCTTACGAATTATTGTAGTTTCCAGACAATAACTTGTGTATGAATCTCTCTGAAATTATACCACAAGTTTCCATTCCACAAAGGGGTGGTTAGGATTGACTTTGGGGGGTTATGGCTCAAATCATTTAGGAATTAGGGACAAAAAAGGGGGAAAAACAAGGGTTTCCTGGTTAATGGACAATTAAGACAATTTAAAAGCAGTGTAAGGGAGGTAATTCAAACACATTTAAAGTAAAATGTTGTGTATGATTCGATTACATCCCTTACTCTGCGTGTAAATTATGTTTAAAGAAATGTAGATTGTCTGGGGGTGATTTATAGCTGTCAATTTATTTTTAGAAGTTACTATTAATTAATATTAATTTTAGCCATATGTCATTTTCTATTTTAAGACTTTTATGATTATTTAAATGGGTAATTATGGTTGCAAACTCCATTAGAAATTTGAATTGGGATTATGATCATATCTTGAGGGAAAGAATTTTTTTTTTGGAAAAAGGGAAAAGAGGAAAGAGGGGGGTCAATACGCAACAGCATAGTGTATTGTACAAAAGCAAATAAATTTAATTTTTTTTGGGGGTGGGTCAGTTCGCAACAGCAAAGTGTATTTCACAAAAGCAAAAAATTGAATATAAATTCAAGTTCTTTGACTACAGTTATTCTGTGTCAGAAACCTATTATGTGTCAAATATTTAATTACAATCCAAATACAGACCTGTATCAAGCACGAATATTGTGTCCATTTTTGCCCCAACTGTTCAGGGTTTGACCTCTGCTGTCGTATCCAGCTGCGCTCAGCGAAGCAATTTATTACAGACTGTTAAGATCCCAGAAGATTATCAACCTTTTAAATTTGATGATTCCCAGATTGGAACTTTCAAAATTATGCAACTTTTATCAACCAAAACAATTTTTCTTTTGTCTTACTCTCTCAGTAACTCAGGTATGCTCTAAACAATCATCATTAAAAATGTTATTAATGGTATGTTTTATAGATGCAAGCATATTTTCACTTTTGATGATGTTCAGATCAGAAGTTACATAGTTATTGGACTTTCATGGTAAAAAAAAATAATCAATGTTTCAAATGACTCCTGATACTTCAAGTGGAATTTTACCAAACAAAATTTGTTTTAAATGAAAAAGCATGATTAAACAGGAATTTAACAAGGCTTTGAATTTTATTCTTTTTTATTGTTTTTGGTAACAACTCAAGAATGAGCAGTTTGAATAACTAAACCTAATAATGGCTAAAAAATGAAGATGAAAGTATGTATAAATTGATATACATTCATAGACAGTTGCATATGACCTTTAAGTAATTTAAATATGAAAGCAGTGAAAATATCACCCTAAGGGAAGTTTGTTCTCTATAAATTCTGATATTACAAAAATGTGGACTTATCCAGGTGCCAACATGTAGTGTTAATAGATTTAGTATTTACTAATAGTATCAAAATTACACTGCAGGACATGAATTTCATTTCTCATCATATAAGGTTTAGAAAAAGCCAGTCATAGACTTGTTATGCTGTTTAAAGGATGTCATTATTTGATCATTTTATATAACAATATTCATAAGTAGAAACAAATTTACATCTGCATTTTCAGATTGCAGGCAAGTAAGCTACTGTTTCATCTGCCAGAATGTTGACATTCCTTAAAGAGACAGTAAATTAATAAATTATATTACTAAACTAATATTTTGTGTTTCTCTTTTCTCAACTACCAAAATTTCTGTCTCTGAAGCAAACAATTAGTATGTATACTAAAGAAATTTATCCTGTTGAACTTACTTTAAATAAAGCTAATACTAACAATGACCACTGCCCTTTCCTCGATCTTGATATCTATATCATTAACGGAAAGCTTAATACAAAAATTTATGATAAAAGAGATGATTTTTCATTTCCTATCGTTAATTATCCATTTTTAGATGGTGACGTTCCCTTGTCACCATCTTACGGTGTTTATATATCTCAACTTGTACGATTCGCTCGTGTATGTAACAACGTTTCAGATTTTAACGAAAGAAATTTATGTATTACAGAAAAATTATTACACCAGGGTTTTCGATATCACAAACTAGTCAAAACATTTACTAAATTTTATCATCGGTACAAGGACATCATTCGTAAATATAGCTCAACATGCAGACTTCTTATACGTTCAGGTATTTCACATCCAATCTTTTATGGTAATATTCTTTATAAAGCACTAAAATGTCAGTATTCACCTCAGAAGCTAACAAAACCTTTAAATAGACTTATTAAGAAGGGATATAGTTACGATACTGTTGTCAGGTCATTAAAGATTGCATATTTTGGCTTTAATATTGATTCACTTATAGGGTCTTTGCATCGGAACTAAACACATTTATTTAAAAACCAGTTGTTGGCATGACACGGGTTATGCTCTTCTCATATATTTTATGACGGTATGATACTAAACCCTAACGGAGGGATTGTGCCTGATATTCATATGATGAAGACATAATCTTTCAATCAGTTTAATTGAGGTCTGGAGCTGGCATGTCAGTTAACTGCTAGTAGTCTGTTGTTATTTATGTATTATTGTCATTTTGTTTATTTTCTTTTGTTACATCTTCTGACCTCGGACTTCTCTTTAACTGACTTTTAATGTGCGTATTGTTATGCGTTTACTTTTCTACATTGGCTAGAGGTATAGGGGGAGGGTTGGGATCTCATAAACATGTTTGGCCCCGCCGCATTTTTGCGCCTGTCCCAAGTCAGGAGCCTCTGGCCTTTGTTAGTTTTGTATTATTTTTACTTTTAGTTTCTTGTGTATAATTTGGAGTTTAGTATGACGTCCATTATCACTGAACTAGTATATATATTTGTTTAGGGGCCAGCTTAAGGGCGCCTCCGGGTGCGGGAATTTCTCGCTGCATTGAAGACCTATTGGTGACCTTCTGTTGTTGTCTGTTCTGTGGTCGGGTTGTTGTCTCTTTGACACATTCCCCATTTCCATTCTCAATTTTAATTCCATATTCTTTGTACCTCATCTATTGATCTATTCTCATCACTTGGTGTCCATTGTTTGTCATTGTCTGTTATCTTTTATAAAAATCTTCTCTGAATATTTTGTGCCAATTGGAACCAAACTAGGCCACAACCATCATTGGAGTAGTTAAGAAAATAGGTCCAATGATCCCACTGCTAATCAACATGGCCAACATGGCTTAAAATAGAACATTTATGTAAAATAGAAGTTTGTCCAGTATCTAATATAGATTAAGAAAATTTGTCGGGTTCACTATCAGAAATGTGCAGAATGTTAAGATTTACTTATTGTCCATTTACATCAAAACTGTCAGGCGACTTCTTGTAGGAGTTGCACTGAAAGGAAGAACTACCTATTTTTTCATTATTGTAGAGCCTGCGACTTCTGTCGCAGAAAGCTCGACATAGGGATAGTGATCTGGCGGCGGCTGCGTTAATAAACTTCTTAAAAGCTTAATATTTAAGAAGGTAGAAGACCTGGATGCTTCATAATTTGTATATAGATACCTTATGATATGAAGTTTCCGTCTGTCATATGTCCATTGTTTTTGACCTCATTTTCATGGTTCAGTGACTACTTGAAAAAAAAGTTAACATTTTTTATAATGTTAATTTCTCTCTTATGAGTAATAGAATAACTATATTTGGTATGTTCTTACCTTGCAAGGTCATCATGCCTGTCAGACAGTCTTCACTTGACCTCGACCTCATTCATGGATCAGTGAACAAGGTTAAGTTTTGGTGGTCAAGTCCTTATCTCAGATACTATAAGCTATAGGTCTACTATATTTGGTGCATGTAATGATTGTAAGGGGTACATGTCCAAGTGGCAGGTGTCATCTGACCTTTACCTCATTTTCATGGTTCAGTGGTATTAGTTTAGTTTTTGTGTTTTGGTCTGTTTTTCTAATACTGTATGCAGTAGGTCAACTATATTTGGTGTATGGAAATATTTTATGATGTTCATGTCAGTCTGGCAGGTTTTATTTTACCTTGACCTCATTTTCACGGTTCATTGCTCATGTTAAGTTTTTGTGTTTTGGTCTGTTTTTCTAATACTGTATGCAAAAGGTCAACTATATTTGGTGTATCATGGAAATATTTTACAATGTACATGTCAGTCTGGCAGGTTTTATTTGATCTTGACCTCATTTTCATGGTTCATTGCTTAATGTTAAGTTTTTGTGTTTTGGTCTGTTTTTGAAATACTATAAGCAATAGGTCAACTATATTTGGTGTATGGAATGATTGTAAGGTGTATATGTCTGTCTGGCATGTATCATCTGACCTTCACCTCATTTTCATGGTTGATTGGTCAATGTTAAGTTTTCCTGGGTAACTTTGTTTCTTAGATACTATAAGCAATAGGTCAACTATATTTGATGCATGAATTATTTTAAGGTGTACATGTCTGTCTTGCAGGGTTCTTCTTACCCTGACTTCATTTTCATGGTTCATTGGTCAATATAGAATTTCCATGGTTTGGTCTGTTTCTTTTTTTCTATAAGCAATAGGTCATCTATATTCTGTGTATGAAATGATTGTATTAAAGGTGTACATGTATTTCCAGCTTGGTTTATCTGACCTTGACCTTATTTTCTTGGATTATAAATGCTAATGTGATACTTGTAGTAAAACTTTATATTTAGAACTATCAACATAAAATCAATGATCAGTATAGTAAGCGAAACATTTCAGCGTGTGCACTCTTGTTCATATTATTTTGAAATCTATAATAGAGAGAAAATTTTGATGGCAAAAATTATCAGCAAGACAAGATCTACACATATGTCACTACAACCAAACCGTCAGACATCTCCTTTTAGCAGTTATTGCCCTTGAATTATGATTTTTGCTATATTTAGCTCACCTAGCTGAAAGGCTAAGTGAGTTTTTCTCACCACATGGCATCTATCATAGTCATTGTCCTTCGTCCTCTGTTAACTTTTACAAAAAATCTTCTATCAAACTACTAGGCCAAATTTAACCAAACTTTGCCACAATCATCATTGGGATATCTATTTAAAAAATGTGTTTGATGACCCCCCCTGCCAACCAAGATGGCTGACATGGTTAAAAATAGAACATAGTGGTAAAATGCAAGTTTTGCCTATTTGAAAAATGCTATAAGATCTAACAGGAGCAAAAGTATCCAGAATGTTGAGCTCTACCTATTGTCTTCCTATGTCAAAACTGTCAAGACGACTACTTATAGGAGTTATTGTCCTTAAATGACAAATTTTACCATTTTAAAATACTTTTTGGTCTATTATCTCGAAAATTATAATGGATAGACAGAAACTTTATATAGCAAAAGTGACTGCAAGACAAGATCTACAAATAAGTGAACATGACCAAAATCTTCAAACAAATCCTTATTAGAGTTATTGCCCTTAAATGATGATTTTTACCAATTTTTTGCGTTATTGCCTAACATCTTAAAAACTATAATAGATAGATAGAATCTTTAAAAATCATAGATCATCAGCACGACATGATCAACAAATAAATCAACATGGCCTTAATCTCAGTCAACTCCTTTTTAGAGGTATTGCCCTTTAATGTTGATTTTTACCATTTTTTTGCATTGGCTAATATCTTAAAAACTATGATAGATAGATAGAAACTTTTAATAGCAAAATTTATCAGGAAGACAATATCTACAAATGAGTCATCATGACCGACATCATTATTTAACTCCTTTTATACAACCGCAAATTTATTTGCGTTCGATATGTTATGATGTTATCTGTGTCTGCGTCTGAAGACATTTTGGTTCACAGACAATAACTTGAGTATAAGTTCATGGATCTCTATGAAATTTTACCACAAGGTTCCATACCACTAAAGGATGGTTGGGATTGTTTTTAGGGGCTATTGTCTTAACGGTTTTGTAATTAGGGGCAGAAAAAGGTCAGTTTTACTGGTTCATGGAAAATAAATTGGTTCACAGACAATAACTTTAGTATAAGTGTATGGATGTGTAAGAAATTTTAGCATAAGGTTCCATACCACAATAGGAGGGTTGGGATTGATTTTGGGGGTTATTGTCTAAGCTGTTTTGTAATTAGGGGCCAGAAAGGGGCCAAAAACAATTACGTGTCTGGTTTTAAGACAATAACTTGAGTATAAGAGATATTTCTCTGGTCAAAATTTTAGCACAAGGTTCCACACCACCATAGGAAGGTTGGGATTAATTTTGGGGGTTATTGCCATAGCTGTTTAGGAATAAGGGGCCAAAAAGGGGTCAAAAACAAGCATTTTCATGTTTCCAGACACTAATTTGTGTATTAGAGTATAGATTTCTATGAAATTTTACTACAAGGTTCCATACTTCAAAAGGAAAGTTGGGATTGATTTTAGGGGTCATGGTCCAAACTGTTTAATAATAAGAGGCTGAAAAGGGGCCATGATAGGTAAAAGTCCAAATTCAAATTTTTCAGTTTTTTGACCACATTCATTCTGTGTCAGAAACCTATGTTATGTTAAATATTTAATCAGAATCCAAATCCAGAGCTGTATCAAGCTTGATTGTAGTGTCCATACTTGCCCCAACTGTTCAGGGTTCAGCCTCTGCATTCGTATCAAGCTGCGACCAGCAGAGCATTTTATTGATGTTATTGCCCTTTAATGACGACCCCCCCATTTTTTTACCTATTACATGTATCTTGAAAAAACTGTAATAGATAGATAGAAACTTTAAAAAGCACAACTGATCAGCAATACAAGATCTACTACTAAGCCAATAATAATCTTCAGTCGAATTGTTATTGGAGTTATTGCCTTTAATGATAGTTTTTTAAACATTTTATTTTGCATTGTTGGCCTATTATCTTGAAACTATAATGGATAAAAGAAATTTTAAAGAGGAAAAATTATCAGCAGGATAAGATCTACGAATATGTCAACATGACTGAAATTGTCAGTTAACTCTTAATAGAGTTATTCCCCTTTAATGATGTTTTCGTTTTACTAAAAAGTATTCCTTGTTGAAGATGCAGGTGAGCGACACAGGCTCTTTAGAGCCTCTAGTCTTTCAACGTTGGTCATTTTTTGGAATAATAAGAATCTTGAGTTAGCAAAAATAGTCCGCAAGATTTCAAGTCTACAAAGTAAAATAACAAATATACCAAACTCCAAGGAAAATTCAAAACGGAAAGTCCTTTATCAAAAGCTCAAACACATCAATCGATTAAAATAACTGTCATATTCCTAAACTGATTCATTACACCTGTGCTAGAACCCCGCTCCAGTCATGCTTCAGTGATTACCTATATAATCAACCAAATTTTTCCCACGAAAGGGGGGGCCTATGATTCCAAGTGATGAACCTGACGTCATCCTTTTGAACTCCATCACGAGGTGGTTTATTGTTATTGAATATCTGTGTCACAGATGACCACGGATATGTTCTAATTGTTGTAACCACAACCCAGTCCTTGTTTATGACATCACCGAATGAGTCTTATCACTTAATTTGTACTCATCATAATCAACATGACGAATGTTGAATGTGGAGCAGGATCTACATACCTTTCAGGGACACCTGAGATCACTCCTGCTGTTGGCGGGGTTAGTCCTACTGTTTTAGTTTTCTCTGTAGTGTTTATGGACTTATTTGAGTTCGAAATTCACCTTGTTATCTTCCACCTCTTTGACCACGTTTATTCTTTTTCAGTTTTTAACAAAGAAAGAAGAATAAAGAGAAACTAAACAGCAATAGGTAAACAAGGCGGAAATTGTCAGTCCACTTCTCCTCCGTTGGATGATGATTTTTCTAATTGGGTTATGGCAAAACTATAGTAAATAGAGAGATACAATATATTATCAACAAAAAATGTATTTCAGTCATGAATTATATTCTAGTCTACAATGTTAAAGAGTTGACATTGTTGAAGATGCTTTTAATTCCAGGTGTGCATTACAGGCTCTAGTTTAATTATACCTACTAGTATGGAACTTCTTTTCGTTACATATTATTCAGCTTCTGAATAAAGGAACTACATATTTGCTTTGGACATGTATACCGTTAAGTTAAACAGTTAAAAGCGATTGTCAAACAGCTGAGCAGTAGTCTTTTTTCTGTTGGACGACAATTTTAATTTCTAGCTCACATGGCCCATCCTAAGTTTTTTTTTTTTAAATCCTCCCCTCTGAAACCACTTGTATATTTCAACCAATTTTTGGCTGCATACTTAAAATGTTTGCGTTTTTTGTTCTTTTCAATCAACCAAAATGGCCCGCATGGCGAAAAATGGAACAAAGGAGGTAATTAAGGTATTAATGCCACACGATTAATAATATATCTTTAGTGGCATTAATTCACTTGAAAAGCTGAATATATATATAAATATTTGGTTTCTGGAAGAACAAAAACTGAAAGCCAAAATGGTGAAAATAAATATTTTATACCCACTGAGAGTAGAATTTTAAATGATATATATATATATATCACTGAAGAGACATTAATTGTCGAAATCCGGATATGGTGTACAAACTTTTGCACCTCATGTTTGCGGTATACCATCTTTTCCGCAAGTTTATTGTTTTCTGTTTGGTATTAAATTAATAATTAAGATCCATTTTGGTACATCTAGTGATCCGTTTATTTGGCAATCGCCATGGCAGTCAGCAGGGTTTAAGAACTTCCGTTGTTCGACATGCTAGTCAAATGCGTTTTGTTAAAATACACTTTTTCACTTTTTTGGTCTTTTGGAAAATGTTGTTTGTGCTGTATTTAGACCCCTCTACCAAGAAATTTGTTTTGCATGCACACGTATAAAAATTGCGGTTTTTATCCAACGCAATCATAGGTTTGAACATTGTTTTCAATTTAGACTTGTTTATATTTTTTCGTTTGGGCTTGTATTATATTTGCCTTCGGGTTTATATAATCCGTTCATCCTATTTCGACTCTTCCGCAAAATTCAAGAGTCAATCCTAAATTGAGGTAAATTATATGGCCTTCCAAATACCGTTTCGATTCCTAACATCACTGAAGAGACATTAATTGTCGAAATCCGGATATGGTGTACAAATATTTGCACCTCTTGTTTGCGGTATACCATCTTTTCCGCAAGTTTATTGTTTTCTGTTTAGTATTAAATTAATAATTAAGATCCATTTTGTTACATCTGGTGATCCGTTTATTTGGCAATCGCCATGACAGTCAGTATGGTTTAAGAACATCCGTTGTTCGACCTGCTAGTCAAATGCGTTTTGTTAAAATATACTTTTTCACTTTTTTGGTCTTTTGGAAAATGTTGTTTGTGCTCTATTTAGACCCCTCTACCAAGAAATTTGTTTTTGCATATTTGGTGGTGGAATCTGTTTCTCTAATGATTTTCAAACAATATGCAGGCAAACTTATTCCTTCTTTTCGAGTGATCTGCAAAATGATGTGTTCTTTCTATGTGACGTCATCAGGCATGGTCGCCTTTTTTCATGCCGTCACAATAGGAAATTCAGAGGAAAGTAAGAAAATTCGACGTCATAATCGGATTTTAACCAATGATGAACTGAGATCAAACGAACCACACGTTGATTAAATTTTTTTTATACAATGGGTGCAGAAAGGGATAAATTCACGAAGAATTAGATTATATATATATATACCGGATCGTCTAGAATAGACGATACTGCGCAGATAAGGAAAAAATTATATAAGTCTACAGATTTGCACAACGATACTAATAGAAAATGGTATTAATATACGAAGATGATGTTATAAAATCGTGTTGACAAATAGTTCGGGTTAACAAATAGCCTTCGTCAGTGTCAAGAATTTTAACAATACTGTATTGTTAAAATTATTGACACTGACGAGTGGTCTAGAGCACTGGACACAGTGTAGGCGGTGTTGTCTCGATATCTCAATAGCATGAGTTCGAATCCCGGCGAGGGAAGAACAAAAATTTGCTTCCGCAAATTTGCAGATTTACTGAACATTGTTGTGCTGATATTTAGAGTAATTATGAATATAATATGTGTTTTCAGCCTTCAATGGATGGATCTGTCGTAGAGTTGTCACTTGTTTAGACGTATATATATATATGATTTTTTTTAATCCAAAATCTGTCCCGAGTGAGTCTATCCTCCCTTGACTAAACAGTGTTGTGGTCTATCTATATATATCTGAGCTTCTTTATAAATTATTTTGATATTTGTTGCAATTTAAACATAAACCCTCCGCAAAATTCGAGGTGAAGCATCCGTCGTGTTGTGCATGATAAGTGCAAATTCGGTAAAACGACTAATTCGTTGATGTCCTATTCGGAGAAAAGGGGACGGGAGTGTGGCTACGACATGTGATGTGTCATAACGTTCAACCACATCGTGATAGCGCACGTACAATTTTCGAATGGATAACTTTAATGTTACCAGTATGAATCGTTGGTTCCATAGATTCGGCCTTGTAAGCAGCAGCCTTCTATCATGATAGGAAACGCAAGTTCTGGAATATCGTATCAACTTGGATATATATGCTTCATAAGCAGGCCCTCCTGGAATGTTGCTACATAGAAATGGAAAGTTCAAAATACGGAAGTTGAAATCGTCTCTTGTGTCGTAAAGTTTTGTTTTCAACTGACCCTCATTGTCAATACCTAGATTTTAGTTAAGATATGAGGCAAACTTAAGTTATCGTTGGTATCCTTTATCACCAAGGTTAAAGGGATTGATGCGTTCACCATAGCCACCAAACTTTGAATTATTTAGTGAGAGGACATTATCTATATAGCGGGACATGATGTTAAAGGAAAACATAAGTTTCTTTTCATTCCCCTTGAGAAGCTCCAGTATGAAAATCGGCCCAATATGAATAAAGGAACATGTCTGCAAAAAAGGAGGAGCGCATTTGGTTCACATAGGAATGCCAATTATCTGGTGAAAAATATATCTTCAAAGCATGTTGCTCTCAGTTTTTCTTGGAATTTTTTGTTTGATTCAGAGTTGTTTCTTACAATGTTGGTTTTATCCCTTCCTCAAAAAGATATTTGTATCAATGTTGACCGTTCTTTTTTATGAAACAAATATGGACTGATTCTTTCAATCAGTTTAGAAAGACTACTACTAGGGTGATTTTTAATGACCTTGACTGGCTGTTAAGCCCTCGTGCTGTCGGTTTAGAAAGAGGAATACAAGTGTACAGGAGAAGAAGTCAAATGCTTTTATATTATTTCAAGAGGAAAGAGAGTTATATCATAGAAACTCTAACAGAATTTTAGAATTTGTTAGTATCCATATTTTATTCACATGCCCCAGGAGTAGGTAGTCTCACGGTAACTCTGAAGCCCGGCTTTGGTTGCTTATATAATAGATGTTATTAATTTTGAAAGCGGTTTCGTTGCGCATTTTGCAAACACAGCAAAATAACATTAATTATTTGTATAGACCCTTGTGTAATTTTAGTTTCCAGTACAGTGAAACAAGATCTTGTTCTTCGTCTTTGATTGAACATGCAAAATAAACCTATGACTGTTAAAGGTTTCTTCTTTGATTTTCTTCTTTGATAAGTGTTGTGGGAGTATATGTTGCGTTTTCAATTGAATTATCAATACCTAGTTCCTGTATCAAGCAGTTTATGTAATATCATTTTCAGACAAATTTTTCGTTTTTTTTTTTCTCCTCGGGGACAGTATCATATTTGCCATGGAGATATACTGGTGTTTAGCAAAGGAAATTACTCTACATTAATTTAACATTTAAAGCTTCGTATTTGATTGGGCCTTCCAACTGTTTTAAATCGACCGCCACTGATTAGTCTCATGTAGACGAAACGCGTGTCTGTTGTACAAAATTATAAGCCTAGGATCTTCGATGAGTTTTTACAACCACTGGGTCGATACCGCTGTAGGTGGCAGTTTGGGTCACCGAGGGTATCAGCAAACCAGTAGTCAGCATTTTTGTGTTGACATGAAATATCATTGATATATTCGTTTTCATTAAATCAATTGTGTATAAAATGTTTAATAATTCGAAATACTAAGGTTTAGATTATCTTGCTGTAATTGGCAAAACCTTTCGGAATTTTGTGTTCTCAGTGCTCTTCAACTTCATACTTCATTTGGCCGTTTTAACTTTTTTTATTCGAGCGTCACTGATGAGTCTTTTGTAGACGAAACGCGCACTTGGCGTACAAAATTTTAATCCTGGTATCTATGATGAGTTTATTTGTTGTGTTTTCTCCTTGTTAATATCAGAGCAATGTCCTGTCAGCACAAAAAAAAACTTGACATTAGGTTAATGATATCCCCTGATTCAGGTGTGTATCATGTCAAAATTGATATTTTTCCGATGCTAGGGTTAGCGCTTTCTTGAAGCACTCCACCTGAATCCACCCATTTGATGTTGCAGTGCACCAACAGTGATTATGTTTCACCATTTGGTCATATGTTGCTGTCAATGTCACTAGTCACTATTTAATGGATGTGACGGTTATGCTTGCATGGCATGAGAATATGATTCTGTTAATGCAAGAGATTTTATTCCCGTTATTTTCATTGTTTTCACTCCCATTCTTTATCTGTTTTATTCCTGGAATTGGGAGATATCGATATACAACCTTTGTATTTATTTGTGATTATCTTCATGCAATCTGAAGTTCCATGATATTATATCTATTCTATTCTCGATGTGCAGATTTTGTCATTAATTTATTGAACAAATGTGTGATTTTTTTTATTTTCATTTTTACAATAACTTGTATCTGCTTGACCATCCGGAGTACCTGAGATCACCCACGGTTTTGGTGGGGTTCGTGTTGTTTGGTCTTTAATTTTCCATATTGTGTTTTGTGAACTGTTGTTTGTCTTTTAGTCGTTTTTATTTGTTTGCCATGGCATTGTCAGTTTGTTTTCGACATATGAGTTTGCATATCCCTTTGGTATATTTTGTCTCTCTTTTGTAACTAAACAGCTTTTCTTTTTTTTCAACATTGGCATCTAGATCTATAAAGCTATACCTATAACGTATAATAAAGGTCAGGGATAGTTTGTGCAATATACTATAACTCCCTAACGATACCATGCTTATAATTTTGTACTCCAGATACTATACCATTTATTACTTTTATTAATGTGTTATACATATAGGAACATATTTTACCATATAAAAATGTTTCAATACTATAATTGCTACGCCATGTATATGCTCATGCTGATTTTTTTTTTCAAAATATTTTAATCCGGATTTTTTTTTAAAGGTGTTTCTTTTTCAACCCCTGCACACAAAAAAAATGGATACTACCTTTACACTTTTAAAGGTACGCTCAGTCTGATCTTGTATGAAAAGGGGGAAATTAAGCAGTGATACTGAAAAAAAATCTCCTCCCATTAGTCGAAAAAAATAGACAACACGATGCCGGAGAAAAAGAAAAGAACGAATAGACAAAAACAGTAACATTGTCAACAAAATACCAAATAGATAAACATAAAATAAAAAATTAAAAAAAACACAAACTCCACCAAAAACCATGGTGAACCTCATTAACAGGAAGGGTTAGTCTAGCTAAATCATAGTTTCTACAGTTTATATCCACACAATTATTTCTCCGTCTTCTTATTGGAACACCAAAACTCATAGCATGTTAAAGAGGCATTAGCTAAGATTTAGACAAAATATTAAAGCATAATTATTTTGTGTTCCAAACATTTATAAAAGCGGAATATTGAAAGGATAATTCGCTATAAGCAGCCAGTTTGGTTCAACTTTATAAAAAATAAGCTAAAAAATGTAGCTGATATATTTTTGTATTGCAGAACAATAATTCTACCTCATTTGAGTCCGTATGTATTCAACCTTTGGTAGCAATACAGTTAAGAAAAAAAAACAACTTAAAATTGACAATCAATATTTAACTACCCTCTTTCCCTTGCTTTTTAACAAATAAGGCTTGACAAATGTTACACTATTGTTTCAGAAAAAGGGTGAAGGTTTGGTACCATTAAAACGTTTAAACCCGCTGCATTTGTTTGCACCTGTCCTAAGTCAGGAATCTGATGTTCAGTAGTTGTCGTTTGTTGATGTGGTTCATAAGTGTTTCTCGTTTCTCGTTTTTATATAGATTAGACCGTTGGTTTTCCCGTTTGAATGGTTTTACACTAGTAATTTTTGGGGCCCTTTATAGCTTACTGTTCGGTGTGAGCCTAGGCTCCGTGTTGAAGACCGTACTTTGACCTATAATGGTTTACATTTATAAATTTTGACTTGGATGGAGAGTTGTCTCATTGGCACTCATACCACATCTTCTTATATCTATTGACTGTTTGTGTCATGTATGTGCATATATATGTGCATAACCCTAACCCTAAACCCTAACACTAACCTAACCCTAAGCAGCATATTCCATAGATTTGATTTCAAATAGTTAAAATGGTGAAATATAATCTCTTTTTGGTGTAACCATGGCAATAATCTGCATTTATTTGATACAAATTATTGCAAAAAGGGAGTGAACATGTCACAAAAGACCCCAAAATTTGGTCCAAAGTAGAATTTCGATCCATTTGAAAGATACCTTTTCTGAAACCGTTGACATTTATTTATCAAGAGGTCAAATAAAAATCATATGCATTTCACCTCATTTTTCCATAAAGTTGAATTGAAAAGTTCGAGCGTAAAATATTTGTTGGAAAACACTACAATAATTTCTGGACCTATGGGCGTTCGGATGTGAAAATACAGACGGTCAAACAGAAAATGGCCTATAAAACATGCACAAAACAATCTTGATGTTCATATAAACCCACTTTGAAGGCTATATTATTCTTTAGCTATCTAAAAATCAATTTCATTGCACATTAACTTTTATAAAAATAAATATATTTGAAAAATTCAACGGGGCCAAAATGCGAAACCAAACTCCTAACTGTGTATTACTACCTTTAGTTTGACCCCTAGATAGAGGTGACAGTTGCGTTTGTGCACAGCATGTTCAGTTATTAAAAACTACCCGTTCAAAATGTAAAAATTGAAGAAAAAAGCAGGAAGCCACCAGGAAGAACCATTTCGTTGGTTGATTCGGTCAAGGATTTGTATAGTAATACTACAAATCCTTGATTCGGCCAACAAAAAAATCATACTGAAACAGGTAAAACGATGATTTACCTGTTTGTTATTTTTTTTTTTATCTACATATGACATGAAATCATCAGTTCTGTGCAGACCTAGAAAATCGTCATTATACTAGTCGACCGTACATGCCTGTCTTTCTATTGATAATTATGTTCATATATATTGGGTCACATTACCATCTGCAGTTTTCGAAGGTAATATATTGATGGTTAATTAGATTGCGTCTCAAATGCACACAAAATGGTGATACTCTTTTACTATATCATGCATTGTCTAAATTCCTGTATAACATTTTTTGTAGGTTATCAATCAAATTAAACAGTTTAAGTCAATTTGGTGGTAAGGAATTTGGCAGTCAATGCCCCTTTAAACGAAGAATATATGTTGGCTCGATTATTTATGCGTTTCCGTAATGGTGATTTGCAGTTCAAAATTATGTTTCGGTTCATTGTCAGATCCAAACTAATGTGGCGGGAATTTGTTGTTACGGTAACAGTAAACAAAATGGCGTCGTGCACTGGGCTTTTGGTCAACAATTTATATTTTGTCTTGTAATAATACTTTGCAGACACAGTGAGTGAAATTACAATGAAAAAGATATGCTATGATGATTTCCTCAGAACTGACATTAAAATAATTAGTTATAAGAGATAGGGGTAGGAGGAAAACCAGACAAGGCTTCACTGATTTAGTAATTACAATCTGAAATACAAGCAAACACATCCAAGCAACTCATCACTTGCACAGTGATGTATAAAAATATTAAAAAGCAGTGAAATTCAAATTAACTGCCAATTTTTTTATAAAACAGTGTAACACAAACACATGATTTCTAGTTAGATAATATATACCATTGTACTACCTTCTTTGGTTTAGACGATTTTCAAATTTCTGTTTCATGAATAAATTGCTATGGTAGACCTACCTTCGTTTGGCAAAAAAAGGACCATAGGGTAATACAGTTTAATTTTCTATCGGTTGAGTTTTTGGGAGTTCTAGGGAAATCGTGACACTGCCATTTGCCCACAGCCTGCACAGGTCCCCTGTATTATTAATTAGAAGACGTTTTATTATTTATTTCATTCTTGTAAATGAAAGGTAAATTTATACAAGGTATAAAGAGGGGGGGCAGGACCTTTTTCGGGATGTCGGGATTGGGGGTTTTTAAGCTCGGGATTTTGGGATTGACTCTTCGGGATCCAGGATTTCTTTTTTCGAATTTCGGGATGTCGGGATTTAATTTTTTTTAAATTGGGGACCTCGGGATTTCATGTTTTTTAAGCCGGGATTTCGGGATCAGGACCCCTCCGACCCCCCCTCTATAAACAAAATTCACAATTGATTTATTGCAAGCTGTTTGGATTCATTTATCACGCTTCCGATCCGTGGTTCGTACAAATATTTCAATGGCGGACAAAGAAAATTTACGAAAATAAGCAATGTTTGACAAGCGATTCGAAAAGGAATATGACGCTTTTAATGTCTTTGAATTTCTTCACTTTTAAATGAAAAATATGCTGTTTCATTGACTTGATAAAAAGTGGAAATTGCAGATGACGAAAGCGACTGCAAGCGACTATTGGGAACACCAGGCCGACTAGATATCGCTTTTGACGGTTGGGAAAGTGACTTTTTCGCCCCAGTTACCTGCTAGAGTGAGCCCTGTAGAAATCTTACTTATTTGGACTAGGATGGTGTAGTTCTCACTAGGATATTTTGAATGCATGAGAACATTTAATTAATGTCATTCTTCATAATATGATGCTAGCAAATAAGGCTGTATGTTTAATGCACTGACTTATCAGACAAATGAAAATGAAAATTCAGTACTGTGCTCAATTGCTGTATTGGTAATTTTTGTAGTTACTGGTCTAGTTTCATACATACTTACCTGATCAAACATAATAATAACATGTAACTGCTACACGTTCATTCACAGGGTGGGATCCAGAGTTTAATGGAAGGGAGACATAATTGTTTGTTTTCAAATAAATAGTTTTCAGTGTTTTTTACAATTTAAAAAAAAATACTTCAGTGTTCAAGAATATTTTGATAAATAAGTACTATGTTAAGAACAAAGAAACCATTCAAGTAATATGAATAGATGTTAATGTGTGCAATTGAAAATTAAATAAATTTATTTGAGCAAAGTACTTTTTCTCTCACTTGATTGAGGATTAATATAAATGTTCCCATCACAAATGAATTAAACTTATTTTACTTTTTTTTTACATTTGTAAATCAATATAATTTTAATCTATAAGAATGATATAAACTACAATAGCAAAAACATTTCAGTAAATTTTATTCCACTAAACAGTTTTTCCAATGTGGGTATGATTCAAAATACAATTGTTTTAATATCTTTAGTAATCATACATTTATATTTTATTCAAGAAAATGGATGGGAAGAAAAGAGGGAAACGGGCTAAAGGCAGTGTAGCACCTGATGAAAATGGATTTGCTAACAGTTCCTTTGAGCTTCATTTGGATTCTGATCATAATGTGAAAAACAACAGGTATAAATTGATTTAAACTACAATCTTGTGTTTTTTACATTTTTTTGGCAGAATGGATACTATACAGAAAAACAGTTAATTTTGGTATTTTTGTCATTTTGAAATCATACAAAGACTTGTCATTTGGATAACAGTTTATTATTAGTAAATTAACTCTAGACTGGATACTAAATTCATTGCAGGATTTTGTTAAACAGAAATAATACATTTCGTAATAAAGATTTGTTCATGTAGCTAGTTTTCAGTATTACGTTAACCTATTTATTTTTTCCCATGGAAAAAAAAAACATTCTTTGGAAAGAATCTCATGCAACACTTGATATTATTATTATATACATTTTAGTAAAATGCTAAACACATTTAGAAGTAAGGTAGACGAAACTAATAAAAAAAAGAATGCACTGGCTGCAATTGTAGAAGCAAAGAAAGGAGCACACAAATGGAGACAATATTGTGCTACAAAAAGAACTATCACAAAGACAAGTAAGTTTGCTTTAGTTAGACTTTGTGTGTATTGTTTTTAAGAATAATATCAATGTCAAATGCAACAAATGATTTAAAGACCGGTAACTGTCTTAGCCATACCCATATATACATGTAAAAATAATTGTCACTATTTACTTATGACTCTAGTCAGATCGAGAAGTCCATTGCACTGGTATTGATTAGAAAATGTCAAATAACCATGTGCCACTTAACAAATATTTGTTTTTTTATTACCATTCAAATGATGAGAAAATCTAAGAAAAACTGTTTATTTAATACCATAAACATTTTCCTATAAGATAAAGAAGTAGACAGTAATACTTTAGTTTGATCTCAACAAAAATGCTGAAAAGTTTCAATGGTCACTGGTTACTAAATTGCAGAAATCTCGAAAATGGCTAGATTGCAGTAGTTTTGTCACTGGTCTTTCCAAAATCGATAATGATTAAAGAAATTCCAAAAAATGAACACTAAAATTGTTATAGACTTACAATATTATGAATTTATATTAACTTTTATGATATTTTGTTAGAAGCACAATCAAAAGGTAAATTAAGTGTAGTGCATGCTTTATTTAAAATTTTAAGGATACAGACAGCACACCACTGGGTTGTTTGGCTGTTACTGTTCATCATCAAAATTGCCTGAAATTTTAAATTTTTGTTGAAAATATGCATGTTTATATATACATGTAGGTACTAATTTTCGAACGTAGATTAATTTAGGCAGTACATAAAACAGCATGTTGTGTATGGCTTAACCATTGACAAATGAGATACTGAGGATTCGTTATTATTTGTTGTATACCAATTTTTATGGATTTTGTGGGTATAGGGGTACTACAAATTTAAATGTTCAATGAACTACTAATTTTCTATTGGAATGTATGCAGTCTTTGCATTGGCATATCCTCAAAATCAAATACTAGTATCCACAAAAAACACAAGTTTTCCTCAATCTACGAAAATTGGTATCCACAAAAATAAATGAATCCGCAGTGGCTAACATGTTTGGCTTTGTATTTAAAGCAACAGTTTTTAAATTCTTATTTTTAAATTTTCTGTCTATAATAATAACATTCATGGCAATCCTTGACATTTAATACAATGCTCCAATCTAAAATGTTAGAGAATATCATAAAAATTCAGAATGTACTTATTCGAACAGATGATTGATGATTTGATCTGTAAAATTCTTTCATTATCTATAACTACCGCTATTTTGATTTTGATATTATAAACCGTAAATTTACTTTGGTAACTACCCTACATCTTATTTGATAACTTATCGAAGGTTATTTTTGGGATAAAAGTTATTTCATAGGGTCAGTAGAAATAGAGGAGCATTAAATTTCTATTTTTTTTTTTTTTTTTCATGAACCCCCCCGAAAAAGGAGTCAACAATTGATGAACAGTAACGGATAAATGCTTACTTTAAATGTTGGCAAAATTTGGAATGATTTGAATTGTAAAATAATAGACTATTTTATTTTACCTGAATGTATTACATGTGGTTGTAATGATTTTTGAATTCTAGAAAAAAGGATTATATTTTCCAATCCTTTTGTGCCTTCATTTGAAGTTTGCATAACTAGTAGTATTTATAGTACATTGGTAAATCTAGGTTACTATTTATGATGAGAAACACTATGTTATAGATACACTTGCTCCTTATGCCTATAAGAAGGAATACACATATACATTGTATTTTCAACTCACAGTTGCACCTCAAAACAACACAATACACAGGGAAAGTATTCATAATTGTCACTTCTCACACAACATATTATTATTTTTTGGGTTTTTTTTGTCATTTAAAACTTAGTAGATAGATAAACACTTAAAAACCAAGATGATCAGCAAGACAAGATCTACAAATGATTGTAATGGCCAAAATTGTTGCATATTATTTTGACTAATTGGCCTACATTTTTGAGCTACTGTAACGGTTTTTCTAAAGAAATAACTCTCAGAATTCTCTTTGTGGTAAAGTGTAAGTCATCCCTTCGAAAGTTTTACAGACCCCATCATGATTTGGTTGACTGTTATGGAACATCTATGTTATAGATATTTCCAATTGTCTAGCCACACTCATTTTCTCCTTTCCCCGATTGTGACAATACTGGATGATACTTTTTACCCAATTTATACATTCCATGAGCAGTATGACAGGTGCCACATGTGGAGCAGGATCCTTGTACCCTTCCAGAGCACCTGATATCAACCCCTGTATTTTTGGGGTTTGTGTTGCTCAATCTTGAGCATCTATGTTGTAGTTTGTAAACTGTTGTTTGTCTTGGTGTTACTTTTGTTTTTTTTTTGCAATGTATTGTTGTTTTTATTTGACTTATGATTTTTGGTTGTCCCTTTGGTGTCTTCTGACTTTTTTTTAAACAGATGAAATGAAACCAGAAATACACATATAGATATTTATTTAGACTAAAAATATATCTGTATTTTTTGTTGTACTACAGATTTAAAAGATATTTTCAGTAGGGCTGGATGATTGTTTTATGTGTAAAGGGATTCTAATATCAACAATGCTATTTCAGCAATTAGAAAAAAGTACATTTGTATATGTAAATCAGGATTTGTGCCAAATGTTATTTTAATTATGGTCTATACCACAGTAGTAAACACATATTTTATTTGGCTTTAACTGTGCTAAATAGGTTCAAATTAAACTTCAGAAATTTTCCTTTTTTAATGATTAAGATGCTGGAATTTCATATGCCTTCCTTTGAAACCCCATCAGGTAAATTGGAAGAAATTCTGAGGTATTTAGTCCCAAATATAAATTTGTGTATTGGCTAAAATCTCAAACTCATTTTTTGGATAGACCACTGGATGTACATTTTTCTAAAAACACAAATATTCTAATCAATAAATCATGATCAACTTATTGAAAGTCTTTCAATTTTTTTTTTTATAATTATTTGTTAAACTTCTCTCAAACTTGAAAAGTCAATTGCTACTTAGCTAAGATGCATTTTGTACTTATGTGAATATCTTTTCATTTTAGAAAATGAATTAAAAGGTGAGAGGTCTAGATCTGCATCTCCCCAAAACGAGTTATTACATCCTTCAGCCTAATATTTAGTATTCTGATGTAATTTGTAAATGCATATATGATAGCTTCTATCTTTCTTAGGTTTTCTGCAATGCATTAAACATATAGTTTCACTTTGTCCGCCTATTTCTGTGCCCTGTCTGTTTGGTTAACTTAGTACTTTATGAAATTTTGCACACTAGTGAGGTATCGTACGAAGATGTGCACATCATATTTTAATGAAAATGTACAAATTGATTTGAGATCTGGAAATCATTTTTTCATTTAATTATAGAATAGTATTATTAGGGTAAATACTTTTTTTTACCAAAATACCCACATTAGAGAGTTAGATTTAGTGAGGGTAAATAATTTTAGTCTGGCTTGGACTTGAACACACATTCTTGAAAAATTGGAAATTATATTTAACTAAATCACAAAAGTTCAAAATTTTGGGAATTAATTTTGGTGAGCACAAATCCCCTCTTACAATATTTCTTGGAAAGAATTGAAATTTCACATGGTTTTTAAAATATAGTATTTATTTGTAATTATCACTTTTGAAGAAATTAAGAAATCAATTTTGGATAAATAGCCACTTTTAGTGGAATGCTCAAATACTTTAGTCTTTCCCCCAAGTGGGAACTTACTGGCATGATAGTTTTCTAGTTTTTCTATCATGAGCTGATCTGTATTATACTTTTGTCTTTATCTGATACTGTTATTATTGACTTGTGACTTTTATGACATCTTTTGTTAGTTGTACTGTAACACAGACCTGCCAACTTTCTCTATTTTTGACAGATTTTCTCCTGTAAGAAGTGTTGAAGTTATTCTTGGAAACTCTATTTTTTATATAAACATATCTCATAACAGGAATGCAAAGGAGTTCAAATGGCATTTAAGTACATACATACTCAATGAAAACTATAGGATATCGGATTAAAAATATTTATGGCATGTATATTGTAAAAGACATGCTTAAGGTCCTATTGGGCTTAAAATCTCCCGAGGAGACTTTGAGAAGTTGACATGTATGCAAACATGTTTGTTTTTTACAGAACAAATTTGAATTCAGTAGAATCCAGGATCCTCCTAGTACACTTTGGAATTCCAATATCTACTAAATCCAGTAGAAATATAATATCAACTGTATAGTAGAAATTGAGATATCCAGATTTGTACTAGGAGGAATCTGGATCCTACTGAATTCCAACTTGTACAGATATACATTTAGTCATGTACTGCATTTGACAAAATTGATATAAGGCAAGTAATTATTGTTTTTATTTGAACATTACATTAGTTGGTCAATTATGACTATAAATCTTACAATAACAAAACATGTTTTGTTATATAGGACAAGCAATATTGAAGAAAATTGAAAAAAGTAAGTTTGAAATATGAAAATGATATGATTTTCTTTAAAATCTATCTAAAGATTTGGATGTCTGCTTTTGCTTTTGTTTTAAACTAACAGACTGATCAACTTGGCCAGTTTGTAAAAATATTGTGTACCTATTGGGGATAGTTCAGTTTGACAGGATCTAAAAAATAATTAGCCCAAGAAATTTTTTTTGCAGTTATATTAATAGCATTGCATTAAATTTCAAAAGAGATAATCTAGCTCCCTTTTGCCGGTAATAGTCCATTGGGTTTGTGAATTTTTTTTTCATATAAGTTATCATGTAAAGTCCATAATTGAGTTTGTTTTAGAAGAATTAACCATGTATACTTGCAACTTACTGCTGTCATATTGCTTTCCATGTCTTTCCTGCATCATTGACTTTACATATGGATTTACCATTGTATATTCTTTCCTCTGTGTGTACTTA
Source organism: Mytilus coruscus (assembly GCA_017311375.1). Classification (NCBI taxonomy): domain Eukaryota; kingdom Metazoa; phylum Mollusca; class Bivalvia; order Mytilida; family Mytilidae; genus Mytilus; species Mytilus coruscus. The sequence goes on from CM029595.1 coordinate 117,132,689, forward strand.
TACATCTCTGTTTAATTGTCACCAGCGGGACAGGTTTGGGGGAACATAGAATAGCTGGTGTCTGTCTGGTCTTGTAAGCGCTCTCACATGTACAATTCTTGCCAAATATTTATGAAATTTAAATCAAAATGTCTCAGACAAGTACTTTTAAAAGAGTTGTGCCCCTTGAAAAAAATAATTATATGGAAAATTGCATTGTAAGCACTCTCAAGCCTACATTTCTTGAAGGATTGTTATGAAATTTACATGTATATTGATAGTTATGTCTGGAAAAGTTAAAAAATCGGCCCTGATCATTTATTTTTTTATCAGTTATGTCCCTTAGAAATGTAAGTTTTATACAATTGCTGGTACAAGTTCAAAAATCAGTGCAGATCAACTATTTTTAAAGTAGTTATACCCTTGGATATATTAATTTATATATAGAAAATTATATTGAAAGTGCTCTCAAGTGTACAATTCTTTCCAGATATTTTTGAAATTTATATCAGCAATGTCTTGGACATGTTTGAAAATCAGTGCCAATCAACTATTTTTAAAAGAGTTATGCCCCTTGGAAATATTTCTTATGTAAAAAGTTGCATTGTAAGCACTCCCACACCTTCATTTCTTGTCAAATTTTTATGAAGTTTATATCAAAGGCTTAAATATGAGCAAGGTCTTGGAAGAGTGCTGACCTACTATTTTTACAGGAGTTATGCCCTTGGAAATAGATATATATGGAAAATAACATCATTAGCGTGGACATTGGAACTCTGTTCTTTATTAAACTTTGTTTTAAGTCAATTTCTCAGAGTGTATATAAAGTTGTGTCTTTTTATCCACATCTGTGTCACTCTGACCTACATTTCATGCTGATAAGGTTTTTGGTTAATTACAAAATGAGAAGAAATATCAAAAATTGTTTCACAAGTACAATTTCCTGCTATGTTTTAATACTTTTTACCAATATTTGGCCCACTATGACCTTTCTTTCACACTGATTACTTTGCAGTAGTTCAAATTCCATTACTCAGAAGCTTATGATTGATATAGTCATTTATCAATGATAAGTTACCACTCTAAATTTTTTAACACGTCATTGGACTATGCTATTCTGCAATATATGGTCACTAAAACTTGCATCTTATTCTGTTTCGACTTCTGTTAATTTTGCAACTTAAAAATGTATATGCATTTCTAAGAAAAAATGTTGTTGAGGAACATTTAAGTCACTTTGACCTATGCTATGATTGATTGACTTGTTTTATTTCTTCTTCCTTTTGTCAGAAATCTATTTATTTCACTACTAGTGTGCTACAATCCTTAGATATGGTTATTTTCTTCTTTATTTTCTTCACCACTACAGTTGTCTTGTATAGAACTATTAGATCACTATGACCTACATTATACAGTTCAGTAAAGGATTTTCTGTTTGATTTTTCTGTTTTTTCAGATATCAATATATTTCAGTGTTAACACCTAAGGGGTATGTGTATTAATCGCAGTATCCCATATCTGTCATGACAAAGATATTTAATACCTAGAGCAATTATACTGTATTGACCAATACATGTACATCCCTATATAATAATTTCAAATACAGGCCTTGTTCAGAAATAATGGATAGAGGAAGGACAAGATTACAATTTTGCATAACTCTGAAAAACAAGTTAAGGGTCACTGTGACAATTTTTTCCCCATCTTACATATAAATAAAAACAGCAATTAAGATATTAAGTTGCTTCATTGTTTTTATGCCCCATTTATTGGCATTATGTTTTTCGGTCTGTGCGTTCGTCCGTTGGTTCGCCCATCCGTCTGTCCATCTGTCCCACTTCAGGTTAAAGTTTTTCAGGTTAAAGTTTTTGGTCAAGGTAGTTTTTGATGAAGTTGAAGTCCAATCAACTTGAAACTTAGTACACCTGTTCCCTATGATATGATCTTTCTAATTTGAATGCCAAATTAGAGTTTTGACTCCAATTTCACGGTCCAATGAACATAGAAAATGATAGTGCGAGTGGAGCATCCGTATACTATGGACACATTCTTGTTGAGTTGTAATGTACGAATTTCCCCAAAACAAAAAATGATATAAAATGAATAATACATCCCTTTCTAGAGAGATATATATATAAACTTAATTTCTTTAAACAGTATCTTGATATGTTTTAGAAGATTGATTTTCAGATTGCTTTTTTTTTATCTTTGAAATATACTTTTAACTTCAACAATTAGATGAAAGTGATTTCTTAACTGGTATTATATTTTTATTTACTGTAATTTATTTTGCAAATTTTTGATACAACATATTTCTTTTCTAATTATTTTAGTTAATGTTGTACAAATGCAATTACTAAATGTCATGTCTATAAAAGATAGAAATTTTAATTTATTTCTTATTGCACTCAAAAATTTAATGAAGATAAATTGCAAATGATACCGGATAGTTGGTTTCAAAGTAATTTGATGTTGCTATTAAATACTGGATGATATTTAGTGAAAAGTTTATTTTCTATAAAGGTGTAAGTACAGAGGATGATGAGAATCAACCAGGAAATAAAGGTAAAGGATTAGATGCAATTGACCTCCATGTCTTTGATTCTTTGAATCCTGGAAAGAAGAAAAACAGCACCTTGATTGCATCACAGACAAAGGCACTGTTTAATCATTTTAAAGAACTTGGACGGTCCAAAACCCAGATGCTGTAGTAGACCTAGAATTTATATCAAGTTTGCTAAGGAATGGTGCCAATATAAATTGCTCAGATAGGCATGGGCAGACATTATTACATGAGGTTTGATATATTTTTGACATTTTATATGATAATCGGCATGAACTGAGTCATCAAGAGTAACTAGGCTCTACCAGCATATTCGTGGAAGTGTAAAGAGATAGTTTGTAAGAAATCGTAATGAAATATTTTAATAGCCCCAATATCTGTTTATATTATTGTTCTTCTGAACTCTACTGGACATCTGACATAACACTTTCATTATTGTGAGAATAAAAGGAAATAATTAACCATAGAAGGTTTAAGTCCTACCCTTCTTTTTGTCTAGCCGCAACAAGGAACATGGCACATATAATGCATGCATCTGTCTTTTATGTGCTCTCACACATACAAACCTTGCCAGAGTTAATATAAAATTTAAATATTAAATGTTTATATCAACATTGTCTTGCACAAATTTTACCGATAACATCTTTTAAAGGAGTTGTGTCCCTTGGAAATGCAAATTCTATGGAAAATAAAATTGTGTGTCCTATCAAGCCTATTTTTCTTGTAGGGGTTTCTTAAATTTATATCTATAGTTTATATCATCAATGACTCAAACAAGATATACAAATCAGTGCAAATCAACTATTTTTAAAGGAGTAATGTCCATTGGAAACAAATTATTTGAAAAATTGCATTGAAAGCCTTCATTTCTTTTTGGATTTTTATGAGATTTATATCAGCAATGTTTCCATAATAAGGGCTAATCAACTATGTTTACAGGAGTTATTCCCTTTGGAAATAGACATTTTATGGAAAATTGCAATTGTAAACAATCCCACTCCTACATTTCTTGTTGAATATTTATGAAATAGTTTAAAAATAACAAAAACAAATTTTAATTCACCTTGTCCATCCATTTATCCAACAAATATTTAAGTTACTTGATAATATTTTGTCTAATATACGGTATATTATTCCAAATCATAAATTTGATATTGCTTTGTTTTTCATAGGTTGCTCGAATGTGGCATGTAGATATAGCCAAATTTTTACTTGATGAAGGTGCCGATATAAACCATCCTGATCACCTTGGTAGGACACCATTACATGTAGCAGCAGCTGTTGACTATCCTGAAATGTGTGAAGTTTTGATGGAAAGGGGAGGTAAGTCTTGTATACACTAGACTCATTATAAGTTTCGAGTCAAAATAATTCGCTATTGTTAGTGTTAATCTTATGTCCTACAAACATTTACCATTGCAGAAGATTTTTTCCTACAAAATAAAACAGCTAATATAATTACTTCTAGAATACTTTATGTATCAAAGACAGGGGCTGCTCTGGCTCCAAAATGTTGGAGCCACAAAAATTGCCAGTTGCTATATTGTGTTGCCAGTTTTGGAAACTTTGAGCCAACTTTAAACCAGTCTCAGTCCTCTACCTAGATTGAATCAGCAATCAACTTACATTTCTTATGTACCCTACATCATTAAACTATAAGTGGTGACTTGCTATGTAATGTATAGCCCTGTTATTTTATGTTTTTTCTTCCTTAAAACATTGAATTGTCACTCCTTAAATAATACTGTTGAAAAAAAATCTTAACAGGTATACTTTGCCACTGTTGTCTGAAGTTGTGGAACTAAAGCCAAATGCAGATAACTTCTTTTACTTTGAATGAGGCAAATTCTGAAATTTTATGTTTTGAGAACAATTTACCATTCTTTAGTAGATTTTGGTTCACATAGCCTATTTGTGATGTCGGACAAAATTATGCATTGTCTATCTATCCTACTTATTTTCACTCTTTAATAAATAAAGGGGAATAACCAATGCACTAAAATTTCAAAATAGAATTAAGAGATGTGGTAGGATTGCCAATGAGACACAAAAGAGGAGGTAGATACCAAAGGGAGAACTATCCACCAGAGTCCATGTGATGAAGATTTAAGAAACTATAGGTCACACTACATATTTATACAAATCAGATGTCAATATATACTTGCCAAGTTTAGGAAAAATTTCTTCAAATGAATGTCATTGTAATATATGGTGACTGACTGTCATATTCCTCATTTGTCACAGGTGCTTTGCAAATGGAAATGTTTGATTAAAACAAGTTTTTAAATATATCTTGAAGATAACTGATACATGTTTCTTTCTTTTAATTTTATTTAACAAGGTAAATTTATTCACATCTCTTTTTTACTTGATAGCTGACAAAGAAGCAAAAACTGAAGGAGAAATGCAGACAGCTGTACATTTTGCAGCCAAAAATGATGCAGCAAAATCTTTAAAGACACTGATCAAAAGAGGCTGCTTGTATGATGGTAAACATGTATTAGATTACAGAAAAAGAACACCTCTTTATGTTGCTTCACAATTGGGTAAGTATGTGTTTGAATTCAGGATAGTAAGGGTAAAACACTCATTGAAAGTTGAATTGCACAGTTAGCATGTGAAGAAATTCATGACTTTCCTAAGTCAAGAACCTTGTCAGTGGTAAGGTTTTTTGTCTCGCTTGTAACCGAAGTCGCGGAAGGCGACACATAGGTATTACTTTTCTGTTGGCGTCGTTGGTGTCATCAATTGTTAAGTTTTCTGCTTAAGTTACTTAGATAAGAACTACTTGTGACAGAGCAATGATATTTTGTATGAAGTTGCATTACTATCAGTACATATCAGTTTGATGACTATTTTGAGGCCCTGCACCCTAGGTGTCCAGTGAATTTGAATTATTTAGTTCAATGTTAAATTTTCTGATTAAGTTAGTCTTAGTGGAAGTACTTATGATAGATCAATGATATTTTCTATTAAGTTGCATTACTATCAGTTCATATCAGTTTGATGAATTTTTTAAGCCCCTGCCTCCTAGATCATGGTCCAGCGACTTTCAATTAATTTCAATTAGCAATTTTCAATGTTAAGTTTTCTGTTTAAGTTATTTTGATAGGAACTACTTGTGATAGATCAATGATATTTTCTATAAAGTTGCATTGCTTTCAGTACATATCAGTTTGACTACTTTTTTTAGGAACTGCCAGTGATTTTGAATTAATAAGCAATTTTCAATGTTAAGTTTTCTGCTTAACTTAATTTGATAGGAACTACTTGTGATAGATCAATGATATTTTGTATGACGTTGCATTTCTATCAGTACCTATCAGTTTGATGACTAATTTGAGGCCCTGTCCCCTAGCTAGGTCATGGTCCAGTGACTTTGAATTAATTAGCAATTTTCAATGTTAAGTTTTCTGCCTTGGTCGGTTTGATAGGAACTACTTATGATGGATCAATGAGATTTTCTATAAAGCACATATCAGTTTGACAACTATTTTGACTCCCTTCCCCGGTAGGTCATGGTCCAGTGACTTTGAATTAATTAGCAATTTTCAATGTTAAGTTTTCTGCTTAAGTAAGTTTGATAGGAACTACTTGTGATATATCTATGAGATTTTCTATAAAGTTGTTTTACTATCAGTACATATCAGTTTGACAACTATTTCGACTCCCTGCTCCCATAGGTAATGGTCCAGTGACTTTGAACTAATTAGCAATTTTCAAATGCTTTAGTTAGTTTGGTAGGAACTACTTACAATAGACAACATTATTTCCTATAAAGTTGCATTACTGTCTGTACATCTGAGTTTGTTGACCATTTCGCGTCCCTGCCCACTAGTTCATGGTCCAGCGACTTTGAATTATTTAGCAATGTTGCTGTCCTTCAGATAATCTTTTTCTATATTTTATGCCAACAGGCAAGACATATCTCTGTGTCAACAGTTTATTCATATCTTATTGTTTTTATCATTTGGAGAATTTGGTATTGATGGCAGATTTTTGATAGTCTATGTTATAGTTATTAACATTTTGTTTTAGAACTGATGTGATTTAGAACTTGACATATTGGAAAGACACCTGTCTATTGTTGAAGACAGTGGGTTGACCTCGAAAAATATTTGGTTTTAGTCTTGTTTGTGTGAAAGCCAAACAAAGGCATGCAGCATCAACAATTGTTAACATTTGTGATAAGGTCAGTTAAAGAGGGACCTCTAAGGTAAATCAATGATATTTGGTATGCAGTTATATTAGCATTGATATATCTCATTTTCAATGAGATTATTTGACCCTGCCTCCTCAATCAAGTTTCAATGGCTTAATTTGATACTCTTGAATAGTTTACATGTTAAAATTTATGATTAGGTCAGTTTAAAAAGAACTTAATTTTAAGTTATGAAATTTGGTATGCAATTGTATTAGTGTGGCACAAATAATTTCCATGGAGATTATTTGACCCCAACACCTCAGTTATGGTTCCTCAACTTTGAAACTTTTGCAGTTTCCATTTTAAAGTTTGTTATTACAGTTCACTGATATAAGTATTCGTCACTTGCTATTTTTTGTTACCAAATATTTCATATTAAACCACAATTCTCAATTCATCTAATTATATTATTGTCATTACAGATAGAAGTGAGAGTGCTCAAATTTTACTGAATCACAAAGCCTCAGCTACAACAAGAGATGTCAGTGGACAAATATGTCTGTCTTGGATGATAGTTAAAATGCCTCCTGTGGTAGGTTTTATGATAGTTAAAATGCCTCCTGTGGTAGATTTTATGATAGTTAAAATGCCTCCTGTGGTAGGTTTTATGATAGTTAAAATACCTCCTGTGGTAGGTTTTATGGTAGTTAAAATACCTCCTGTGGTAGGTTTTATGGTAGTTAAAATGCCTCCTGTGGTAGGTTTTATGATAGCTAAAATGCCTCCTGTGGTATGTTTTATGATAGCTAAAATGCCTCCTGTGGTAGGTTTTATGGTAGTTAAAATGCCTCCTGTGGTAGGTTTTATGATAGCTAAAATGCCTCCTGTGGTAGGTTTTGTGATAGCTAAAATGCCTCCTGTGGTAGGTTTTATGATAGTTAAAATGCCTCCTGTGGTAGGTTTTATGATAGCTAAAATGCCTCCTGTGGTAGGTTTTATGATAGTTAAAAATACCTCCTGTGGTAGGTTTTATGATAGCTAAAATGCCTCCTGTGGTAGGTTTTATGGTAGTTAAAATGCCTCCTGTGTAGGTTTTCAATCTCGTACTGTAAATTCAGTAATTATTGTGAGGTTTTTATTAATGCGAATAATGTGACTGGGTGAGTATCGCAATAAGAATTTCTTATATCCAATAGACATTTCTTTATCGCACCTCTGGTAAATAAGTGACGATGTGGTTGGTTAAACACTGTTAACCCCTATGAATCTGTAGGGGTCAGTAGATTTTATTGTGGTATCATGACATCACGTCTACTATTATTGTTTATATTTATTCAAAACTTGGCAGGAATAGTCTAGTGTGCGTTTAATTTGTTATACAGTTTGCTACTGACCCCCTACGGATTTGTAGGGGTCAGTAGCAAAACATATAACTTATAGTATGCAGATTTCCCTGAAATCGCAATGAATAATCTGCATTTTTGCCATTTCTTAAAAATGGCAATAATAAATGCACACAGTAATTTCTGAATTTACAATTATTATTTTAAAGTGAAACATTTTAATTAAATAACTGTATAACATTCAATAATAGTAGAGGGGCCTTGATGCCAGAGTGATCATCAGGAATGGTCATACCCAAAAATTTGAGAGCCAAGGATGTATAAAAACTTGAATTTACAAGGAGCTGTATGACCAAAAGGGATCTAAAGTGAATAGACAAATCCAACTAAGGTCAACTTTGTCTGAGGGAGTTGGAACTTTAGTTTCTTTATAATATCTAAATTTATTAATGGACTGCACCAGTATATATTAAAAAAAAAGAATGTAGATAATTCAGAGAACTTTTAACACTAATATAACTTGCAGTCAAACATTTAATATATTGTATTTACGATTTCTCAAGGCACAAGATGCTTTAAGCCAGTTTTGGACATGTGACAGACCTAATAGGAAGCAGTACTATGATTTACATCATATGGTTCATGATAAAGGTAAGGCTATTATGTTTTTAACATTAAAAGTGTTTTCCTTGGTTGTCATAAATGAAAACATGTTAATGAAATTTTTCTTTTTCTTATAACAGACACATGACATAATGGATGTGTTGTTACGTGAAGAGTTAACCAAATCTTTCTGAATGTTTATGCAAAGAGGAACCCAAAGATAAAAAAACCAAATTAAAATAAAAAATCTTTTATTGTACCAAGTATATTTGCAAGATTTGACTAGATGGACACAATAGGTTGATTAGAACACTGGATTTGCTATATTGGACTCCTAGATAACTAGTTAAAAATGATGAGAAGTTCAGATAATATATATATATAATTGGAGAAAGTTTGCATTTTATAAGCAATCTGACAGTTTAATTTAAATCGAGAAGGAAAAATAGTTAAGTTCAGAAACATTGAAACATGTCTAAACATGTACAAAAAACCTATCTAAGTCTTTGTTTTATGACATATTTTTAAGGTAGTTATGATAATTTAAAGGATTTGACTATTGCCAAAATATTGACTACTGAGAAAATTATAATGTTAGACCTAATAGAAGTTGAGGCACATGAAAGGTCAGCTTTATCATAATTTTGATTCTTTTTTTATTGAATTTCTAGAAGTTGACAAAGACCTTGTTGCTGTAACTCCTGTAAGTATTGGATAGAAGTAGCTTAGGGTTTCAGAATTGATTGTGTGTTGGGGAGGTGGAGGTTGGCAGACACTCCAAGTCAATTTTTTGTGGGTGGTTGCATTTTCCTTAGAACTTTAAAAGAATGTATTATTCATATTTAATTTGTATATTATTATGAAGGGGGATAAAGTGCTTTACAGAATCAGTAATTTATCTTTTAATGAATCAGACCTAAGGTCTGACTTTTCTGTGATATACTATTGTCTGTACCAGATGATTTTGATCTACCAAGTCAGTTTAAATAACTCTTTATCAATGCTTGTTTCATTTTAAATTGAATTGCTATAAAAAAAATAGTTTCTGTCTCATCTGCAAAAACCATCACAGAAGTGGAAAAAATGCATTCTGTGGATGGGGATGGTGGTGTCCGTGTCAACAAATATTAGTTTTTGATTAGGTTACACAAGCAAGACATACATCTGTGTTGATAATTTTTGAAATTTATTCATGAATAAAACGTTTTTATTTACTTTTAGTTGAATGCAGCTGTCAACTATAAACAGTATGATGTATTGATGAACAAAACATTTATAAAACTGATTAACACACAGTGGGTTAGATTTGCAAGGTTTGTATGTTCATATTATAACTCCTTTAATATACTACTGCTGTTGAGGTAACTTCTCAAGATATGGATATCAGTCAAATATTATCAGGTAATTCTAAAATTGTAATGTAGAATGAACTTCCCTAGGTTGGTGTTCTCCCTAGAGCCTCTTAACACATGGCACCTTCATGCTGTAATGTTTTACCTTGATCCAATCAGAAAGGAGTTTCCATAAGGTTTTATTGTCTTCCCTTTGACAAAAGTTTCAGAATAGGAGACATAGGGATTACAATCCAGCGAAGGTGTAAACTATAAGGCCATACCAAAAAAATGCCTAGGTTCTCAGGCCACTTTTTAAAAATATGGATGAGGGAGGGAGGCCTTTTTTTTTTTTTCAGAAGAAGAAAGTTGTCTTTCTTTTTTTTCTTTCTTTTTTTCGAGAAATTTCATCAAATCCACTGCTTCAGCTGTCTAGATGTAGCTTATCAATCATGATCTGCTTACCATGGCATCAAAACTTTGCTCGTATGTGAGATTTGGCAAGAAATTAAAGTCATCTCGCTCCACGCGACGATGTCTAGTCAATGTTAATTAACAGCCTCAATGGAAACGTAACTTTTACATTTTCGTCAAGCGCACAGACGACTCCATTAATTTATTTATAAATACAAAATCAATATTGGACCGGATATGAAAAAATTCTGGATTTTGACGAAAATAAAAATAGTCCACACGGGAGTGTTTTTGGGGATGTGGTGGGGCCTCAGAACCTAGTATATATTTTTTGTGTCCTTTAGGTTAATATTTAGAAGGTAGAAGACCTGAATGCTTCATGCCTTGTATGCAGATACCTTATGTTATGAAATTTCCGTCTGTCATATGTCCTTTGTTCTTGACCTCACTTTCATGGTTCAGTGATTGGTTGAAAAAAAATTAAGTTTTTTTGTCATGAAATACTCACTTATTATGAGTAATCAGATACTATATTTGGTATTTGGATCCTTGCAAGGTCTACATGTCCTTCAGACAGGGTTCACCTGACTCCTTACCTCATTTCATGGATCACTGATCAAGGTTAAGTTTTCCTGGTCAAGTCCGTATCTCAGATACCATAAGCAATATGTCAACTATGTATTGTGTATGGAATGTCTGTCAAGCAGTATTCATTTGACCTTGACATCATTTTCATGATTCATTGGTCAATGTTAAGTTTTTTGTTTTGGTCTGTTTCTCATGTACTATTAGCAGTAGGGCCAGTATACTTGGTGTTTGGAATAATTGCAAGGTGTACATGTCAGTCTGGCAGGTTTTGTCTGACTTTGACCTGTTTTTCATGGTTCATTAGACAATGTTATCCAGTTTCAGGGACCGCGCTGGGCTTCTCCAATGTCTCAAATTGCGATTTTTTATTGTCAAGCCTGCGACTTTTGTTGCAGAAAGCTTGACATAGGGATAGTGATCCGGCGGCAGCGTCGGCGTTAACTAACTTCTTAAAAGCTTTATATTTTAGAAGGTGCAAGACCTGGATGCTTCATACTTTGTATATAGATGCCTTATGTTACGAAGTTTCTGTCAGTCACATGTCCATTGTCCTTGACCTCATTTTCATGGTTCAGTGACTACTTGAAAAAAAAGTTAAGATTTTTTGTAATGTTAATTTCTCTCTAATTATGAGTAATAGGATAACTATATTTGGTATGTGCATACCTTGCAAGGTCCTCATGCCTGTCAGACAGTTTTCACTTGACCTCGACCTCATTTCATGGATCAGTGAACAAGGTTAAGTTTTGGTGGTCAAGTCCATATCTCAGATACTATCAGCAATAGGTCTAGTATATTTGGTGTAATGAAGGATTGTAAGGTGTACATGTCCAACTGGTAGGTGTCATCTGACCTTGACCTCATTTTCATGGTTCAGTGGTTATAGTTAAGTTTTTGTGTTTTGGTCTGTTTTTCTTATACTGTATGCAATAGGTCTACTATATTTGGTGTATGGAATGATTGTAAGGTGTACATGTCCAACTGGCAGGTGTCATCTGACCTTGACCTCATTTTCATGGTTCAGTGGTCAAAGTTAAGTTTTTGAGTTTTGGTCTGTTTTTCTAATACTTTATGCAATAGGTCAACTATATTTGGTGTATGGAAATATTTTATGATGTACATGTCAGTCACGCAGGTTTTATTTTACCTTGACCTCATTTTCATGGTTCATTTTTTTTTTTTTTTTTGTTTATCAGTAGTCAGGCTTTTACAATCCCTGTACATCACCACCTGACTATGGTGTTAAGGGGTTTGATTTATAAAACACAAATTTTGAATAATTGACTACATTTTTTTCTACTACTGTGAATATATATTATATGAATATCAACATTATAATAAAAAGGGGAAAAGAACAATCACACACACATACACACACTCTTACACTTGCGTTAACATAACATATATCAACTTGTGTATTGCAAAGAAAAATGTTATCTTTGTAAAGATCTGCTCTTTATAAACTGTAAGTTTCATTTTTTATTTTATATGATTTGAATCAAAAGTAATTGTTACTAATCAGAAAAAATGTAATCTACTGGGGCCCAGAATTTTTGAAAATAAGGTGTGGTACCATTTTTCTTTGCTATAAAATGTTCATTTTCCTGATATTTTCTTATTTTTGCTATTAGCCCTATAATACTTGGTTTCTTTTCATACAATTTACATTTGTATATATAGTTCTTTGCAATAATAATCATCAAATTCAACAGTAAACTCTCATTTTGAAGGCCAAGAAAAATGTGTTTCTTAGATAATGTAAAGTTCACAAAATATTGTTTCAATTTTTGTGAAAAAGATTGCCATATAAAATGTGTTATTGGACATTCATAGAATAAATGCTCCATGGTTTCATCAGAAACCTTACAAAAAGTACAAAGCTTTGATTCTTTAAGTTTAACTTTATACAAGAAAGTATTAGTTGCAATTATTCTATGTAAAAATTTGTATTGAAAAGTTCTTAAATAAGTGTCTCTACATGATTTTCTTAAAATAATATAATATTCTGACCAATCTGCAATTTCAATACCTAGTAATTCCTCCCATTGTAAGAACTTTTCTGTTGGCAGTTGCACATTTCTGTCAACAAGATCTTTGTATACAAACTTGGCCTTTTTGTTACACAATAATCTTTCCAAAAAATTATCATTACAGTTAAAAGTTTCAAAATTTACATGAGCAATGTTTTCTTTAATATGTTCTCTCATATACTTTGGAATTTTTGCAATGAGACCATAATACTTCAAGAAATTATTTGTTTGTAGTCTTGGTCCCATCAGATCAAAATTACAAAAATCCTTAGTCTCTACGTTTACAAGGTCAAACAAAGACTGCACTCCCCTTCTCTGCCATTGAATAAAGTGTGGAAAATCTACTAGAGATGCGAAATTTAAAATATCTAATGACAAAATATCTTGAACAGAAATATTGGTAGTAGGCTTTGCTACATGAAAGCTGAAAAATACATCCTTCCAAAAAGGATTGCTCAGACTATCAGAGATTTCTCTGAGTTTCTCCTTTTGAAAATGTAATACTCTTTCTCCACCATACTGTTCAAGGCTTTTCAATAACAATGATTGCCAATTACCATATAAATTAGATGAAAATCGCTTTATCCAGCCAATCTTAAGGTATATATTAAAATAATGTATATTAATCATATTTAAACCTCCTTGTGGAATATCTCCAATTAAAGTACTTCGTCTAATTCGATCAGGTTTTCCACTCCATATGAATTGAAAGAATAAAGTATTCAATTCATTTAATTTTGACTCTGGCAAGTTGGGTAGTGCAGTCAACAGGTGAATTAATTTTGGAAGTGCCAAAGTCTTGATAACAGTAATCTTTCCCAATAGGGTTAATTTTCTATGTTGCCAACTCTTAAGAATGCCCGACACTTCTTTTATCTTTTTGGAGAAGTTAATTTCTGGCATACTGTCAAGATCTAAAGAGAAATCAATTCCCAAAAGTTTAAAATTTGAATAGCACCACTGAAGTTTTAATTCAGGACAGAGAATCAGATCTGAATACTTTTATGCAATAGGTCAACTATATTTGGTGTATGGAAATATTTTATGATGTACATGTCAGTCACGCAGGTTTTATTTTACCTTGACCTCATTTTCATGGTTCATTGCTCAGTGTTAAGTTTTTGTGTTTTGGTCTGTTTTTCTTAAACTAGAAGCAACAAGTCAACTATATTTGTTGTATGGAAGGATTGTAAGCTGTACATGTCTGCCTGGCATGGTTCATCAGACCTTGACCTCATTTTCATGGTTCATTGGTCAATGTTTAGTTTTCTTGGTTAAGTCTATTTCTTAGAAACTATAAGCAATCGGTCAACTATATTTAGTGTATTGAATGATTGTAAGGTGTACATGTATGTCTCGTTTGGTGTATATGACCTTGACCTCATTTTCTTGGATCATGTTAAATTTATGTGATACTTGTAGTAAAGCTTCATATTTAGGACTATCAACATAAAATCAATGGTTAGTAAAGAAAGCGAGACATTTCAGCGTGTGCACTCTTGTTTTATATGGCATCAAAATACGGCTGCTAGCGATATTTCTGGCGCCAACATTTTCCCCATGTCAAAATTTTCATTTCTTGACTGTAATGGTAATAATATTAATCGTCATTTAAAGTAAAAAAATAAATTGTACAAAATTTTACCTGGTGACAAGTTTATGACTTTGTTTACGACCCCAAGCTAATCAATGGTCACAACAGGTGTCATAATCTGTTGTTACAGGTAATCCGCTTATCCGATGGGTCATTAAAGATCATCAACATTAATTCATTCAAATAGAATCGGTCAGTCGGCATTTGTCAGTTTGTATTGAAGAAATTTTCATACAGCAACACAATTTGCAAGGTTTACCGTAGTTTTATGATGAAAACGTAATTGACAGAAAGACGAAAACCATAATAAACTAATTAAAATAACATCATTTTACTTGTATTCTGTTAAAAATATTAAATTCAGAAGTAATTTGACTTTGCCTGTCCTCACTTTTGATACGAAAATAACAAATCATCATGTAAAGTTGAATGATGTACAGTGCTAAGAAATTAAAATTGAACATGGTTTCAATTTGGGTAGAGGAAATGAAGACTAGCTGGCTCTAAAGTTGACTCCAAGTTTTTCAAACTGGCGACAGAATTAAGCAGCTAGCGATTTTTCTGGCTCCAACTTTTTTGGAGCCAGAGCAGCCCCTGAGTTTGGTCTATTTCTAAGATACTATTAGCAATAGGGCCATTATATTTGGTATATTGAATACTTGTAAGGTGAACATGTCTGTCTGGCATTGTTCATCTGACCTTTACCTCACATTCATGGTTCATTAGTCAATGTTAAGTGTGCATGGTTATTTCTGTTTCTCAGTATAAGCAATAGGCTAACAATATTTAGTTTGACCTCATTAACATGGATCATTGAAAATGTTAAGTGTATGTGATACTTGTAGTAAAACCTTCATATTACAGATGTTTAACATGCATTCAATTATAAGTAAAGCAGGCAAGACATTTCAGCGTGTGCACTCTTGTTTTTCATTTAATTTACCTTGGTGCAATTATTTTTAGCAACATCATCCTATTTTGAACATCAATCTTATTCCAGGTTGCTTTATGCTTTTATAATCATCCAAAGAAGGAGCACACCCGAATAAAGAAAGATAGCTTGATTTTATTTTTCCTAGTATTGAGATACTTACTCAAGATCTCTCTACATACTTCTGACTTTAGGACTTAAAGGTTTAGGAGGTCTTTTGATTTATGGGCAAAGTTAAGAGGGCCTTGGTAGCAGGATGGGTAGGGGGCTTTGGTTATCATTATCTGTATTCTTTATTTTTTATACAAATTTCTCTATTCTTTATATTTAACACCCATTCTTCTCTCTTCTTCATTTTTTTGCACATTTTTTTAATTTTTAATTTTAAAAACATATTCTGTATTCTGTAGCATATACAGACCATAAGCTAATTAAAAGGACAGGAACATTGATCAATAGAGTCATTATACAGGTCCCCTTAGTCCCTGTTTGGAGACATCATATATTATTTATTCCATATTGATAGAAATTTAGTAGGTTTTTCTATATGAATGGGATTTTGAATAAATAAGCATATTCACCTGCGGAAAAGTATATTCACCGCGCAAAACATTGCTTGCTTTTACGTGTATAATTATGTTAAAATCGTTTGATGTAAAATTAGTTTTGGTAAACAATTGTCATTACATACATTTCTCTCGGTACTCTCTCAGAATATGGAATAAAACAATTACTGTCTTTTGTTTCGGTAAATATGTGGTTTAATTGACTTTTGAAAAACTGATATTCACTTCGGCCGTTGGCCTCAATGAATATCAGTTTTTCAAAAGTCAATAAAACCACATATTTACCTCATCAAAAGACAGTAATTGTATAATATAAACAATCAAATGAAAACTTACAATATGTATCTTTTGGAGAAAAACAGCTGCTTTGTTTTAATCTTTATTGTTATATTTTTATTTGTATACTTATGAAATACTGACAAAGAAAAACATAAATAACAAGGCATCATTAGTATAAAAACCACATACAAAATCATTTGTTGTAAACTTAGAAAAAAAAAAAATATTCTGAAACCTGCAGACCAATCTGTTTTTGGCTTATAGCATTGAATTATCACAGATAAAGAAAAATGTGTTGCTGAAAATATTGAACATGTCATAATCTACTATTCTTTCTATTGGTCCAAATTGTCAATGACTCCTTGTATGAGTTGTTGCCCTTAAATGACAATATTTGGCCAATTTTTGTGTTTATATTATCGTGGAAACTATAATAACTATGACCAACAAGAGAAGATCTACAAATAACTTGATATAACCAAAATCGTCAGTTGACCATTTTCTGGAGTTATTACTCTAAGATGACAATTTATGTCCTTTTTTGTGGCTATAATCTTGGACATAGAATAAGGTATCATCAAACAAGGTTCTACAAATAAGTCAACATGACAGAAAGTTCAATAAACTCTGGACTTCTTTTAAGATTTATTGCTCTTAATTGACAATTTAATTATGATCTTGAAAAATATAATAGATAGAGAGAAACTATAAATAGCAAAATTGATTAGACTAATTAATCAGCATGATCCAAATATCAATTCACTCCTTATGGCAGTTTTTTTTTAAATGACTACTTTTTACCTATTTTTGCATATTTTTTTTGGCTATTATCTAGAAATCTATAATAGTTAGAGAGAATCAGCAAGACAATGTCTACAAGAAAACCAATTGTAATAAATTGTCAATCTTCTACTCGTGCTAATAAGTTACTTTGATTGTCTTTTAATTACTTTACCACATTTCATGAAGGTTTTTTAAGTGGATCAGTTTCAAAACTTAGTAGTATTAGTATGTGACAGATGGTTGCTCCTATTGCTGCTGGTTTTGATGTTGCATATATTTTGGAGATGAGTGATTCAGGCTCCTTAGAGAAATCAATTTATTACAGAAAAATATCATGAAATGTGGATAATAATTTCTAGATTTTTTACACAATAGATTTAACTGTAAATATATGATGAAATGAGTTGTTTGTAGAATACGAATATTATTTAAAAAGTAACATTTGGAATGATAAATAATGTACATATTGAGAATGGAAAATTATGATAACTTTAAAAAAATCAACAGTTGTAAATGATATTGATATATTTTATAGATGGAGAGCATGGCTGAATTTATTCCTGAATTTTGTGTACATTCTTTTATGGTCATTAATTGGTATCTTCATTGAGTTTGATAAACGATATGAATATATCATGCCAGAGCAGTGGTATAGAGTTGTACTGTGGGTAGGTAGCACATTATCACTGAAATATCTTTTGCATATAGACTTATCTTTATCTTGTAAAAGTTTGTTCTTATGTTGTGCTGTAACACCACTGTCACAGGTTAGGGGGAGAATTTAGTGCTCACAAACATGTTTAACCAAGCCACATTTCTTATGTGCCTGTCCCAAGTCATGAGCCTGTAGTTTAGTGGTTGTTGTTGGTTCATGTCTGTCATGTCTGCCATATAAAAACAAGAAGATGTGGTATAATTGCCAATGAGACAACTCTCCACCAGAGACCAAATGACATTAGAAGTTAACAGCTATAGGCCACTTTATGGTCTTCAACAATGAACAAAACCCACACCGCATAGTCAGCTATAAAAGGCCCTGAAATGGCACATGTAAAACAATTCAAACGAAAAAACTAACGGCTTGGTTTATGTACAAAATAATGAACGTAAAACAACAAATAAGGTATATGGTATTTGTTTATTGTATGTTATGAATTAGGCTGTTAAGATTTCTCCATTGAATTGTTTCATATTTTTCATGTCGGGGCCTTTTATATCGACTATACAGTAAGGGTTTTTCTGATTGTTGAAGGCTGTACAGTTGCTTATTATTGCTTACATCCACTTCATTTGAAGTCTGGTGGACCACATCTCCTTATTTTTATCTTTAGAATTCATAAGTTATTTATGTTTATATACTAAATTATAATGTTCAAAGTCAAATATTGATTTGTTTATGCCAAATAATACTCACATTACATCATTAGTATGAAGTCATGAATTTATTAAATGAATTGTCTGAATTAGATAGACAAAAGTTCAGACAAGATTTTTAATTAAACCTTAGGGCATTACAGCAAAATCAGAATGTTACAATCTCCTCTACGTCAGATTTGATATGAATGTATGTACATAATTTATAGGTTGCTGCAATAGGTTTTACAACATGGCAAATAATAGAAGAAGTTTTAGAATATAAAAGATCCCTTCGGAAAAACTATGTAAGTATGTTATTTAAGGAGAATGTAATTTTTGAATTTTAAAAAATGTTGGCCTCTGACAGGAATTTTTTTTATGCCACTGCCGCAGGGGAGGGGGCATTAAGTGTTACTCTAGTCTGTCTGTCTGTCCGTGTGTTTGTACGTATGTATGTCCCAAAATTTGTTTCCATTCTCTAACTTTAGTTTGCCTCAACCAAATGTTATGAAACTTATACACAATGCTTATTACCACAAAACACAGATCAAGTTTGAATTTGGGTGGCGTCACTTTTACCGTTCTAGAGTTATAACCCTTTACAAATGGAAAATTGCTGAATTTTTGGTTTCCATTCTCTAACTTAAGTTTGACTCAACCAAATGTTATGAAACTTATACACAATGCTTATTACCACGAAGTTCAGATCAAGTTGGAAATTTGGGTGGCCCCGCTTTTACCATTCTTGTTATGTCCCTTTATAACGTTATATGCAAGCGGGGGCATCATCTGTGTCCCATGGACACATTTTCCATTATTTTTTTTTTAAATAATAATACTGTTAAGATTTTGAAGTCTGTTATTAATTAGACAATATCATAAATAAGAGAATTTTAAATATTTAAAAATAACTAATGCTATAGAATAAAATACCATAAGAAGTAGCCAGTATTACAATCACCATGTTTGCAAGGTAAAATTACCAACACTTAAGATAAATAAAACAATGTAGTGAAAGTAGATGTTTTGGTCAGACATGCATATATAGCTCATCTTCTAATGCCTTTTAGCTATGGGAAACAACACGCTCAAATGAAATTGATTCAGACTTGAAGTACTGCCATGAACGATGGCCCGAAGAGAAAGCCTTTCTTCAATCAGAAAAAGATGAACTAAAGAACAGAGGACCATCTTACTTTACAGATTTTTGGTAAATTATTTTATATGCATCTCTACAGAATATGGTAGTAAGAACCCACTGTATTTTGCAGCAAAGAGGGATACTTATGCTACTCTAGGCAACACATAATGTTTAGTAGGGTTGAAAACTTACAGCCAGCAAGCAAGTACAGTTTGCCTTACTTAAAAACAAATTTTATTCTTTTGTCAATGATCATAATAGACTGGAAACCAGATAATTTTCTATTGTTTTAAAAAAAAAATGTCTGTTTTTATTTTGACAGGAATATATTTGATTGGACCTGTTATTTGTTTCTAATGGTGTGTATTGCCACCCACATAGCTGATGTTGTGGACCACAAAACAGAAGTAGCAAGAGCACACATCAGACTGATGGCAGTCACTATCATATTACTATGGCTCAGGCTGATGAAAAATGTCAGATGTTTTTCTTTACTTGGTAAGCCTAAAATACTGATGAAATTGATTGATTTTGGCTGCCTTACATGTAGATTGTTTGATGTTTAGTAAAATGTTATTGAAATTAAGATACACATTTGTTGCATCAATTTTCTACTAGTCTTTGTGTTGAACTTCAAATTTCAAAACTAAACATCCTTTAAAGGAATCTTTGACTATATATATATATAGTATTATTTCAAGTGTTTATTCAATACATTTTTTGATATTTTACAGGTCCATTTATAGTAATGTTAACACATATGTTAAAAGATCTGGTACGATTTACATTCCTTTACTTGGAATTCTTCATTCCATTTGGTAAGTGTAAAAAAAGAAAAGTTTGATATCTAAAAAACTTGGATTTTACAAACTTTTGAGACAGAGTACGTCAGCTTTATAGCTTGATCATGCAGCTGACACACTGAGTAGAAGTAACTTTTTTTTCGTGCAACTTAGTTCAAGGATTTCATTAAAGTTTATTTATTCAAGCATAATGCAATTTTTATGTTCTGCATGACATGGCATGAGCATGCATTGGGTATGTGGTATTGATGAAAAATTTAAGTGATTTATTCAAAATATATGAAGTTTAGTATAGCTTAGTTACATATTCAGTGTCCATGGTTTAGTTTTTGGTTAAGTTTAGGTCTTGGGGAGATAGAATTGAAGATACACTTAACTTTGTCCCTAAATTTGAAATAGTCTTTATCAAAATGGTATTGTATTCCTGTATTCACAGTATAATAATCATTCAAATGTGAAATAAAGGAGATAGGAGAAAATTTAAAAAAGAAAACCACATGCATCATCATTGTTACCCAACTAACTCTGTTGTGTTGTAAATAAAAATCAACATGAATTAAACAAGGATGAGGAAGAGGACCCATAAATAAACTGCTACTTCAAAAGTAAGATTAATTCAGGGTTACCGCAGACCTTATTTGTGCATGCAAACATTTATTTGTATACTTGTTATTCGTACAATAGTTGGCTAATTGCAAGATAAACATATTAATATTAATTTCAGTGTTTGCATTCTATATGATATTTGGTGGAAATAAAGTAGCTTATTCCGGAAATGGTGTTGTTAAAGCCGAAAATGTTACTGTGTCGGGATATGAAGATTTCAATAGCGCCCTCTTCAGTTTGTTCAGATTAACTATGGTTGATGATTATGATTTTGATGTAAGTAAATGATTCAAACAGTAAATTTTCTGAGCTTTATTGTCAACTTCATAATGTGATGTAATGTTTGTTTATCTTAATATAAATAAGAAGAGATATGGGGTATGTATCAATACACCTTATCACTATTTATTCCAAAACGGATAAGTTCTTAAATTGCAAAACTTTTGTTGATGTCACAATTTCACAAAGCAATTGAAGCTATCTAGGACTCTGTTTATACAATGTATTGTGCATAAAACTTTTCAAAGAGACATGTTTAAAACATCCTAAACACTTTAAACAAAGCTTTTTTATTACTTTAATTTGTGTTAAAAAAAAATTAGATCATAAACTATCAAAATTTCAAAATGTTCACTTTCTAATTAAACTTTTCCCTCCCTCAGCTCATTACTGATGACCTTTGTTTTTGTGACGCTTGACCCAAACAGGAAGTTGTCTAAGTGACTTTTTTCCAGATTGGACTAAATAGCAATAAGGTGTATGAGACAGCAACCCAATCACATATATTTGGTAAATATGTGCAAAAAGAGTTGAAAATGATATCTTCTAAAATGAAAAAAACACAGATAACCTTTGACCACAATGAATCACATTTGAAATGAGATAACAATTGCCTGACATTATGTTTCACATTTGGTCCATATTTTAGACAACCATAGGTATATCAGTGATATTTGATTATTGCAGTCCTATGATTATTGTAGCACTCATTTTATTACTTTGTCAAATTTTGTATGAAGCTTTATGAGATAATTTATATGTCTTGTTTATGATGGCAGGGGGTATTATTTTTTTCAGTCAGTCAGTCTGTTTGTCCGTTAGTTCATTAATCAATTCATCTGCCTGTCCTTTCCTTATAAGGTTAAAGTATTGGTTTTAAATTGTTTACCATGAATTTGTGGTAACATCAACTGGAAACTTAGTAAAGATGTTCATTACCATGATTACCAAAAATTTCCATCTTATTAGGAAAAAAACATTAGGCATCATTTATATGTTGAAATCATATTATGATAATTTATTAATTTGTAGAGTATGTTAACCATTGATGCTATAATGTCCAGACTATTGGTTGGTCTTTGGTTAGCTCTGTCAGCTGTTTTATAATCATTTATGATATTTGTAGAATATGTTGATAATTGATCCTTTAATGGCCAGACTATTGGTTGGTCTTTGGTTAGCTCTGTCAGCTGTTTTATGTCTCAATCTCTTCATTGCCTTGTTATCTGACACATTCCAAAGGTAAGTCAAACATTTTTATAGATAGATTTGGTTGATTTAAGTGGAAGTTTGCATTGTTCAACTTGTCTTTCTCTTATTTCCTTGACTTATCCTGTACCAAATATTCTACTTAGTTTTCCAAGATTCTGGTAATCCTTGAAAAAAGTTTATTTACTGATTGATTGATTGATTGTTGGTTGCTTAACGTCCAGTGGCAAATATTTCATGCATATTCAGGAAGAGAACAAATTTACAATAAATACAATAGGTAGGTTCTGTAATAGGGGCTTCCGGGATTAAGGTCGGAGAAATTTAGACTGCCACGGGAAATGAGGGTATATTGGATAGGGACAGAAATTTAGCCTTGCAACAGGTCACCTACGGACCCCTCAAAGAGTTGTTGCAAGGGTTCTTAACGTGCAAAGAGCGTGGCACTCTCTTTACACGAGGCATCGGATTTAACGTCCCCATTCTGACCGGACGTGGCTGCAAATTTGTACATCCCGCACAGCCAAACGGACGCCCCACTTTGACGAGGGTTTTACCGCCGGTCGGAGGAAGACCAATGGTGACCATACTTCTATTCCCCAGTCACCCTTGGGGAGGTTTATTTACTGTAATATACCAATATAAAAATAAGAAGATATGGTATAATTGCCAATGAGACAACTCTCCACAAGAGACCAAATGACACAGAAACTAACAACTATAGGTCACCGTACAGCATTCAACAATGAGCAAAACCCATACCGCATAGTCAGCTATAAAAGGCCCCAAAATGACAAGTGTAAAACAATACAAATGAGAAAACTAACGTCCTAATTTATGTACAAAATGATGAGCGAAAAAAAAAAATATGATACACAGAAACAAACAACAACCACTGAATTACAACCTCACTTTCAAAACTTTGGTAGATGAACACAGAATTATTTTCCATTTAAAGATACTGTAAACCAACTTATTTTTGTGGATACTTTATTTCGTGTTTAGCCTTTTCTAGCCCCTTCGCAGAGATTTAATTTCCCAATTTTCAAATTTGCTTGATGTAGTTGAATAATAAAGATTTCTTTTTCATTGCTTTAACTTTTTAAACAAAATGCAGCTTATTGACGCCAAAATATTGCAATGTTTCTTTTTTAAATAATTTTCAGTAATCCTTGCTGGCCCTTTTGGATTCCTTTTTATTTTTAGTTTAAATTTAAAATAATTTTTTTATCTAACAATCTAAATTATCAGATTGTGTTAAATTTTTTTGGAAGCGAAATTCCTTTCAAAATTACAAAAATGACTGCTTTTAAGTCATTTAAAATATTTAATCAAATAGAATGTTTCAAAGTCAGGAAACTGTAAAAACCTGTTTAAATCCTGGCAAAGTAAATACAATAGGAATACTCCAAATTTTTCCAATAATTCCCTATATCATGACCTTTGCTTCTTGGTTTTGCATATAAAGTCCGTTTTTCTTACAATAACCATGTTTTGTCAGTTTCATTTCTCAATTATTTGCAGAGTATATGATAATGCACAGGCAAATGCTATGATGCAGAAAGCTCAGTCAATCATAAGTTTCTGGGAAGGCATGTCTCACAGTAGTCGAGATAAATTTCTTCACTATATAAGTGAAAATTGTTCACCGCTAAAACAATATTATGATGATGATATGACAGACGCTGATGGAGAAGATCTGACAAAGGTCACAATTCAGATAAAGGTATGTTAACATTCAGATTGAAAAGCACTATTTTGATTAAAGTCTGTAGGTTGGAAGAAAGACTTGAATATTGGTTTTCAGGGGGGAGTCACCAATTTCTGATTAAAATTCATTGAAAGATTCAACAGAAATTTTGAAATAACTGATTAAGAGTTATACAATTTGGATAAATGAAATGTCTTCAATCTTGAAAAGAAAGCAACTAATTTTGATGTTTTTTTTTTCACTATTAAGCGGAATTTATACAGTTTCAAGGGAGCACAAACAAAAATATTTTTTTGACATTGCATTTTCAGATTTCACATTCCTTCTTCTGAAAGGGACTAAATGGGTATAGGGAATATGAATTGTGAGATCTAATAGCATCTTGTTAATATTCAAATATTTTGTGCCAAAATAAACTTGTTTAAACAAAAGTTATTATATAGATATATGAAAAGATTTATCCTTACTTTCATCTGTGTTACTAACTTATTCAAATAGGAATGATAACGTTTCTGATCTAATTCTGATGACCACTGATTAGGTTCCGGACTTTTGACAGGCACATACATATGTGACTTCATTGATTATTTAATAGTCATTATTGAATTACTAATCCAAGAATTCAAATATAGAAAAATATTCAATGAGTGACCAAACAACACATTAATTTATGAATGTGTTTAGCACATGAGTTAATTATCAGTGTTGTTTGGTCACGAGTTGAATATTTTCTATATTTTAATTCTTGGATTCGTTATTCTTTTTATTAAATTGACCATGGACTTTTTAATGCAAATAAATTAGAAAATGAAAGGAACTATACATGATGGGGTGTTAGTTTGAATCTGTTTGAAACAGTATATTTTTTACATTGAATTTGATATGTGATTTACATGTTATTGAGTTCTTGGATGTACATGAACTTATGCTTGATTTTTTAATTAATTGTTGTTAAAAATTAAAACCCATCTGCATCAAAAACATCAAATAATTCGAGTCCTAACTATCCAGCAAAAAAGCAACTTGTTACTGGTAGCATAAATTGGACTGAAATCTGATCTTATGAATATTACTTGTGGTGTACCTGAGGGAAGCATAATAGGGCCTTTGCTTTTGTTTCTGGTATGTTAATGATATGTCTGTCAGTGTCATTTAAAAATATTTACTGAAGTTCCCGGTTAAGAGGTTATCTAACTTTGACAGTTTGATGGACTGGTAAATCTAAACCTGTTTGTCTGAATCGATATACTTTTCACATAGATTTGACCATAATTTACATGTTATTAATCTCTTAGACATACATAAACTAAAGATGGATCTTTTTTTTATTATTTTTATATAGGAACAATTGGATGATCTAGAAGAAAAATGGGGTGAAAGCTTTAAGCCTTCCGGTCAAAAGGTAGCCATTTATGTTTACTTATAATCCTCTGTAAAATGTACATTATTGCATTTACTAATCTTTATTCTATCTAAATATTTAACACTGCTTGAATTTTATTAGACCTTTGCTTACTACTTGTTTTATTTTTTTTTAATTTTTTAGTTAACATTTAATTTATCTTTTGCTAAAGGAGCACATATGAAAGGAAAATTTGTGAAATTTGTAATTTTCTTCACTCTTTTAAATTTTTTTAGTATGGTGATTTTAGTTCTGAAATGTTATTTCTGTCACAGACATGCCAAAAATCTGCCATTATTGTATACATTCAAAATAAATCGTAGCATATTGTTCTCCAACTCTATACTCCCATTAAGGATACCAGTTTTATTGCAACAGATGCTCATTATGACAATATCAAATTTAAAATATGTCACACTCATGCAGTTCATAAAAATAGAAATTGTAATACAATTTTTACAGTTAGACAATATGCAAGTAAGGAGATTTGATATGATTGCGAATAGGATCACAACCAACCGAGACCTAAAGGACGAAAATGCAAAGAAGTTTGCTTTGACCTGTTTTGTGGTATTTCAACTCAATGAAAGAACTGATAGGAACAAACCTCATTGTGATTTTTTTTTTTGCTTTGCTTTTTTCTTTGCATATTTAAAATGATAATGGTTTTAATTTACTATTTTGATTTCATAACATATAATGTATAAAACTGCAGCCATGATAAATGTGCTTCTATAATAGTGCTTATTTACATAGTTGTTGTTGTTGTTTGTAGACTCTTTCTATACCAAAGGTAACTAACTACCACAATCTTAATGATTAAACCATTGATGTAGTTCCATGGGTGTGGAATTTTTTTACATCTTGTCAAAGCTGTTCATATCTGCGTGTTTTTTTTTTATCACAGAAATATATGTATATACCTAAAACCAATTTTTATTTTTGAGCTAAATTATTTTTTGAATAAAATATTTTCAAGACGTTTTGGAAACATGAACTTGCTTGAATTTGGCTCTAATAATTTATTTCGGCCAGATTAAACATTATTTTGAGCCACTATTAGAAATCAGTTGTAAAAAGGATATTACAAAAAGTAGAATATTGAATTGTTAATAAAAAATTAATACATGTATAGTGAAAAGATAATTATCTTTATAATGTTCGTGAAATGTACATTTTAAGGGCAGCTTTTGTTTGAAAATTCTGAATGAACAGTTTTGAAGCTGGTTTATATGTATACACGTACTATAACAGCTTTGCTAGATAGTTTGAGAACGTGCGTGCTAGTTAAACTGTTAGTATACATCTGTAATTTTCTCAGTGTTTGAATATACATCTCAGTGGCGGATTTTTTTTTTACGATCAATGCTTTTGAATGGGGACATATGGTTGGAACCCCCCTTTTAAAAATGGCTGAATCCACCCCTGCATCTGTAATGTTCTCAGTGTTTAAGTGTACATCTGAAATGTTCTCAGTGTTTAAGTATACATCTGTTTTGTCCTCAGTGTTTAAGTATGAATCTGCAGTATTCTCTGTGTTTAAGTATACATCTGCAATGTTCTCATTGTTTTAAGTTTACATCTGCAATCTTCTGAGTGTTTAAGTATATATATCTGTGATCTTCTGAGTGTTTAAGTTTACATCTGTAATCTTCTCAGTATTTAAGTATACATCTGCAGTATTCTCCGTGTTTAAGTATACATCTGTAATCTTCTCAGTATTTAAGTATACATCTGCAGTATTCTCCGTGTTTAAGTATACATCTGTAATCTTCTCAGTATTTAAGTATACATCTGCAGTATTCTCCGTGTTTAAGTATACATCTGTAATCTTCTCAGTATTTAAGTATACATCTGCAATATTCTCAGTGTTGAAGTTTACATCTTCAATGTTTTCAGTGTTTAAGTATACATCTGAAATGTTCACAGTGATATGCCAAGTAGCATGATTTTGCTTTTCTAGATTAACATGAATCGAGACAGATTAAGGGATGGAAATATGCTCATAAAATATTATGGTATCAAATATTATATGATTATTTAACAGAATTTGATAAAAAAAGTTTTGCACAAGCAAGAAGAGTATGTTGAATTGAATACCTCATTAACTGGCTATTATGAAACTCCTGCATTTTACAATTACCTGTCCATAGGACCTGTCACAAACATTGATTGGCACATTTCTTCCCTATGACATCTATCCTTTGATTTGATTTGTTGTTGATTGCATTTATGTGGGATATAAGTTTACAGTAAAAGAGGTACATGTGCACATACTTTTGTATACACTGGATAGTAATGTTGTCAGGTAAAGCACCTGTATGATGTCCTTCAGATGCACACAAAGTTTCATGTTTTTCACACATTGCATGTATCATCCCATTGGGATCATTTGTAAAGATTTACCCACAAATTACACATTATAACTAGACTTTGATTTTTTATAGAACATACCTTTATGTTTTGTACTTTTGTTATTCCTATTATAAAACCTTTGTTTGAAATATTTTAGAACAGTATTTACCTTTAGTATAAGTTTTTCAGATTATATAAAGTTTGTTGGTGTATTTATAATATCTATACTATTAAACGAGAAGACCTCATTTTGTGTGTCGCTTCTCTTCCTTCCACAATAAATAAATCATCATGCCTCTGTGTCCTATAGGTACCTTGCATAGTCGCATTTGTCATCTATTCTTATGATTATTCAGTTTGGGTTATTTGGGAGAAAAACGAAAATAAAGACGTCCGGATATTGTTTCCGTCATCAGACCGACTTTTAAGTCATAGACAAGACTTCCGGTTTTAAACTTACAAATAATTTTCATAAGTCCTCGGGGATAGGACAATCATTTTCGCGTTTATCTGCATGTATACTATGATTATACTACTATAATATATAGAGACTCTCTATAGATTATAGCAGTGATTGCCGTGGAGAAGAAACTTGGAATTGATAGTTAATAGCACATACACTTTATTTACAATATACGTATGTTCATAGTATACAGAAACGCGAAAATAATGGAATTCAACAGAAAACAAAAAAAATAACGGACTTTGGAAAAAAGAGAGAGGGCTTAAAAATATTGTCCTGTCTCCAAGTACCTATGACTTTTGATACCTTTTCTGAAATTCTCCAGACATAACAGTGGCGGATCCAGAAATTTTCATAAGGGTGGGGGCACTGACTGCCTAAGAGGGGTCCCGCTCCAGTCATGCATCATTGATTCCTATATAATCACCAAATTTTTCCCACAAAAGGGGGGGGGGGGGTCCGAGCCCCCTGATAAACCTTCTAAATCCGCCTCTGCATGTAATCTTTTACAAATTCATCCTACAACAGTTTACATACTTTCAACCAAGCTTTTAATGCCCGTGATTTCGCGGGTGTGTTCTAGTGTAGGTTGATACAAACACAGTGTTTAGTAGATGGGACCTGTCTAATGTTTATATTTGTATTGTAGGATGAAGATTCAGAATCTAATGGTCAGACTGTGTCTGTAGAGAAGTTTGAGAATGAAGTAGAAGTTTTACGTGAAGGTATCAGAGACCTATCACTCAGACAGGATGACATGATGGATTCTGTTAAAGCTATCAAGAGATTACTTCTCAGAATGACTGGACAAGGTATGTGGTCAAGATTTTTATGGCTGACAAGAGCTATAGATGGTTACTGTTTTGTTTTAGTAAATATTTCTGTGTGGTGTTTTGTGGACTTGTATATGCCTGTTTTATTTTTTTTTAATTGGCCACATTGTCCATCTTCTTCAACTATCATTAATTTTCTGATTCCCCCCACGGTATCTTCTTCCCTTTTGTATGGTTGTTAGGTTCACCACTGGTTATATTTGTTTATTTTAAAAGTCATTGTATATATCAACATAGAAATGTTCTGTTAAGCATTTCCCAAATAATAAAAGCTAATGTTTTTATTTGTGTCATTGTGATTAAACTAAAATTTTCAAATTTTGAGACTTACAACATGCTTTATTCACATTTAAATCAATTCACTTTAAAGACTAAAACATTTGTACCATGATTTTTTTATGATTTTAGATGAATCAGAGGATGATGATGATGATGATGGAGATGAAGGAGGAGATGATGATACACCTCCAAAAAGGTATAGTTTTCTGTCATATCTCACTGAAAACACTGAAATAAATTTTAAATGAATATTATACGAGCTGCGTCGGATAGAAATCGACCTTATGCAATTGAATATCAATACATCTGTTAACCTATTTCGGATTGAAGACATCTCTACGATAAGTCTGTAACTGTTTGAAAATTTAGTTGTTATAAGAACCCTACAAAACAAACCACAATTCAGCTTTTATTTAGTATTTGAATGTTTTAAAATCAGTCAAAGTCTTATACATGTACATGTATAGATGCACTTGCATAAGGTAGATATCTATCCGACGCAGCTAATATAATAAATGCATTAAATTAAATAAAGTTGATAACAAGATAAATATGTAATTTTAAGGGCATATGATACAGAAAAGATCTGTTGATTTTTCCATAAAATTTTGACACCATTTAAATTTTATATTCACTCAAAATATGCAAAGAAAAATATGCTTTCATGACTTACTTTTTGAGATACTTTAGTTTGATTTTGGTATGTTTGATATAAAAACACAACTTTCATATTGCAAAACCGATAAAATAGTAAAGCTTGCAAACATAAAATTTCATGTATTTTTTTTTTTTAAGTGTTCCTTATTTTATAAGCTTTTATGGTAGTTTCCAAGTTCAAGGTAAAATAAGATATAATTGTTCTGAAAGCATGTTATTATCATTGACAGAAGGCCACATACAGCTTTTTGTCAATACAATTTATGCATGCAGAAAAACATCTATTTTCTTGGAATTATGACAAAATATTCTTGAAAGCAGTACATAATCTATTGCAAATGGAAAAAAATGGGGTCCATTTGCATGTTTTTTTTTTTGGCTAAAAGCAGGAAACTTCATTTTTGTCTCGCCTTGACGAAGTCAAAAAGCGAGACTTAGGTATGCTGTTTCCGGCGTCGGCGGTGACGGTGGCGTCAACAATGTATTAGTTTGTGATTAGGTCTAGTTCATGGTGAACCACTAGTGGTAGGTCAATGATATTTGGTATGCAGTTGTATTAGCATTGGCACATCTCATTACCATGGAGATTATTTGGCCCCGCCCCCTCAGTCAAGGTCTATTGACTTTGAAACTTTTCATAGTTTACATGTATTAGTTTGTGATTAGGTCAATTTATGGGGAACCACTAGTGGTAGGTCAATGATATTTGGTATGCAGTTGTATAAGCATTGGCATATCTCATTTCCATGGAGATTATTTGGCTCTGCCCCTTTAGTCATGGTCTATAGACTTTGAAAATTTTGCTAAGTTAACATGTATTAGTTTGTGATTAGGTCAATTCAAGGGGAACCATTAGTGGTAGGCCAATGTTAATTGGTGTTCAGTTGTATAAGCATTAGCACATCTCATTACCATGGAGAATATTTGGCCCCGCCCCCTCAGTCATGGTCCATTGACTTTGAAACTTTTGCTTAGTTTACATGTATTAGTTTGTGATTAGATCAGTTTAAGATGAACTGCTAATGTTAAGTCAATGATATTTGGTATGCAAATGTATCAGCATTTGCAAGTATCGTTTCCATGGAGATTATATAGCCCCACCCCTGATCATGGTTCATTGACTTTGAAACTTTTACATAGTTTACAAGTTAATGTTTGTGTTTAGGTTTGTTTAAAGGGAACGACTTATAATAAGTCAATGGTATTTGGTATGCAGTTGTATTAGCATTGGCACATCTCATTCCATGGAGATTGTTTAGCCATGTACCTTCAGTCATGGTTCATCGACTTTGAATATTTGCATAACTTACATGTTAAAGTATTGCTATTTTAATTTCAACATTTGCATTATCAAAATTACAAAAAGGCGAGACATATCTCTGTGATAACAGTTTATTTAATGGTATTGCTGTTTTTGGGGCAAAATAATGCGGCAGAGTATTATTGACTTCTCATTGTCTTATAGGCATTTCCCCGTAGACCATAATGTTGTATGAATGTCTGACATTTACTGAATGTTTTTGGTGACAAAAAAGTAACCAGTTGTTTATTTAAATTAAATACATCTCACTGTAGATTTGACTTGTTCCTATAAAAAGCATGTCTGTTTTCCTTTAGGAATGCATTCAAATTCACACAACTTATTTGATGACGTCTTACGGGAAATTCAGATGTATATTATTAGCAACGTTGCTAAAAAAACATTTAACTTGAATGAGTTATCGGTGTTCCCACTGCCTGTATTTCTCTGCTCAGCTCTTCATAAAATTGCAAATCATGGCTTTTGACGTCAAATAGTTAACCAGGCCATAATAACTTTGACCCGGACATATTACCAACGTCAAAATGAATGAACCGATGTTGATAAGTTTGACCCAAACTTATCAAGTCATCTTCTGGTTTGCTGGTGAAACATAGAAAACACTTGTTTCTATCATGCAAAATACACAAATACAATCAGATAAATTGATTATCAGATTTTGATCATATTTGAATTGTAAAATATCAGCTGCTCCACACAATATGAAACCTTTTTGAACTCGTTCACTGTGCTCACTTGACAAAAAGCTTCATACTGTGACTCGCAGCTGATATTGAACAATATCAATATGCAGACAACCTGATAATCGGTACTTATCAGCCTCTGTTTCTGTATAATGTGCCCTTAAATATTAACGTAACTTGATGTTCTATTTCAATCAATCATGTTTGCAGCCATTTTAAATCATGTTTATTTTCTACAGGTCAAAACGAACATCAAAGCCAAAAAAGAAAGGAGGCCAGAGAAGAAGTAGGACACCATCTTCAGTAGTTGATGGAAGTGCATGGGAGGTAACACGTCCATCAGGTAATGCTACACTTAATAGGAGAGGTGTAACTGGCACCACAACATTCTTAAATAAAAGATATAGACTAAGACTACCTGAATTGAGTCCATGACAATGGAATAGAGCAATTGAACCTCAGGCAATTAGTAATTTTTGGATGTATATAAAATAAGAATCTACCAGAGACCAAATGATGTAAAAGTTAGCAAATATAGGTCACCGTACGGTCTTCGATAATGATCAACACCCACACCGCATAGCAATATTTCAGCAGATGACATTGTGAATTTTGAAAATAAATAACACAATAACTCAATACACATGCCTAAATTCAGCAGGTGTCTTTTTGTAATACTTATGTTTAGAAGCAGTGAAAAAATTCTTAAGATCTGCACTGCTTTAAGTTTTGAGATGCAGTTTTTTGCTTTTGCATAATTGTGTAAAAATTAAGTTTTTCTAAATATTAAAGTAAAATTCATTTCATATAACCTACATTAACCAAATTTGAATTGCATGACAAATCATGTTTGAAGCAATGATATTCTTCTCAAATTGCAGGTGTCTCAACGCCACAAGTATGGAGTACTGGACCAGTTGTTGATGTATCAACACCTAGATTTACATCAAGTGGACAGGTAAATATACAACTTGCATACAATTTATGGCATTGCTCAAAACCATTGGTTGTCATATAAATATATTTTTATAGAACTACAAAATTGAGCTGCAGTAAATATTATGTAGACATAATCATTATCAACAGAGTATTTAAAAGATTATATCATTAAAAGTATGAGCATGACTGACTTTGTCTGAACCAGACTAATGAGTCATGGTAGGGAGGCATGTATTCAGGTGGACTATAACCTTGTGAGCTAGAATGATAAGACATGATTTAATACAAAGTAGGATACATTCATATGACATTCAATCATTCATGGAAGAATAATTGTCAGTTAGAACCAGAAATTAGTAGAAGAAATGGAATTATTATTATACTTTCAATCTTTCGTACTGTTTCTACATTAAAAAATATTATTGTAACAGATTTCATGGTAAAGAATTGACTCCCTTCTTCATTTATATGTTTTAACTGTTTATATAAACTCTACAAATTTGGTGTTTATAAAATAGAATTCGTTCATGAAAGCTGATCTAAAGTCATCTGTAATTTACAAATTACACTGATATGTGTTTCATGTTTATTTCAGTTCCCAGGACAGGATCCCACAACAGAATGTTAATACTCAATGATAAATTGCAATTTGCAAAAGAAAGAAACTAACATGCCATAGAGACATCAAAATATATATACATGTATTTCGTAGCACTGAAATTAGCTTACTGGGCACAGCCTTCTGTAATAGAGTTTTCCACAGACTTTGATTTGTGGGTTCTATCACCCACAAGTCTGTCGAGTCAGGAAAAAAGATCAGTTGATTACTTGTAGTATAGATTATGAATGCGGTCGATTAATATTTATGTCTTTTATATATTTTTTTTTATTGAAAATGTTATACATATTTTAGAATTTCATGTAAATTAATATTGATATTTAGATTTTTACCAACAGTATATTTGTTAGCTATTTTTATATTAACATAGCTTTGATCCGTCCATTGCAGAAGCAATGTATTTATTGAAAATCAAACTAAATGTTTGAAGAAACTTTTGTGATGGAAGAAATTTTAGATAAAGTGCCAATATTGATAAATGTATATAATTCACCATAATTCTTTGTAGATAGTAATCTGTTCTGGTAGAAGTTGGTGCTGTATGATTTAGTTTTCCATTAGTTTACTTCAATTTGACTCAAATGATTATTGTAGAAAGTTAATATCTTTTTATTTGGTCATTAAAGGTGTATATCTTTAATTTAAAAAAATCTACTTAATATAGTGCAAGACTTTTAACAAAAGTTGGAGCTGTTACAATCACATTTTTCTATATGTGTAGTTTACATATAATGTTATTCTGAACTGAAATACATTTTATTGAATATCTTTACTTTTTACAACAACAAAATGAATTTTAAATGTTTTTTTTATATTTATTCTCTTGACTTGCTGTCTCTTATTTGTCTTACTTTTAATATCAATTATATATTGTACAAATCTGTAATGTAAAACAATGTGATATCCTTTTACATGATGTCTTTCTGTATTTTAATGGTTGTTGTTTATACTTTTATTTTGTTCGTAATTTATTGATACATTTTGATAGAAATATATTTATTTTCTGTTTTACTTATACTTTTTTCCTCTGTATGATTATGAATTCCTAATTAAAATGTAGTGTCATTAATAAACTACATAGTGATACTAATTACATTCCAAACATTGCAGTCTTTAGGTAGAACCTCTCCTTGTCCTTTGATTTTTATTTTATGAATGAAAATATTAAACTTTAGATATTAAATTTAAAGTATATTAATTTGTTTATCAATACTAAAGGCAAAAACATATTTAATGTTAAAGTAATCTGACATTCCTTAAATTTTGAGAATTTAGCGAGATAAATTTAGTTGTTAATATTATTGATACAAAAATTTCAAATATATAACAAAAATGGTAGTGTTATTTATGACAGAACTGCAGATGGATTTTCAATATTTATATTGATTCCAAGTAATCCATGTTTATTTTTTTATACATACTTTTGAAATCTTATCCAAATAAGGAATCACTTATTAACTCCAAAGAAAGACAATTGTGATTTTGTAGTAAAAAACAAAGGTGAAAACTTAGAAAAAAAATGCTGATCTCTGACTTTTACTAGAAATCGGATTTCTTAATGTTAATAGGTAAATTTAATATGTTTCAGATAAATGATAATAATGAGACATTTGTACAAAAGACATAGCAAAGGAAATAGGTGAATTCTTTACATATTTAACACTAATCATACAATTTGTAAGCACAACTATAGCATTTATACTGCTAGCTTTCATGATGGAGAATTAAACATACCAATAAAACATCTTCCTAGCAAAATAATTTTGAATGACAAAATCAAAACAATATGAATAAAAGAAAATATGGAGTATGATATGCAAAGTAACACATATTGAAGCATTAAATCAAAACTCAATCATATGTGATAAAATATAATTAAACAATGATGCTTTTGTCTGCTGGTTTGATCAGTTTGTTAGTTGATTGTTTTTACCAGTAGTCTTATAATCTGAACGAAAATTTAATTTTCAGCCCTGGGTCCTCGGTCATAAAACTGTACTCAGTACTCGGAGTACAAAATTTGTGCTCGAAATACCAAATCCAGTATTTTGATTGGTTGATTTCTGAGTCTGAGTACCAAAATCATGCTCGAAAGTTTTATGACTGCAAGGCCTGATCTTTGAATATTTTTAAATAGAATGTAAGCAAGTATTTATTTATTTTTATATCCAATACTGAGTTTTACATTGATTGCCATTCATAATTTTTGAACATCTGCATGTCTAAACAGAGTATCTTCCAAATGTTTACAACATAATAAACAGATTCTATTTTCAATACTTTGCAGTACAGTGCCTTGCCATTGTGAATAACTGAAACGCTTACAATTATTTATTTTTTAACTGCAATATGTGATAGTATGATAGAATAAAGCCTTCATACTCTTAATGTTTTATTATTACTAGCTGTCAGTAGAAAACTTCACAGTTCAATATGTTAGTTACCATATACAATTAAGGAGGAGTGGTTTGATTGCCAATGACACAAATATCCACCAGAGACCAAAAGGATAGGGCCCGGCCTGGTCAAACCAAAGACTTTAGAATTGGTATTTGCTGCTTCTCTGCTAAGCACGAGCATAAAGGAGTAAGAGCAAAGACTGGTCAGTTCGGAATCAGAATAATGTGTCCAGGTAAGGTGACATGTCTTCCTGTGGACTGTTACCTTGTGAACTAGCAAGCGAAAAATCGGGCTAAGCCTGTTGGTCTAGTACAAAGCAGGGTTAACATTAATATTACATTAACATGTTCTCCGGGTGTGTTGAAGACAGGAATGGGGGTAATCGTAATCAGCTGTAATAGATTACATTTTGCAGTGTAATCACATGTAATCATGCATTTTCTTATTACAAGTAATTGTAATGTAATCGATTACAATGCAAAAAACAGGTGTAACCATGATTACTTTTAGATTACCTTTAGATTACATTCAAATGATTACTTGCTGATTACAAATATATATAAAAATTGTTTTTTATATACAAGCATAAATAAAAAAAATCTCCAAACTAATGTTTACTATGATTGATCATGGTTCAATATGATTGATCCTATTAACTATTTAATAATTGCAGTTTCAGTATACTCATGCTTAAGGGTATGTAGAGTTTAAATGTGTGGCTTTTTTTAACAGTTTACCACATGAATTTACCTTTCCAAAAGTTTCATTTTGAGATTTAGCCCTTGTGATATAAGATGTGTGATTTTTAAATATTTTGCTGTTCCTTGGGTTGCAGAAAATTCTCGGACTGTTAAGGTTAAGTGCAAATTTTGCTCTTTATATTGACTTTGATGTTTGACTTTAAATGATAATGGAATTTAGAACCGACTATTTTTTCACAATTTTTAGAACAAAAATTCCATAATTTTTTATTATGTATTTTCTAAATATGTTTGTATAGAAATAGAAATTTTACAATTATGTATATAATAAAAAACAAATTGTATACAAATTTATTGATTATTCTAATTAAAACAATTCATTTTAATTACCCCAGCTCACCTATTGTTTGTTATAAAATCTGAAGTAGTGATTAACACATGTAAAAACACATTTAAGTGTCGATTATATCCACACAGACATAAAGTCTACTTGATCATTAGATAATCACTGTTTGTTAATTTCTTTTTTTCAATTGAAAATGTTTTAAATTTGGGCTTAAATATTAAAATAACAATGTTATTCCTTTAACATAGAAAGCACGGAGACATTTACATTTAAAGTAAATCTGTCAAATAAAATAATATAAATGATGTCATCAAACAATACAAATATTACACTGCTCCTTTTCTAAGTTCTTATAAATTACATTTTATATTTAAAATATTAAAACACAATTTTTGCTCAGATTAGCTTTATTATGTGAGGATCAAATGTTTAAAAAAGTTTTTTTTCAATACCACAGTAAAAAATGTAATCATAAGTAATCTAAAGTAATCATGATTACTTTAAAGAAAAGTAATCTAATGTAATCAATTACATTTGAATTTAGGTGTAATTATAATGTAATGGATTACATCAAATTAGCAAAGTAATTGTAATTTAATCGATTACATTTCAAAGAAATTGACATCCCTGGTTGAAGACCCATTGGTGGCCTTGGGCTGTTTTTGCTCTTTGGTTGGGTTGTTGTCTCTTTGACACATTCCCCGTTTCCATTATCAATTTTATCTCTTCCTAAATGTGCATACTAATTTGCCGCTGGATGTTATGCAGCCATCCATCATTATCATCATCAAAAGGATGGGGATGTTAACAACTAGAAGTCACCATCCAGCCTTCATATGTATTTTTAATATGGTGATGGCAGATGGGAAGGCGAGTGGGGAAAAGTGGATAACTTATTTGTGTAATCAACTCCTACAGTTTTCAATCCAGATCCCTGAAACTTCACAGGAATGTTGTACATATATTAAAGTTATGCACATGCTATTATGGAGTTGTTTGAGAATTTTTTTATTCATTTTTCTGGACTTGGGAAATAGTAATTTTTCAGTAATATTTATGAAAGAGGGTTTTGTGTAAACAACTCCTCCTACAGTTTTCAAGATAGTTCCCTGAAACTTCACAGGAAGATTGCATATATGTTGAAGTTGTGTACCTGCTATTATGGATTGTTTGAGGATTTTTTCCCCATTATCTGGACTTAGGAACTTAGTCATTTTTCAGTAAAATTCCTCCTACAGTTTTTAAGCCAGATCCCTGAAACTTCACAAGAAGATTGCACATATGTTGAAGTTGTGCATCTGCTATTATGGAATTGTTTGAGGAGTGTTTTTCATTTTTCCAGACTTTAGGCTTAGTCATTTTCAGAAAATTTAGTCACAAATATTGCAACACGGCCAATTGAGACTTATACCTATTTTTAAAATGACTATCTTACAGTTCATGTAAACGTTGAATTATTTTAAAATCAATAAAAAATACAAGAAATCTTTTTTCCAGATATATGCAGGACAATTCATTAAAAACGAAAGGCTTATATGCCAGGAATTTTTTTTATTTATAGTAATAATAAAGATATATGTAAGAATTGGAAAAATAAACAATTTACTTAACCCCAAGGCAATTTAAAATAAATTACATTCAAGTTTTTTGTTTGGGATATGAACACAGCTATCTTCAATTTAAGTATGGTATACTACGCTTCTGACCCATCCTTGCCATGCAAGACTGTCACAATTAGAATATTCAAATCCTGTATGTCTAAAACCTTTGCTTGTTTTTGTTTTTGTTTGTTTTTTTTGCAGTTATTTTGCAGAATACTTCTATTATTAAATCACTTACTTGACTTGGAATTTGACTTGATTATGGCTGTGTCAACATTTGACTTTGTATTTGTTTTATGTTGAAGTTCTACCTTGAAACTTGAATTACCACTAAGAAATGTGAAAGCCATTATAAATTTGTTCCACTAATTGAAGTGAGCACTTAGTTTAAGTAAGTCGTAAACATTTTTGCAGCAAATAATTTTAAATCAAAGAAAAATTGAGTCAGAAATGTAGAATACGATAGGCTAACTATCTACAAATAGCATAAGACTGTTCAAACATGTAGTATGCAATAGGCTAACTAGCTACATATATCATAATATCAGCCAACCATGTAGATACGGCAGGTTAATTATTCTACATAAATCATAAGCTGACTGAGTAAAATATGTAGATACAACATGTTAACTACCGATATAATATAAAAAAACAAGCCAGATAAGTAGTATATAATAGGTTATAGCATATGATCTGTCAATTCTCCGAAGATTTTCTTTATGTGTAATTTGGTCAATGCATCTTCTTCCTTTTCTAAAGCATACTGTTCTTCTCTTAGTTTTTCATCTACAGCTATTTTCCTTTTAGAAATTTTTACAGAACACTTTGCTGGAGACGGAATGTAGTGTTGTCCTTCAGTTGTTACAATAACGTAGGTTATCATCTTTCTTTGGTATATTTACAATGAGACCTTTGCACCTTCTTCAAAATGATGAAAAGAATGTGAAGTACCTAGGATAATTTATCAAGATCTGCCTTCAACATATTCGCGTGGATGGAATCGATGCTTGGTGTCTTACCTGTTTTAAAGATACCGTATATCGGGTTTTTTTCGCGTCGACTTTTTTTCGCGATTTGATGACAAAATGGGCAGGTTAAATTTTCACTGTGTATAATTTTCGCTGAATAGGAAAATACACACGAACAAATCACCGTATTCAATTGTTACAGATGCAAACAACAGAAACTTGACTGACTGACAGAGAATCGATAACAAATAATTACGAGTACTTCAAACTAAAATACACGTAATGTTTGGGTTATGACAACACTCAATTGATCGTCGCTAATTACCTTAACGTTTTTGGACATGTCACTGATTGCTGTATTGTCAAAATGGGATGACATGTATGATTAGTCAATTTAATTATTATGAAAACAGAGATCTTAATTAATGATGCACACTTTTGTGATCAG
Source organism: Mytilus coruscus (assembly GCA_017311375.1). Taxonomy (NCBI): domain Eukaryota; kingdom Metazoa; phylum Mollusca; class Bivalvia; order Mytilida; family Mytilidae; genus Mytilus; species Mytilus coruscus. The sequence continues at coordinate 117,172,957 of CM029595.1, forward strand.
CCGAAACACAAAGGACTGATTTAAAAGATATTATAATTTCACTTTTAGAGTGAAATGTATTTGCATATCAATTTCGTGTAAACTCGACAATTACCAGTAAAATATATGAAACGTTTAGACAGCGATAAATCAAGGAATATGCAGGGAAATTTACGCGGGGTAAAATTTTCGCGTTTCTGTAGGTGCCGCGAACAAAGCGAAAATTAAACACACGCGAAAAAAAACCGATATACGGTATAATGGCATTCCTTATTTATTGTATAGTTAGTGGCTCCTTGTTGAATCCTCTCCAGCTGATATAGGATTAGTTCTGATATCAGGACCATGGCAGTTCAATACACCTCTAAAATGTTTAACATATCTTTCTGCTTGTTCACGTTTCGTTTTGTATGAATTGCTATTTCGTCGTATTCAAGGGCTGTTTACTTTAGGTTCATAGGAGTTGCTTGTATTTTGTACTCAACTCTCCCAGATTGGCTGTTTGTTCCACTTATTTTGTATTTCCTATCATCTTTTCTCTCGCTTCTTTTAACATCCATGTCTTTTGTTTTATACGTAGCTTGTAAATGATCTTGTAGTATTTTATATTTACTATTTGCCAAGTTTCACATGTAAGTCAATATTTGTTTTTTTTTTCGTGACCATCTATCTGTCTTTTCTGCAGTATTTACATGTTTTTCAAATTATCTTGTATACTGCCTTCTCACTTATCGAAATTGTCCAGCACACAAAACCAATTTTTCATTTTTAGTAGAAATACTTTCTTTAAAATATGTTGACTTCAGCCTTCCTTTATCTGGTCTCTTTCTGACCTCTTTCAGTTGATGTCTTTCACGGTTAAACTTTGTATCAATAGATTTCACTATTTAGATCTGCAACTCTGAGTACTCGCACATCTCTTACATGATTTATACTACTTGTTCATCAATATATGGTTAATCTGGTTTTCCGTAGGTGCTAATTGTTCACCCCTACTAGCCGACTTCTTTTAGTTCTCATGTGAAATTGAATTCTTACATAAACTTCTCGAAGACAAAAAGGAAAACATCTTGCGCAGATTCTCAGTTTCATTTTTAGATATATTCATGATGTCCTGTAACTCATTAACCCACATTTCAGTGAGGGCTTGCAGCTCATATTTCTAAGTGAACTATAGATTAAGGGTACTACCGAACTAGAGGATCTGCTCCAAATCTTGATCTTTTCTAAACTAGAATTTATTACCAACTTGATGATTCAACTTTCCAATCGTCATCTTCCCTTTCTCAGCAGTAACATACCCTCTGTCCCATCGTACGGCGTTTACATATCTCAATTGATACGTTATGCTCGTACATGTTCACACTATACAGACTTCATTTGCAGGGGTGCGCACCTTAAATAAAAACTGCCCACAAAGTTATGGGGAAGAACGACTGAAATCGACACTACACAATTTTTTTTTGTCACCATCAGTTGACCGAAACGATATGTCTGTCTTAACTCACTAGCGACATGTTTTTGCATTCTTAGATCTTATGTTACCAGAATCGTTGTCTAATCTGTAATTTTTTAGTGATTGCTCTATCATTGATATATTTGTCTTAAGAGTCCACAGTATAGGAGGATGTTTTCTCTATCTGCTGAACCAGTCCAACGATATTCACTCACACCTAGAATATCAAAGCAGTAATGAAGCACTTTCTTGATGACCTGTACAGTCATTGTTGTTCATACATGATTCGAACATTCCAAGCTCCTACTTGTATTTGTTTGTTTTTGCTGGCCGTAGTAGACTCATAGTCCCCACAATCGGGCTTTCACTAGGAGAAGTCATTTCGCTGTTGCAAGAGTCCCACGTTGGTCCTATAACGGAGGTTATTTTTTTGCATTTGCTGTTTCTATAACTATGCTAGTTTTTACATGATAGGGGATTAAATCTCATGTTCAACACTCGACATTAAGGACAAGGGCATTTGCGATCAAGGTTTCCATCCTCTTGAAAAGCGTCTGCCCTGTGATAATGCATAAACTAGTATTCCGCCATAGTTGACTGATGCAAAGTTGAAAAGAGCTATTCAACCATAACTGATACAAAGTTGGTGAGAGCTAGAGAATATCCCAACAACGGTCAGCCTACACATTACATCTTTACGGTATCGCTGCTCTAAGATCTGCAGTTTAGCGTAGGGTACTAGTTCCAGTTTACATGGACTTGCCGGAAGGCACTACAAGAGTCTTTGAAGTACTGACAAGAAAGAGTTACTTTTCGCAAAGCAAGCACTAGCATACCTGTATTTTTTGCTCCATTGTATCTTCTCTCCCTGTAATCAACAACAACGTCTATCAAACATTTTAAACTCCGTAAAATGGACACTATAGAAAAAAAACTTAATCTTTATGAATTATGTTCTGCAAACTCAGAGTCTAAAAGTGATGTTCAATGATGCAACACCGTTTCTATTGCCTGGTGTACTATTGTATGTTTTCTATATAAATTATTCAGCAACCGACACCATAAATAGTATCTAAAACTAAATAAGGAAAGCATTAATAATGACACATCTCATACAACGTTTAAGACAACAACATAACTCATCATTTCTTAAACAGACGTTGAGAAATTTGTGACGAAACAATCCTTGCTCAGTGAAAATAATAATTTTTTTTTTCAAACTGAAAGGTACTGCCACGCAGAAAAGAAAATCGCCAAACAGTACATCTCAAAGTTATAAGTTTCCAGATCAAGTATCAGATCAAATCATTCCTTTATACAGAAGCTGAGTCATATGTCATGAAAATACTCCATGCCTAGTGGGGACATTCAAATGTCCCCAAACAGTTAGAGACAGCCTGACAGATCTGAAAACTAGTTACACAGTACCACTAAACTCTATAAAGTTCAATACAAATATCGTTACTGTTAACAGAAGACGAGTAACTTGTAACAAAAAAGGATCATGCTCGGCGGGTATGATAACACATTTCAAGTATCGTCAAAAGGAAGTGACTTTGGGGGAGATGTACAAATCATTACATAGTTCAACTCAACAATATACGGCTCCTGACCAAATTTCAAATATTTATTTAATACGTAAGCAGGGTAATATGTAATGACAGTTTCGAATAAACGGAGATGAACATTGCAGTATATCACCAACTCCGTGAGTGGGGTATGATAATTTTAATGTTTTCACAGTCTTAGATCTTTTGATACCAGGATAGTCGTCTTACTTACTGCTAGTAGTCTGTTGTTATTTATGTATTATTGTCATTTTGTTTATTTTCTTTTGTTACATCTTCTGACATCGGACTCGGACTTCTCTTTAACTGACTTTTAATGTGCGTATTGTTATGCGTTTACTTTTCTACATTGGCTAGAGGTATAGGGAGGTTGAGATCTCATAAACATGTTTAACCCGCCGCATTTTGCGCCTGTCCCAAGTCAGGAGCCTCTGGCCTTTGTTAGTCTTGTATTATTTTACTTTTAGTTTCTTGTGTATAATTTGGGTTTAGTATGACGTCCATTATCACTGAACCAGTATATATATTTGTTTAGGGGCCAAAGGACGCCTCCGGGTGCGGAATTTCTCGCTGCATTGAAGACCTATTGGTGACCTTCTGTTGTTGTCTGTTCTGTGGTCGGGTTGTTGTCTCTTTGACACATTCCCCATTTCCATTCTCAATTTTATTGTCTGTGATTTTTCCTATTGTGTCCTATTCCCGGTTGTGACATTTCGACTGAGTAAGGATTCGTATGGCTGCTGAGGAGTTCATATCAGGAGACGCTTGACCAGAAGACGCACCTGGTCTCACTTCCTTTGGAGTTCATGCAATTCAGTTTGTGTTTGTTACCTTGGTTTGTCTTTTTAATCGATGTATGAGATGTGAACATTGGTTAACTACTGCCTTATTTTACTGCTGAATGTTTAAAGTATTTATTATACCATATGTGTTGCAGGTCTAGAACGGTAAATAAACATGAGTTTTAGTATAATTCCATTATGGTTAATTTGCACCAGCGTCGCAGCCTATACAATCCGTGTTAATCTATTAATGTATTTCGCCTCATATTTTTACTTACATCCTCTGACTTACATCTAGAAACTGACTGTTCTGTTGATTTTTTTCTTTTCTAGAGATGTCAATTTTCCCATTATGAACTTTCAATTTCCATGTAACAACATTCAATAAACACCTCATAATTGAGTATGTGTCTCCCAGCTGATACGACATCTCAAGATTTGCGTTTACATCATGAATTGATTGCTTGATGGAAAGTTGCTTCTCGCAAGGAAGTTATTGAACCCCGGATTTTTGGTGTGGTTCATGTGCCTCATTCTTTTGTTTTCTGTATAGTGTCTTGGGGACTGTTGTTTGTCTTTTGTTTTCTGTATAGTGTCTTGGGGACTGTTGTTTGTCTTTTGTTTTCTGTATAGTGTCTTGGGGACTGTTGTTTGTCTTTTGTTTTCTGTATAGTGTCTTGGGGACTGTTGTTTGTCTTTTGTTTTCTGTATAGTGTCTTGGGGACTTTTGTTTTCTGTATAGTGTCTTGGGGACTGTTGTTTGTCTTTTGTTTTCTGTATAGTGTCTTGGGGACTGTTGTTTGTCTTTTCGGTTTTTTTCTTTTGCCATTGTGTTGTCTTAACTATAAGTAAGGACAACAAACAAACAAAAATTGAAAAATTAAGAATTAAATGAAAGCCTATATTGATATAGTTACAATAGTAGAATTTACGGGCTGGAACATTTCTTTTAAACGAAAGGATATTAAACAAACATAAAGTCATACCCCATACATAAATAATAATGCGTAGGACAATATTAATTAGCATTTGAATCAGACTCATGTATTCCCTTCTTTGTTTGTATTTTCCGTATTATCGAAAAAAAAAATATATACCACAGGACCAACGTTTGCAATACCATTCTGGAGACAAAACTTCTTTATTCGAGAACTGCAAACTGCAGCACCCTATTATTGCTAGAACAACTTTGATGACCAGATATATTCTTTCGAGGCAAGTGTTTTATTTTGCATTTTTGTTGATATGATGGACAATTTCTTCCCATGTACGTTGCCCCTACATACAATGTATAACCAAAACGTAAAGATGTTTCAATAAATGACCTTCTATCATAAACACAGAAGATGTACGATATACTTCACATCCGCGCGAAACTTTATTAATTGCAATTTGTAAATTGAATTCTAGGTACGAATTAAGTCAGTCCTTGTTATAAATACCAATTCATTTTTTTATTTGCCAACGAAAGGTGTGCTGCTTTTAAGTAGAACAATTTCCTTCGTTATAAATCAGTTAAAGTATATCGGGTGTCTTCCGTCATCTTGGATTGTAAAATAGCAGAAGACAATCGGTCTAGATCTTAGATAAAATATACAAACTTTGAAAGAGGAATGAGTTCATTTATAAGTCTTTTCCTCTTAATTTAAAAAAAAATATGTGTTTTTTTCTTACTATTATGACTGTCTTTGAAAAAGGCAGAACTTTTTTGTATGGTTCAATTTTTGTTTATTTTGCATTATAATGGGAGATAACTCAGATAACCTTACTTTTAAGAAATGTGTAGGGAATTTACCTATTTTGTTTTGTAGCAAGAAAACGAGTCATGTGACCCTAATTCATTTTTTTATCATCTGAAAGCCCATTGTAATAATTATCTTCCTATATTTTATCTAAAAAAAAAATATCGTTTTTTTTTTTCTTTTTATAAGACAAAATTGGTTTTTCCAGACAGAATCTGATAATATTTCTCAACCGATCGCTTGAAAAGGCTCCGTGACTCATACTTATTATTATATGTTTGAAAAAATCATGATATAACATTTTGGCAAATTATCAAAAAAATCTATCGATTTTAATTTAGAACACTGATCTACCTTAAATCTAACATTTTTACATATTTTTAAGATCAGACTAATCCAATCATCTCGTATAACTGTAACACACGTCTATTACTACAAGGCTTTTCCGGCTGGTCAGCTTCAAAATTGTCAACAACCTTTCTCTACGAACCGTGGTAGCCAAAGGGTCGAAATACCATGTGCTTAAATTAACATAACAAAGTTGTTATGGATTATGTCGATGTCTGGCAAAACGTAATATCTTTGAATGGTTAAAAGCTGTGAGGGTGTTGGTTACATCACATTATACTTTACAGTCAGGTCTATCAACGTTCATTCCACACCTTCAACGTCGAAAATACTGCTAGAAACCAGTGACTCTCCATGATAAATAAAGTGCTGTCCTCGTTCACGTTAGATAAATTTTTTGATAGATAAAGAAATTATGTATTGACAATTCACGTGGATACCAAACATTTACTCATAACAACTGCAAACAAGTGAGAAACTACCAAGGTACAATCAAATCCACAAGTTGAAGAAGAAAGACAATACAATGGCTAAAATAATAATGACAAACAGCAGTCCACAAAACACTATTCAACTAAAAATATAGAATTGGCAAAAATCAAACACCAATTAAATCGGAGTTGAAATTCAGGTGCCGTGGAATGACCCGTCTTACTGCTCATGACAAATACAAATAGGGTGATAAGTCCTGGTTTGCATTTATCATTACCGTGATTAGGAGGATAACAAAAGAAATCCTTGACAATCATACACTTCTTTTAAATTTCTTTGGAATTTTCAAGATAAGTTTCAGGCAACAGTAGTTTACTAATGTTCATATCCCATTCATCTTCATCGATAAAGAAGACAATTGTAAACATCTACGTCATTTGGTTTCTGGTGGAGAGATGTCTCATTGGCAAGCATATCACATCTTCCTTTTTTTATAAATCAAGGTAACAAACAAAAACTGATTGAATAAACTGGTTCTTCCGTCGTTCCTCTAGATACCAAAAAAAACAAGCGGATACCTATGGGACATTCAAAATTCATAAGTCGTAAAGAAAATGACAAAAACAAGAATAAAGGACAATCGTACGGTTGCCTACAATTGCTTACATCCACTTCATTTGAACTTTGGTGGATAGTTGTCTCATTGGCAATGATACAACATCCTCCTATTTTTATAACAACAGTCAACAAAACACTACATAGAAAACTGAAGACTGAGCAACACGAACCGAACGAAAAGCAGGGATGAACCGTAAGGGTAAGTAGGTCCTGCTCCACGTGTGGCACCCGTCGTGTTGCCCGTGGTAAGTAAAAATTCGGTAATAAGTCCAATTACACGTTACCTAACTAACAGCGTTGTATTGAGGGTTTACTATATGGTCAACGAAACGTCTTTACAAACGACTTACATTAATGCTATCAGCAATAAACACCGAGCTTCAAAGTTACACTGTAACTAACTTGACAAGAGAAAAGAGGCTAACATACGTAAACTGCACGCTCCGATAATAGACAATTTCCTTTTGTTCGCATCTACCAAAAGAATTAAAAGATACAGTTAGGGCTGCTTCTAAAGATTAAAAGTTGTAAAGGTCAACCTTAAGTTTGCTTACACCTAAAAAGTAAAGGATCTATTGAAAACTAAACTTTACAATACGAGAAATTATTTCATTTTCCCCGTGTGAACTTTCCATATTCATGTACCAATACTTCAGTAGCACCTGCACATGGAATGCATATCTATTAGTTGATGCTATATCAAAGAGTTTGTCTTTTTATCAGGTTTCTTTGATAGAGAGTTGCTGCTTAGAATGAAGCTACTTGACCAAGGATTCTATTTTCGAAAGTTTTACAGACGTCATCGTGATTTGATTGATCGTTACAGAAATGTTTGTCACAGATTACTTGGGATACGTTCCATTTGTCGCCGATCTTTCCTTGTTTTTAACGTGTCCTGTAACGTTTCTATTGCGTGCATGTCTTCAATTTCATGGAAGAGTCAGTTGTTGTAATAATGGCATACTATTGTTCATGTACAGATATATTTGGTTTGTTTCCTAAATACTGAGTGGGAAAACACTGTTACATTCACTGCTGACAGTGGCGGATCCAGAACTTTTCATAAGGGGGGGGGTCCGCTGACTGACCTAAAGGGGGCGCCCGCTCCAGTCATGCTTCAGTGATTCCCTATATAATCAACCAAATTTTTCCCACGAAAGGGGGGGGGGCGGCCCCCCAGGCCCCCTGGATCCGCCTATGACTGCATTTCCATGTAAATTTCTCTTTTGAAAGGTGTACGTGTAATTATACGCATTAGCATACAGTCATTTAACAAATTTAGACCCGTAGCACAATTTAAAACAACTTTTCCGCTAGTATCTAGATATTTATGTGAGGACCAACTGACAAAAAAGTAGTCAGAAAAAGGCTTAGTCATTTAAGTATTTCAGAAAGAAGATTTAATGCAACATTATTGTCATTTCAAAACCGTTTTAAATAGACACAGATTTTGTAAATGTCATCGATTAGAAAAATATTAGAAATACCCGAATATATCCAAAGACCCATTAAAGTTACTATTTTGAAAGAACATATTGTTCTGTAACATTTAAACGAAATTATGTTGTCAAAATATTTCCATCAGAAGTTGAAAGGGCTTTATGTAAAATTTAAAAACTTATTTGTATTTGTATAATAGGTATAAATCATTCTTTGGCTTGCATTATTCTTTTTACTTGCAGACGACAGAAGAAAAAATTAGTTCGCGGTGACGTAATCGTAAGAAATGGTAAGTTTGGATTTTATATTAAATTTTATGTCTGCTTTAATTTACATATTTAATTTGCCATTTCAACTCAGCATCTTAACTTACTTTGTTTATTTAACATTGAATATATATTGATACTTTATTGTGTCTAAACTACTAGTTGGAACACAAAATCCCTAAGAAGTCGATTTGGAAAAAAATATATGATTTTTCCCAAAGATATTTCAATGTTTATGCACAGTACAAAAACATAAGAAAACACAATAGAAAAGGGGGTCAAGACATTGTTGTTAGCAAACTTTTTAAAGTTGTCCTACCATGTCGGTTCTTACACAAATTGTCACGGGATATTTTTGACATCAGTTTTCTTCTTTCCATCAAAATGCACATGTTAAATACCCTGCGGTATATGCCTTTTATGATGTGATCATTTTTAAACGATATTTCAGATCTAGGTTCTATTTTCTTAGAAATTGTTTATTAAATACATATTGACATAATGAAACTCACGCGAAGCGCATGAACAGTGAGGGTTTTTAAAACAAAACCCTGGATGGCGACCAATTTTTTATAATTAAAAGCTAAAGTCAATAAAAGAAATTTGTTCACAATATAGGGAATTTAATATATATAATTTTGGATCTATGCTCACAACGCTTTCGACTTTTTACAAATATCCAAACTTTTGTTTCTTTCTGTACCTAACAAAGAAATATAGCTTGAGCTAAAAAAATATTGCTTTCTCTCATTTCTTATTGGATGAAAGGCAACACTACTTTGTATTATTTTTGTATTAAAGAGTTATGTTTCACCATCGTTCTACCAAACACCTCTAACCTTCTGTGACCAGAACTACTTGACCCCTGAAAAACACCCTGTTTGTCCTATGAACACACAACATGGCAAGACCGCATAGTCATCGGTCATCGTTGAAGATTCCATGATTAATAATTAAAACAAAAAACTTGCGAGATATTTTTTCTCTTTAAAGAGCCCATAAAGTGACAGTTTTGCAGTGTTCATATTTAACGTGAATATACTCCTACATTTTCATAGTTGTAACGGAGAACCAAATACTGTATATGCATCTTGACAAACGGATTATCTTATTTCAACCTCTGATACAATTTTCATATATATCAAGACCAAACAATTTTTGCATTTTACTGACACTGGTTCTAAAAACAGTGGAAAATAATGGAACAACCATTTGGCAGCTAAGTTCACGTTTTGAAAGTGAGGTCAATGTCTCATTTGCCTTCTCAAGTTGTTGTACTTGTATGTTGCCTTTTTTAAGCAAATTGTTTTCAAATGCATAATTTTTTTACCAATTTCATAGACCATATAGTATCCAATAATTATATACTGGTGCTGCTTTATCTTGTCTGCTTGCACCAAGGTGGTTTTCTACTTCACAGTTCTAATCCTTGGTAAGTTAGGAACTACATGTAGTATCAAACATTTCCCATTTAAAGTCAGGTGTCTGAATGAATTAAGTTCATAGTTCACTGATAGAAATGTTCCCAAATCAGAATGTAGAATTTATGTGTAATATTGGATAGATTTATCACCAGTCGTTTTCATTTACAAAGGTATTATCGCGCTCAGGTGGGAATTGAAAAATAAAATAATTTGTCGTAAAATCGATCGTGTATAAATTCTCAACAAATTTACCTCTTTATATTGCATTCTATCTTAGACAATTTATCTATTATTGATGTTCTCTTCAAATCCCGTCATTTGATCCCCTCGTGTAATAATTGGTTTAAAACAACATGAGAATTATATGACCGTTGTCTATAGAATATTGAAAAATACAGAAGTCAGACAAAAATAGAGGGGGACAAGGATTTTCCACCTCTAATGGGACAAAGGGGGAGTATAATTAAACATATCAGTTGAATTTTTTTAAACAAATTCACAGAAGCATATATCTATAAGCACTAATGCTTGTTGTTTGTAGTTTCTTCACTATTTGTTTGTTTGTAGTTTCTTCACTATTTGTTTGTGTAGTTTCTTCACTATTTGTTTGTTTGTAAAAGTTGTCGTATTTTTGAGCCAGTAAAGGGGGCAGCATAATGTTTTGAATTTATTGAGATATACTTGAAAATGACCAAATATGAAAGAAACAGGATCTGTATTAAAGGTGTTTGTGTTGCTTTTTGTGGAAAAGAGGGGGTGTAATGTATTAATTCATGACACAATTGTTTGTTGATTTTTTATTCCGATAAAAAAGTATACCACAAATAATAGAATGTTTATGTAAGGTTTTATTTTTTTCTGACATTAATCTGAGAGTGTTCGTGTCTTACTGTTATCAAGATATACAAGTATACTTTTTCTTAAAACTTTTAACAAATAAGTTAATGTATCCCTTTAATAAAAACACGAAAACGACATTAACAGTGTGACCCTACGTTAAAAATTCAGACCGTAGAACTACGGCTTTATTGAACACAAGAAAACATAATTTATATGGAAAAACAACATGACAATCTACGAATCAATAATAATATTTTGGTAATTTGATTAAAATATCCTGAAGTCAGATGTTCAACAATATTTTTAATTTCTACACAAAGCCATAATTGATTGATTTTCCACCTATTCCTTCGTTTTTTAAATCCTACAGAAATAATAAGATTCATACATGCAATGTTAAGATAAGTGACTCTCGATAGATAGCAACGAGTTTCGACCTGCTTAGTAAATATTGAACTGTCGGTAGGAGATCTCACCGGAGGGATAAATATACCTCTATATAACCGGACATAAAATACATATTGTGAAAAAAATATTTCGACAGAATCTAACTAATATTTTAATCGAGTTTGAGAAAAAAAATAAACGATTTAAACAAGGTAGGTGTATCGTTAAATACTTAAAAGTTACATTTCTGTCTACTTTTCTATTTAAACTTTATGTATGTGTTTCATTATTTGTTTAATTTTCAGGTTATTCTACCCACATAAAAATGAAAGATGGAAGTTGGATAACGTGATTCAATGGAAAAAAAATGAAGTTCACAATTTAGCTTTTGTTAAAACGTACTGAAAATGAAATACCGGGGGAGAGGGAAATCCGCTCCCATAGCTCGCTTGACAGATATAATTTCGAGAGGATATTTTCAACAAGTTCGATTTTTCGTTGATTTGGGAATTGATATCGACCAACAAGATGTCAATAATCGTTCCCCTCTTGTACTATGTGCGGTTATGGAACCTTCACAATGGGGAACTGGAATAGCTCGTTTACTTATAGAAAAAGGAGCAATAATTGACAGTCAAGATAAATATGGTATGAACGCTTTACATCTAGCGTGTATCTACAACAGATTAGAATTAGTAAAAGTTCTTTTACATGCAATTGATTTTGATTTAGTTCATACCGACAAATGGGGAAATACTGCCCTCCATTATGCCGTAAGAAGTGGAAATAGTGCCTTAGTTGAGATACTCAAAGATACATACTTACATTACAAATATACACTAGACACAAAGAACAAAGAAGGACTGACGGCTTTGGACGAAGGCTACAGGTACTCACAATCAGCATGTGTAGCAGTACTCCAAATAAAACATACCATGGCTAACAGCGATGATGAGTCTGTCAGTCAACATTCTGTTCCACAGTTACAGCTATCACATGATCATTTGTCCTCTCGAAGTATTTCAAATTTTAGCTTCAGACGGACCTTGAACAGACCAAAAACAGCACATTTTCCGCACAAACCTGATTTTCCCCGGGAATGTTCTACTATGTCAAATTCGTCTAGTACTTTACTGTATCCATTTCCAGAACCACGCAAATTTATACGACAACCCCGTCGCGAATTACAACCAAACGAGAAAGATCCTTCAAAACTGATCTTTTGTGCGGATACTACCGATTTTAGAAACCATCCGGAATACCTTTATCAACTAGTAGAACCTGGAGTTCTACCTATGACTTACATTTTCAATTCAAGGCGACCGAAATCAGCAATGCCGAATCGAGCATCCCCAGTATCAGACAATGGAGGCACGTTTTTCAATTGGCGAATCGAGTTTAAGAAACTGTATGTTCATTATGAATATCAGTGTACACAATCTTATCGAGATTCTATGAAAACTGTACCAACCTTAAGTCTTACAGAGGACAAATCCAACTCACCGTTACAGACGGACAATGAAAGTGAGGATTTCGACAAGGGAAGCAAGAAGGGTAGAAAACACAGTTCTAAACATGGAGAACGAAAACTACAGACATCGCAACAAGGCAAACGGAAGTTGTCTATAGTAGGTAGACATTCACATTCGCCTACTTCTCTAGATGGGTCTTTGGGATCTAGCAGTGAATCATTGAGCAGTGGAACATCGTCCAAAAGAATGCTTTCTGCCCAGAAAGACCGCCTGAAAGTGCCAAGTGACCAGCAAATTATACCAAATGGACGGACTAGTCGAGCGTCTAATCGGGAGCATTCTGCCAGTAAACTGAGGGTATCTTAGATGGAATGCTACTTAAGGAAGTACTAGTAGTTAAATGTGATAAAATTTTGATGTACACAATTTAAAATGAGTGTTTAAACTAGATAACTCGAGTATAAGCCAATTTGGCTTCAAATTTAGTGTATAGTTTGGTGAATAATACAGTACTTTTAACATTTTGTAATATTGCCGACTCACTGACACCAAATCTACACATAACTCTACGCAATATTTACATCATATCAAGTCATTAAAGACATTTTAAAGTCGTAATTTTGATTTTTAAATAGTTTTACTACTTGTATATTGTACATGGTGTGTGAACATACAGGTAGGCTTTTAAAGAATGATAAGTTTTATAAACACTTCACCCCATAATCATCTTAACATGGTTCGGTTATCTCTCATAATAAAATAGGTAAGAATTTGTGAACAACTTTCATAATTTGAATAAAACTCTACTAACTATCTTACCAATGGATTATTTGTTTAAATAGCTCGACTGTTTTGACGACAGAAGAATTTACAGTTACATAGGGGTATAAAGAAAATGTATAAATATAGTTCTTTTATCCGCTACAAAATAAGGATGTATCCTATATATCGTCTTTCAAACAGCATAAACATTTATGAATTCGCTTTAACGCTATGTTTTGTTCCACTGAAGACGGTATTGAATTTGATTTGAAGGATTAAGACACGAGAGTTAAAAGATACATTTCTGAATGGCATTATATATTGTCCGCCTAAAAAATAATTTTATTTATGACTCTTAACTTTGTTAGCTCGCCTGTCCCAGTGTCAGTGTGCGATTTGGACATCGCATGGCGTCTGTCTGTTGTGTGTTAGTTATAAAAATTTCAAAACTATTCATCAATAGACTGGTCAAATGAAACATGAAATGACCAAAACATTTTATGATTTTAGTTTCAATTTAGATCTAAAAAAATTAATGTTCCCTGCCATAAACAACATGGTTGGCGTTATTGTAAATAGAACAAATCAGTAAAACACCATTGTTAATAATTTTTCTGTTAAAGTATTTAGTTTCTGAGAACTAAACAAGATAAATTATTCGTTTGACGTTCTCTGTTCGGAATTGTGTCGTAGCTTTCTCGTCGTCCCAGGAATATAACAGTTTGCAGTTACCGTACAACAACAAAAATAAATGGAAATACTGAAAATGATAATACTTGTATTTAGCTTTGTAATCTTTGCAAAAAAGTTGGTTGAATTCCAATTTTACATTCAACTTCCCAGCTCGGCTTTCGATATGGCCGCAAAGATATTTTTTTTTAATTTGGATTTTGTCGGATATTATTAGATTTTTTCATCTGAAACGATTAGACCAAGCGTGCAATTTTGACAAGACTGATATTATCTATTATATATAGAACCACTATAAAGTTGTCTTGTTTAAAATAATATTTGGATTACACAGACTTCATTAAAGAATATTTCATCGGATATTTTGTATTTATGATGAAGTAATATTATTAAGACCTAAACAGACATCTTTGCCTGTATTTTTACTGGACAATTTTAGCTGTCATGTTTTTCAGGCATGTATCATTTGAAAAACTTGACAGACATGGTCTAACCTCGTCGTTTTCGGTGTAGGGTTTGATTGAATCTTATAGTCAGTGCAATGTTTGCGGATACAGATGTTAGTATGCAAACATGAAAGGACTGGTTAGTTATATTTTAAGGGTAAAACTAATTAAGCAATAATTATCATAAATCTACATTAAATATGTGCAGTAAATCTGTCACAATCTTTGGTCCATTTTACTTTGTCCGTCCGGCATTGATTCCAATTGTGTTTGTGTGTTGTACGGGTGTACATTTTCATGTCTTAAAAAGATATTGAATACTAACTTTTTTAATCCGCTTGAGATGGGACAAATAATATAAAATTTAGGAAAATTGAACAATTGAAACATCTTTGAACTTTTTAAAACAAGACAAAAGCTGTCAACTGCATGATTTTTCTTTTATTTTCCAATGCATTTTTTTTACATCATAATTGTAACAAGACATGAAGTTCAAGCAACTGATTATATTTACCACTACGTGCATGCTCTACATAAGAGACGATGCTGACGTGCACATTTGTTATTAATGTGGATATAATTTTAGAGTAGGTTCATTATCAAAAGAGTATTCATTGGTATGCCTGCAAATATTTTTGTTTTGTTTTGTTGGGTTGATGTCTCATCGACGTATGTATTTTTATTTGATGTAAGCGGACTCAGACCTATGGTGGTTGTCTCGTGTGGCTCACGTTGTAACAACGGATATGTTTTTTCCTTTCTTTTTTCTCCCCATTTTTACATAGAATTTCAATATTTTGAATTGTTCTTCGTCATAATAATAGAAAACAATAATTTCGACTAGAGGGTTATTAAAACACTGTTGTTTGCTTGTTAATTTACAAGTTTAAAACTGTAATTGCAAAGAACTCGAAATTGAAAATCAATGAGAATATAACATAATTATGAGTGTTAACGCCTACTGTTATTGGATTTGTATTGAATATATATTAGAGAACAATAGTCCTATTAAAAGTTTTCAATATTACTTCCAGAAATCATTGATCACGTTACAAAAAATAATGCTAATCGACATTTCTTTAAACAGTTTGTCCTGAGTGTTTGGTTTCGTAACATATAAAGTTTACTTTTACAAGTATCATTTTCTTTTTTTAGAAAATGCCATCATGATCATGTTCAAATTTACGAAAACATATGACGATTATCTTAATGTATTATTAAAGAATAATTCCATGATAAATCATATTCTGTAAGAAGCAAATAGTTTCATGAATTGGTTGATGGTGAGTAAAGGGTACATACATACGCTTCCAATAAAGGAAAATGTTTTAAATCGACAGGATTTCTTTAAGAAACTATATAAAAATTCATTTTCCCTTTATCATATACTAGGATTCACACCTTTCATATATCTGTTTACAAGTAACATTGAGCATTTGCATACCCGGTTATTTTTTTAACACCTGCTCCATAAAAGTATAGCTTGAAAATCTTGAAAGTTAAATTCACTGTGCGCGATAAGATTATTTATCTAGATTCCTGTTGCATCCTGTTGACCAAGACAGCAATATAACTGTAAAGAATTCCATGCAACTATATAATTCTTCCGTATGATTATCATGGAGTTTATATTTGAACTCAACCAATGAAAATATGGTTCTAATGCGTAACGCTTGGTGTCATAGACATTACTTGAATGAACCCAATTACATTGTACATGTAGAACTTTTTTGGTAAAATAAAACAAAAAAGCAAGGGTGCACTCAGGTGCTCCGGAAGGGTAAGTAGTTCCTGCTCCACATGTGACATCCGTCGTGTGGTATCATATATATAAATGAATCTACAGTTCTTTTGTTTTATCTTCAAATAGTAAGACCATTAATGATGTCATAGATTACATCTAGTACTAAGAATGAGAGAAAACCTATATATCTACTTTTCAGGACTTGTGGTCCCATGAACAAACATTGTTTGCGTAAATTGTTTTAATGATGTTTAATTTCCATTTTAAAAATAAAAAATCAAAAGCATCTCATGGCCACTTCAGTCGATTCTCTTTTTACACAATGATTGTTCTTAAAAATTAACTTCCAGAATTTTTTGCCACTAAACATTAAAGTTATATCATACTTCAAATTAAAAAGTTGAATACGTTTTATATACTTGAATGGCTAAGTTCTACTATTAAACATGTATACATGGACTTTTAAAAAGAACATCCTCTATCTTATCAAAATCTTCAGAAATGTACTGGTACTGCATTATCGTCTTTCTGTACTCTAATTAACCGATAGCATTTCCGTGTGCAGTGACCTTAACAATGAGACCCCTTTGTACTTCGGCAACCACACAGCGCAAGTGCAAGGGATAAACCGTGATGAAAGAAAAAGTTTGATACACAAAATTATTTAATAACTGTTACGACAAAGTTTAATTTACAAATGAAAACGCATGGAGACTATAAAAAACAATTAAACATCGCTCTATTGCATGTCTATTACCTCACTTATGTTCACGTGGTCCATGATTCTGTGTTGATTGTTTATTAACTTCACGATTGGTAAACTTCGGCAATAAAACCCGAAAGTTAATTAGCACGTATAAAATATTTTCTGTCGACGAAACGATATAGATTCGTAATAATTTTTAAAAATCGTGCACGAAGGACTTAATAGAAAAAACAAAGGATATGGGGTATCCATCCATGACACAAAATCAGTACATGCACAGCAAAAAACACAAAAGCAAAATGAACAGCGTTTTGTTGCTGTTCTTCATCGCAAAGTCACAGTGAGGCCTTGAACACGGAGCAAAAGAGTTTAGTAAAGTATATATATACATGCAATGGTTCAATAATTTTTTAGATTGTAATTTATAGAAACTCGTTGCATATAACTTTAAGCAAACAACAATCAATCATCATATGAAAACAATGAACATATTTTGGAAGAATATTTCATAACATCAAACAGTGTTTCTCGTGAGATGTTCAGACAAGATAAACAAAATGGAAAGTATAATGAATATTTGTATAGAGCTCATATAGATAATAGAATGAAACATTTCTGACACCTACGGGTGTAGTTCTGTCAAATATAAAGAAACAAAAATATCTATATTGAATAATTTAAAATGGTTTGTGTTATCAAGTACATTAAATAAAGAACCATTTCAAAGGTTTGTTTACTTTATGTGTATTGAATTCTTCAAAAGACCATTAATCTTTCTTAAGAAGACGTACAAATAAAGGATCAAAAACTATCGTACAAAGAAAAATCTTTAATTAACGTTGTTGACCAATCCAATAGATCGGTTATATAAAGCACACAAGGCTCATATTGGATAAACTTCTCCCTCGTAGTTACCATCAAAAATGGCATGTGTTAAAAGGAGGAAATCGTCGTTTCCAAGTTTAAGTATAGATCCTGTACATAAAACGTGAAATATCTTTAAAGAAATTGGATAATGAAATGTTCCATAAAATGAACTTAATAAAAGTTTATTAGTAACATTGATCATACAAATTATACAAATTTTATGTGAAGAGTCACGCGGGCAGGAGAAACTGAGTAACCAGGTAAAACAATGAAGATTGCAAGATAAACCGAAGAGTCCAGATTACCCGAAGAAACGTAATTCGTACCGATTATCAGGTTGTCTGCATATTGATATTGTAAAATATCAGCTGCGAAGTTTTTTGTCGAGTGAGCGCAGCGAACGAGTTCAAAAAGGCTTCATATTGTGTCGAGCAGCTGATATTTTACAATATCAATATGCAGACAACCAGATAATCGATTTATCGGGTTGTATTTGCATATTTTGCATGACAGAAATAAGTGTTTTCTTTGTTTCACCAGCAAACCGGAAGATGACTTGATAAGTTCTGGTCAAACTTATCAACGTCGGGTCATACATTATAACGTCGCTGATATGACCGGGTCAAAGTTATTAAGGGCATACGATACAGTTACAGGGGAGGTAATGACGTTGCTAACGTAAATTGTTATTTTCGCGACGTCAAACTGTGACTTATCGGGAAAAGATGCAGTTTTCGACTGATTTTTATCATTCAAACTGATTTAACTTGAAAACGAGTTCATGGAACCCCTCTTTTTTAAAATGACATTTGGTTTGATTACGTATGAAGATTATGTGTACCAATTTTCATGAAAACGTCAATTGTGCAATTTTTTTAAATTTGATAAATATACAGCAAAAAATGAGCGTTTTTTTCCTACAATCATGAACATTTGATAAATATGAGTTATTTGTAAAAATAAAATGTACAAATTTATAGAACATTTATATAAAACAGAAATTACAAATAATTAAACAAAAAACAGCTTGTGTTTATCTTTTAAAACAAAAAAGTTCTGTGTTTTTGTCGAAAGGAAAAATACGTCAATAAATCTGAATTTTGAGCAAATATCTGAAATTTTGACCTCATTTTTTCTCAAAAAGTAGCACATGAAGGTATATTTTTTATTACATATTTGATTTAATCAGGTGAAAAATAGCCTATATGCAAATTTTCATCAAAATTTCATTATGGGGTCAAAACTGTATCGTATGCCCTTAAGGCCGCGTCAACGTATTTGACGTCACTAAGCCGTGCTATACAATTTTATTAAGACCTGAGAAGACAGTGGGACTACCGATAAAGTCTAATATTCACTTCAATGAAAGATTTATTGATTGATTGATTGGTGTTTAACGCTTTTTTTGCACTAATGGCTATATCGTGGCGGTCTGTTTCGATTAGTGGAAAAGGGGGGGGGGAGTGCTTGGAGAGAACCACCGACCTTCGGCAAGAAAACTGACTATCCTTGTCATTTAAGAATGGAATCGAGTGCATCTGCCACGTGCGGGGTTCGAACTCACAACCTCAGTGTTGACAGACTACACAGAAAAGACTATATAAAGAATATTAAATAATTGCTACATTGTGATATGGTTTTGCTATGAAATCAGTCGCACGACACTGTAGCAAATACACACAAATAGTAAGGCATATTATACTCAATCATTTCTTTTAATGACCACTTTACACACATGTCTAAATATATAACAATTTTATATTTTATATACGTTCTCGATCGATAACATAAGGCTTACACCCTATATATATAATTATCGGAATCGATCGAACAAGCAGATGTCTCTTGATTACTTATGTTGTTGGGGTACTATCGCAGTGACGTATATCCCACATCTCATTTCATTCATAGTTAATAATATTTTTTTAATATTGAGATACCCTAAATAAATAATTCGAATTAGTCTAATTTTAAAAAATGTCAAAGCATCAATTGATTATGTAAATCATTAAGTTTAAAACAATAACTGGACATCCACTCATTTGTATTCAAGTATTTTAATCAACTACCAAAGCAATACAACTGCTACTTGCGGCTATTTAGAATTTGTTTTCGGCAGATGATGCCATGCATTGAGATCTTCAGTGACAAGGCATATTCAACAATTGGTGACGATAACCACGACAAAGTCCGGACTTACAATAAGATCTAATCCCAAACAATATCACTGAGTGATCGAGAAGATTTCAAATCCTGCGAGTCATGGTGATCACCGCGTCAACAGAAAAACAAAGGTATTTACTAGAAGAAATATTGAAATGGTTTAATTTTAATGCCTAGGTATATGGAAAAAGAACTAACACGGTTTAACACCATAATAAACAGCACAAATAATGATATAAAGGTATCATCCACGATCATAAACAAAAAAACTTTACACATGAATGAGACTACAATGCACAAGTTAAATTCCGATAAGTGACAGTCGGTTACAAAGTATAATACAATAGTGTACTGGCAAAGGTCTCTTGTCTAAGCTCTAAGATATCAAATCAATAAACCATCAGCTCACATCAATTTTATAACCCTCAAACTTATATTTTGAAAATATAACATCTTCTCATGGTTTTCTGCAGCCCCTTGTTATTTTCTCCACTTTTTCTCACTATATAAAACAATGATAAGACCGTTATAAATACAAATACCACAGACACTGAAATAAAATATAGAAAAATACAACGCAAAAAACTAAAACAAAATTAAACCGAAACTCACTTAAAAACATAAGTGGGACCTCAGATGTTTCTGAAGTGTCAGCAGTTTATACTTCACTATAGGCACCAATTGTGTTGCACGTGAAAAGTAAAAATTCGGCGACAAGTTGCATGCTGTTACATCATAAACGTGAACGGAATGGTGGCTACAAAAAATGGAAATATCTATAGTCATCTGACACAGGTACTCTATAACCGTCCACCAAATCATAATGGTGACCATAAAATTTTCGAATTCAACTTAACCATTTCAAAAACCCTTTGTTTCATATGTTTCTTGTAAGCAATATCATATCAACTGGCAGATAAATACTCCACGTGCTTTTGTAATTTTCACCACCGGGAAATACTAGTAATTTTATTTGTAGTAAAGCTTGATAATTCTCATCGGATCTTTTCAATCAGTTGTCCAGAAAAGAAGCTGATATTATTATAACTGTGGTATTCTTTATTTCATGTGGCAGGGGATAGCAATCATTTACATAGGCAAACCAAAAGGTTTAATCAAGGGAACATGTGTTTCGTCATTCTGAATCATTATCTTTCGAGTATGTAAAGATAGTCATGCCATGCTTATAGCTCGCACAGGTATTGTTATTACAATGATATTTGGTGTTTTATATAATAAAATAATGTTGTTTTAGCATTGACTATGGGGGAAAAGTAGCTAAGATTGAAGACAAAGACGATCCATCACTATCAGGAACTGGAACGGTTTTCCATTAATAAATTATTTTAACTCCATGCCAAAGTAAAGATCTTTTATTATCAGAGAACATTCTTACAGAAAGTATAACACTGTAAAACCTTTACTGCATGTATATTTGTAGCATAGCTCGATATAGTATTGATAGAAAATGAAATATATCTACGTTTGAATATAAAATATCAGTATATAAGAAACACAACTCTAGTAGACTATTATGAAAGCTTCGACCAGTTTTGTATCAAATAAAACAGTGGATGTCGCAAAACAGACAAAAGTCTTGCCTGGTGGACATCTATTCTTTGTTTTTCAAAATTTTGTTTGGTTTTGAAATTTGCTTTTCAATAAAAAGTTAATAAATGTTTGTGAAAGAAATCCTATTATTAGATGAATACTGAGGAATTTAAAGTTCTGTAAATCTGTGTATAATTTTGCCCATTGAAAAAATCTTATAAAACATTTGCCCAACTTCTATAAGTAAACTGCCGGAGACTTAAATTTAGGAAAGGCTTGAAAAATAATTTAACAGATTATACTTTAATTTTCGTCCGTTGAACGATACAATAGTCAAAGAGCACAATTAAGAAAAAAAAAAAACAAAAAACATACAGCTCTTTTAATGTCGTATGTATCACAAACGTCCACACAAGCAAGTCTTTTCAAACTTGTTACATAAACCTTGAGACAAATTTTGTAAAAATGTATCAACGTTGTGCATTGTTTGCATACTGATAGCACGTTATTAATTACTGTTTGATTCCGATATTGAATGTACATGTAATTGAAAATGAAAAATACACTTTAGGTTAATAAGCAAATCGAGAAAGCATTATATTTTGAAAAGAAATAGAAGTAAAATTACTAGTTAGAAACATGGTTAAGCAGGTTCAGTTTTCCGTGGAAATTTCTTTCGAAAAAAGGAAATACAATACAAGGTTATATATTGATGTTATTGTTGTAATACTATGATATAACATGCAAAGTACAACAAGCAATATGATGGCATGATTGCAAATATACCAGCATGCTTTCAGTATCTGCGATTTATTTTGATACGGCGTAGGTTGTTATTGTTTTTAAAATATCTTTTTTTATTTTGAATAAAATTAAGCAGTATGATTGCCAAAGGGGCAACTATCCACCAGGGTACAAATGCCGTACATGTAAGCAAGTATTGGCCATCGTACGGCCACCAATAACAGGCAAAACCCGAACTGTATTGTAAGCTATAAAAGGCCAAGAAATGTCAAAATGGAAAACAATTCAACTAGAAATCTTACCGTCTGATTTATGTAAAAAAAAAAAAAATAAACGAAAAACAAATGTAAAAGATAGCAACAGTAACCAACGACAACCAATGAGTTATAGTCTTCTGACTTTAAACAGGCACATATATAATGTGGCGGAGTTAAACATGTTAGCGAGTGTTTTCAACCCCCCTCTCCTAATCTGTGACAATGGTGGAACAGCACAACATAGGAACAAACTATAATAATTAGTTGAAAAAGGTTTGACTCATCAGATCGACAAAAAGTATCTACTATATAATTATTTACTTTTTCTCTAAAAATTCTATTCTATTTTTTGTTGTGTACCTTTGTGATAGTACGCGGAACGAGATTAAAGAGGAAGGGTTGAGATTTAAATAAAAACGTAGTTTCCCCCGCGACATGTTCATGTCAGTGGTTGCTTTATGTCATATCTTACTGTTGGAATCGTTTTTTATTTGGATGTCTTGTTTTGGTGGCATATATATGATATTATAGTTTTCTTAACAGTGTTCCTTTCACATACTATTCTTAGAGCTACACATATTATACAAACACCTGTCTATGGTTGAAGGCTGTATGTTGACACTCTAGATGTCTTAATTTTTTGTTGTTGAGCTTCTGTCTCATTTAAATACATTTACCCTACATTTCCTTTTATTTCCACTGAATATAACTTTAATTCTACGGATATAAAGGTGTTAAATTCAAAGATCTTTTAATATAAATATATAAAAATTACGAGATTCGATATGATTGTCAATAAGACAACTATCAACCTGGGACCAATGACAAGGACGTAAACAACTACAGGTTACCGATGAGAAGTCCCGGAAAAGCAAAATATTAATTATAGGATACAGTGCTTGCAAGGTGTGGTGATCCGGTATCAGTCGAAGATGTTTGAGAACTCCGTTACTATTTAAGATTATGCAAGCATTATTTCAGTAGGTTTATCATCCTCATACTAATTCAAACAGTGTGAGAATGAACAGAACTACAGTCTGTTCACTCTCATTTAGCAGAACTGGTTTTGACAGTCGTTTTAGTAGGGCACAAATTATTTTCAGATTCTAGAAAAAGTTAACGAATCAATTACTAGTAGTAAGCAATCTAATTATCTTCTTGTCTCTCAGAAGATCCGAAATAAAGTAGCGACGACTCAGAATGAAAGGATGTAAGAAAACTAGGAATGCCATAATTATTTAGTACAATATATTAATTTCTACATCAAAAGTTTTCAGATCAGCCAGACCTTTTATTTCTATTCGTCATCCTCCCCCCATTTTTTACAAAACCACAAGGGTTGACTGTGGATTAAGATTTGGTAAGTCATGGACTTGTCGGGACCAGCATTTAAATCCTTGATGAAGTGGGCCGTCTGTTTGACGGTGCGGGATGTATAAATTCTCAGCCACGTCAAGTTCGAATGGGAAACTTAAATGCGATGTAAAGTAAGGTGAGGACTACGCTCTCTGCAGGTAAGTAAACTCTTGCAACAACTTTCTAACGAGTCTGTAGATGCCTTGCATGTTAAAATGCAACTTTATTTGCCCTATGTATTAAACATACCCTCATTTTCTAGTGGCAATCCTACAATTTCCGGCCTTCATTCCGGCCGAGCTACCTATCAGGACCAACATACTGTAGTAATTTTTAATTTGTTCTCGACCTAAATATGCATGAAATATTTGCAACTGAACACATTAAAGCAATAATCAATTAATCATCTTTACAGGAAAAAAAAACTGTTCCTTATATTTGTCGATTATCATATTTAACTTGTGGAATTTTGAACATCAAAATCTGTATTTTTCTACAACGTATACGTGTTATTTATTTGTGTATATTGGGACTTCGAACATATGTATTATCACATACTTGGTAGGTTAGGTGCATAATACTATGAGTATAACTAATATCAATTTTAGGTCGGACTTGATATTAGAGGAAGTCACAATAGGAGTTAAATAAAGGCAACAATAGTTGACCAATGTTCAAACCTCAAATCAAATTTAAATCAAGGTAACAAACAAAGCCTGAGGTAATGGCATGAACTGCAAAAGGAGCGAGATCCGTTGGCATCGACAGGACAAGTGTCTCTTGCAATGCATGTATTTCCCGCGGTTAGTTTAGCGGTTTTATGTGACGCTTTGTGAGTTGAGTAGTAAAAATGATAATTTCTTTTTCATATAGAATGGCATTTGATTAATACTTTCTGGTGACCATTCTTATGTATTATGAATATTTATCTAAAATATTAAAAAAAAAACTGATCAAAGATAATAAGCTTATAATTGGGTACGCCAGACGCGCGTTTCGTCTACATAAGACTGATCACTAGCGTTCGAAACAGTAAGACCGCCATATTAAATACGAAGTTGTAGAGCATTAAAAACCGAAAATTCCGACAATTAATGTGTTCCTATGATATATACAACACTCAGAAATATACGTTTATTTCACATGTTCCAAAGATAAATAATGATATAATTTTAAATGCTGGTTTTATTCTTGTTGCATTTCTTACAACTATTTACCATGAAGCATCTTAAAACTTTTTGAAAGTTTCAGCATATTGTTAAGAATGCCTAAACGACAATATTTGAATTTTAGGCAGGTTTATTTCATAATACAAGAGAAACACATTAAAGGTAAAAATGAAATGCAAACGAGGTGCAAAGGGATTGTTCTTACCGCCTTACATAAAATAATTGTAGTACACATACACACATAACTCCTCTGTTTTGTATTATGAAAATTAACATATAAGAATGAGCGAAAGATAATATAACAGATTTCTCTATATATATTTGTCAATTATAGAAGAAAAATCAAGTATGACATGCATTTATTTTCCGATCAAATATATCAGAAGTAGCAGCTACAGTTCTCTCCGCTTCACATGCACTACAGGTCACAGGCACATGTGGACAAGATACTCTTTTAAGTGCCCCTATGTGACCTCTCTCTCAGTTCCTTACACGTGTATTCCAAAATGAAAAAAAATAAATAAAATAAGATAAGATATAAAAAATTTGATAATTCAAGTACTATTTGGGATACCACCTTATAGACGTACTCAAAGGGTATCCTGTCCACACGTACCTGTGACAACAATGATTTGTGATGGAGGAACGTAGTTGTGCGGACAGTGTTATAAAGGATACGGAAGATACCAAGGGGACGTTCAAAACAATGAAAAAACTAAAGACTGAGCAAAAAAAAAAAAAAAAAAACTGGGAGTGACCTCAGGTGCTCCAAAAGAGTAAGCAATTCCTTCTCCACATATGACACCTGCATGTCGTTTCATTGTGTTTGATACTTAAAAAAAAATAATAATGATAATAACAAAAATAATAATAATAATAAAACACTTAACAAACGACACAAACATAAATTAAATATTTCAAGAACAGACAAGCCAAGACGAGAACTGTTATAGTTTGAATTCAAAAACATTTGAGTTGATACCAAACGAACATACTACAATACTAGAAAACAAAATAAAGAATACTCGTACTCCATTATACATCAAAATGGAAAGCGATAAATTTGTTTATGTGTAATTATGTGCCTACTAAAAAAATAGTATTATGATAAAAGTTAAAGCAGGTATTAAGAAGGGAACGCTGCATACTTTTTATATATATTCATATGCTGAAACGATGGAAAAAAATATAACTGAAAATACACGCATAAGGAAACCAGGAATCGGCAACAATATCACACAGTATTCATTTTGTAACAACACCACATCAACAACCGTCTCCTTCCCCAAAACAGCCATGCAAACAAAGACAAACAACAACATACAACACATAATGATGATCATGCTCTTAAATGTGATGAGATAACACACATAGATTTTTGTTAAACGGAAGGTAACTTTACTGTTTTATTTTCGATCTTCTTCAGAAGTCTTTAATTACAATTATAACTTTATTCAATTTGACCACTTTTAATAAGAAATATATTCATTTATTTATAGTTCATAGAACTCATACAGCTTCATTCAATTTGAACATCTTATAAGAAATATGTTTACAGTAAATTTTATTTTATTATCAAATCAGGCACGTAGAACCTCTTTCATTTTTTGCCAGAAAACAACATTCCCATATTCGTCACCAGGATATTCTATATAAGAGTTAGAATGAATGTATTCCATCAGAACCAAGGGTAGTTCCTTTGGGAGAATGCTGGTCAAAAAAACGAGAAAAAGTGTTTTCTCAATTTCTCGCGAGTACATACCTTCCATTCTTGCCATATTGAATTCAAACATGCACCACTGAGAATTTAAGTAATGGCGAGTCAGAATGATAACCGTTTTACGGCTGTTATGGATAGCACTCGTTATGTTTGCTGAAATCTCATTTCCAGGAAGGAAATCGCGTCTGTGGACACAGAGCTTTAGGTTGCCTTCTTTCTCTAGATTGTCAATTACATCATGGTGAACAAAATTGCCATCTTGTTCTGCGTAAGATATGAAAGCGTCGTAGAGGTATGATTTGTTTGAATTCTCTATGACAGGAACATATCCACGGAATCTATTTTTAGTCATATAATACAAATAACGGATGTTCCATCGATATCTGTAGAATATTCCAAACAGAATAATTGAAACAGACAAAAATATCGTGCCAGTGATTCCTATGATGACTCCTGGATACGAAGAACAGTCCTTTTCCAATTTGATTATTATATTGTTGACGTTTGCAAGTGAAGCTTTTGTTCCGTTTGCGTACTTGCATTCGTATTTTCTGCGATCAAGTAACACGATTTTCGTTTGCGATATCCATTTTAGGAATTTCAATGAGGCACACGAACAAACAAACGGATTTCCTTTTAAATTCAAGGAGAACTTGCGATCGTCCGCCAAGGATTCCAAGTTATTAATCGCTGCAGATCCCAAAAGTTGTATTCGATTTTTAGATAGATCGACATGGGATAAGTTTTTCATTTGAATCAATTTGAAGTCAATATCTTCAATTAGATTGTCTCGTAAATTCAATATTTCGAGTTGTTCCAGAAATATGAAAAACAAAGGCGGGAGTTCAGGTAATCTGTTCTGCGATAGGTCGATAGTTTTTAAATGTTGAAGCGGCTTTAGAATTTCGCCTTTCACATCAGATGGAATGCTGAATCCTAGCAAATTATTTTGTATGTATAATGTTTCCAGTTTTGTCATTCCTTTAAAAAAATACGATGATATATTAGAGCAATAATTACTGGATAAATTCAAAAATTTCAGGTGAATGAAATTCACTGTTGGTCCCCACCAGTTTGCAAGAAGGTTACGACTTACATCAAAATATTCCAGCTTATTTTCCATTAGTTCCAACCTCGGAATATCATATTGTAATTGACTTCTCCTAAAGTGGAGTTCACGAATATTTTTTGGGAACGGAAGAGGAAAATTCACTCCAACGTCTCTTTTTATACGGTGTGTTCTGTACTGCGATATATATCTGTTGATGGACTCAAAGGATCCCAACGAAGGTGTATGTGAAGTAAACTGAAATGACACGTTCAGAAAAGAAATGTTCATGTTTTTTCCTTCCAAAATATAAATCCCAAAAGAGAGCATGTTATCTGCCATTGACAGTCTGTCTAGGGTTTTCGGCAATATCGAAACTACCCCAGTTTTAACATATTGTAATCTATTACTATCCATGTGCATCTCTTTTAGATTCGTATTCTGAAGATATTTCAATGTATTGTGACCAATTTCTGTGTTCATCTCGAATGTTTTATGTACTTTGTTGAATTTTAGTACCTCAATGGATGTGAACTGTAAGTCATAAGTTATATTTTCGATACCTGCGAAAGTCAACTTCTCATTATAAGAAACGTTAAGATGTGTCAGATTTTTCAAATGACTTAAGCTATTTTTCCAAACCTTTACCACTGAACAGTTTGAAATATCAATATACTGAAGATTTAAAAGGGATTGGAAAAACTTTGAATCTATGATTCCA
The DNA here is from genome assembly GCA_017311375.1 of Mytilus coruscus. Taxonomy (NCBI): domain Eukaryota; kingdom Metazoa; phylum Mollusca; class Bivalvia; order Mytilida; family Mytilidae; genus Mytilus; species Mytilus coruscus. Next base: position 117,201,655 of record CM029595.1, read on the forward strand.
ATGTCACAATCCTTACTCGACAAATCCAAGTCTGTTAGTTTACTTAGTTTTTCATATCCACGTTGAAAACTGTCATGTGGTAATCCATCTAATTTAAGAGTTTCAAGTTCAACGAGTGACGACAAATTTGGATATTTTTGGGCAGATGGATAAAAACCTACGTTATTTTTTAGGTTAAGGTATCTTAGTTGAGGAGTATTTTTGAAACAGTTCAGATGAATGTATTTGACATCATACCGTACGTTATTCCATTCGAGGTCTAAAGTCACGAGTTGTTCAAGTCCATGGAAGGATTCTGGTAATATTGATGATATGTTGTTATAAGATAAATCCAGCTTAATTAAGCTTTTAGCATTTCCAAAAATATATTTTGGTATAAGCTCGATTTTGTTATGGCTTCCATCAAATGAATCCAAAAGATGCGATGTGTTGCCAAAATTTGGAAGAGCTAACAGACCTCTATCGGAGCATTTTGCTGACATAAGATTTGTTGTTGTGTTTAAGACACACTCACAGGATGAATCAAACGAGCATTTGAAACAAAAGACACTGTAAGCCAAAACTGATAATAAGAGTATATGTTGATGCACGTTTAAGCGCATAGTTACATAGACTGGTTGATGTAACTGTAGTGAAACTGAAAATAAAATACACAATTTCTAATTATAAAGTTCAGTCAATGAAAGGAGAAAAACAATGCAGAGCCTTTAAATATCGTTCTTGAAATAAATTAATTGAAAGACACGACAAAAGAATTCAATTTATAGCTTCAACAACACATGGTCTTACAATATCATTTTCTTTTATACTTTTAAAATTTGATTTGAGAACTTTCTAATGTGCGCATAAACATTGACTATAAGAAGCAAAAAAAGTATATAAATGAAAATAACACTTTACCTATTTAGCCAGACTCTTTCTACTGCATTACAAGCTATCTATAATGTGAACGACAATGATAGAAATAACAATTGCGTAAACAGTGCCAAATTTCTTGTTATCAATAAGGACGGAAATAAAAAATAAAAATAACGAACCACGAGGAAATTGTATATGCGAAATCAAGAGTCCAATATCTAATTAAAACGTAAAAAAAAATAGTATTATGATAAAAGTTAAAGCAGGTATTAAGAAGGGAACGCTGCATACTTTTTATATATATTCATATGCTGAAACGACGGAAAAAAATATAACTGAAATTACACGCATAAGGAAACCAGGAATCGGCAACAATATCACACAGTATTCATTTTGTAACAACACCACATCAACAACCGTTGAAGTGACCACACTTTCTCGAATCCACCATGAAAATGAACAGGATGGACGAAAAATCTGAAAACCAATAACCACTTCCGCAAATGAACTTATAACATCACCGATGGCTTACGAATTTTGTGATGTTTTGCTTTTGTTGTAGTTCAATGTTTCTGTTGTTCCGTTGTTTTCCTCTTATAGTGGATGTGTTTGTTACCCGGATTCGCTTTTGCTTAATCGAATTATGACTATTGAACAGCGGTATACTACTGTTGCCTTTATTTATTGTAAGATAAGAGTTAATCACCAATCCGAAATTGCGTGATCCCTTATCACTTGATATAAATTTTCAAGTATTTCATAGAAGTAATACGACATAGAATAATGTCTCTAGTAGATCTGCTCACCGTTCTTGCACACCTGCGATCAACCAAGATTTATTTTTCGGGGTAAGGGGAGGGGCGTCTTCCCTAGACTTTAGTTTTTTATGTAGTGTTGTCTGAACTTGTTTGTTTTGTCGCCGTCTTTGTTTTTTCTATGGCGTTGTCATATATCTCGACTAATGAGTTTTGAATGTGCCCTTGGAATCTTCCACAATCGGAAACGGGCTATCCGTTACCAATAAAATTGAGAATGGAAATGGAAAATATGTCAAAGAGACAACAACCCGACCAAAGAGCAGACAATAGTCTGAGTTCGATGTCAGGTCAGTCTATTTGGAGCATATCCATCCAGTTGCAAGTGATATGGTACTGATAGTATAAGATATATCTATTTTGGTTGTATATTTCTGCTAAATGCTATCCAAATGTTTTGGTTTTGAGCTTTTCTGAAAATGTTAGTCAAAGGACACACGTCATTCAAATTAAAGACAAAATACTTTATCTAGTTGTACAGGTGCTCTCTTCTTACAATTTCGTGTCTTTGCTTTTCGTTAAATAATGACCTAGTTTTCTTGTTTGTTGCTTTTTGTGCCTATTCGATAAGTAAAGGCCGTACAGGTGTCTATAATTGCTTACATCCACTTCATTTGAACTTTGGTGGATAGTTGTCTCATTGGCAATCACACCACATCTCCTTATCTTTATAACGCTTGTTCGAACTGCTTTTGTACAGTTTGTTCTTATGTTGTGCTGTTACACCATTGTCCAAGGTTGTTTAGAATGGGGGTAAGAGTGAACAAATATGTTAACCCCACTATTTTTGTATGTGACTTTCCCAATTCAGAAGCCCATAATTAATGGAATTTAAGTAAATAGACTTAAATTCAGTTATCGCTGGGGCCTCTTTCGGATTGTGTTTCATGTTTTAGCTGTAAAATTGAAAAAATTGAAAAGTAGTATCTTGTAAACGGTAAAGTAGTGTTAGTATGGTATGGTTACAACGTGCCTCATGCTTCCAATGTTTATTAGAAGTAATCTTAGAAAGGAATTCATTTTATCGATCGTCATTTTTTTTACCATATTCCATCAGGAATTTTATCGCCACGTGGAGAGCACATGCAAAGAGACTGATCCCATTATTCGTTTTTCATTATTATTTCATTTTAACAAATATGACTAATTAGATGCAATATTGTCCTAAGATTTGCAGATTATAATAATGATTTCGTCCTTGTATTTTTACATCAAATTAGATGCATGTATAGTCTGCCTGATAGGTACACATATATATATATGACGACGAGTTTAATTTGTTTTTTATATTCGTTTTGCCCATATCTTATTACTATTGAAATTGAGTATTGACAGAACGTCTAGTGCCTATGGTTTAGCCTTAAAAGAACCGTTCTGTGATCGCGTAGAATAGCCTAACAAATTGTATTTGCGCTGTAACAGATCATGCAGATTAGTAACGTGACTTCAATGTTTATGTGTTATGAGGCAGGCGTTATCTGATGAGCTCCAGAATTATAATTAAATGTTCCTTAAAATAGTATACATCGGGAATTGTGTATCTAGATCTTTCATAGCACATAATCAGCAAATATTCCATGAAAGGATATGAACGTACAAAGGTGCAAAGGGACGTACCCTTTGGGGCGAAATGACCCAGGTTCGTTTATTTATTGCAAAACCGGAAGTCAACTTTCGATACTAATAAACAACAAGTTTAAGCTTTCTAAAAAGCTATGGACTGCTTCGCTCTACCCTAATTTCAGGTAATATGTGTGCATGTGGTTGTTGAATTAGTATTGGAAATGTGGTATTTTTAGATATTGATTGATATAAAATGGATGTACTTTAAGAGTGTGCGTTATACACCCATGCTTTTAAAAAATTAAATTTCTTGTTGAATATTAAAACAATTATAAATAGACACGACTCTTGAGGTGTGCCTTTCTGGAGGTGTGCCTAGATTGTCAGAAGTTAAAAAATACAGATAATGCATTTTTGTAAACATTGTATAGGAACATTGTTTAGCAAAGCAAATCGTGCAAATTGCAGAGAAACAAAGCAAATAAACACGTATTAATAATTGATATTTCAATATTGAATTTATTTGTGAAATGTATGCATAATAAAACGAACATGAATTAATGACAGTTGATCGGAACTGAAATACACATAGTTAATTTTCCGGCATTTGATGTCTTATCATGGACGTGAAAAGTCTGTAATTCTTTATCTCATTTAAGCCAATAGCTGTTGCTGTATATCAGCCTCATCATAATGCAACCAATCAGAATCTATACGTGATCAGTAATTTATTCAAGATGGCGTGTATTTCGATTGAAACTAATAGCTCCGCACCGTGATGCGAAGCAAAAATCTTGGAAATCTTGCACAGAGACCCTGGCACGGAGTTAAGAAGCAGTAGCCAAAAATCGTCATGTTTAAATGTTAGCTTACTTATGGAGTTTAGCAAACATATCTGTATGTATCCTGCTATAAATTTTGCGTGTACCTACACACTTGTTACTGAAAACTGAGTGTCGAGTCTGTCAACATCACATGTACAGTTGCTACTCTACTCTCTAGTCTTGATTAGGTCGATATGGTATGAATAGTTCAGATAAATCACAAATTTAGTCATAATGTCATCAACAGGCCACAGCTTGAATTATTGTTGTAATAACTTAAGTATTACACTATGTCACTATCAACTGACTATGGATTTAAGAATTAATAAATATATATATCATGTATATATACTAATTTTTAAATTTGTTTTTTTTAAATTATTGTTACTATCATAAGACACAACTATGAGTATACGTAATATTTTTTATTATTATTGTTTCTTTGTACAGTCATTTGATTTTGTTACGTCAACGCTATGTAGCATGGTGGAACTAATATTTACTTTTTGTTGAGTTGTAGCACAATGTTGAGAAGATCAGTTAGAAAGCGAAAAGTACAAGACCTTGCTCGGCTACAGAACACCACCACAAGGGTTGTAACAATTGGACCAGAGACATAGACAACAATGACACACACAGTTTTTGCAGATGGGTCACCAAACTGGACTGGTTCCACGACTCATCACGCCACTTACTCAACTCCTTTAGGTCACATACATTGGATCATCATCAGACGCCATTCATGCAAACCCACAGTGCTCTGCATCAGCATGTATAAACACAGTGTCCAGTTGATAATGTACAAGGTAATCAGTCAGATTTACAAAAGCAGTATATTACTTTAAGTTAAACCCCTACATGTGATTCTAACATACAACAAATACATGTATAAAGATATAAGGCAAACTTTTTTGCAATCTAATGGTTTAGATTTAAAAGATTTGTGTAATGAGTATTTCTCAGTTTCTAAACTTAAATCCACAAAATATTACTGAATGTATTATTTATACAAATTTTATATTAGAGATGCGTTAGAAATAAGAAACAATTCTTAAAAATATGGTTTCAATTATAACATTACATGTGAAAGTTTGAAATGTTGTTTTGTATATTATCATATGATTTGTAACATATGATTGGTAATGGAGAACACTAATATAATATTAGGTATCTTAATAAATAATCTGAATATTCAAATCAGATATACATGTACAGCATGAATACAAATCTAGATATTGCAATAAAAGTACCACAAAAAATAAAGGACAAAATTTATTGAAGTGAATACATATTTATGGCTATATTAGGCCAGACTTAAAAATATTTCTGTTTGCCCAAACCCTACCCACCAGTCTCGGGTGTGGGGAGATAGGTTTATATTTAAGAGAAAAATAGGGGTCAAATGGTTTTACCTTGTAAACAGCTTTTAAAATGAGACTATTACAGAGTTTTGTGTAAATTGTCATACGCATATATGCCAGGATCTATACATATATGTACATGTAATATTAGCAAAAACATACCGTCAGATACAAACACGCAAAAGAGGGACGAAAGATACCAGAGGGACAGTCAAACTCATAGATCGAAAACAAACTGACAACGCCATGGCCATGGCAAAAACTAGTACACATTAAAAGGGGCAGCTTGTCTTGCAGTCTGCTCCAAACCAGTCAATAATCTTAAGTATTTAGGTGTCGACAACAGCATTAATATATTATGTTATGTTGTTTTTGTTTACGGTATGCCACGTTTGTTTTTTCGTTTACCAAGCGTCACATCTCTTTATATTTATACATAGAACAACGCACAACAAAATTTCTTTAGTACAACACTGATTATAAAATATTTGCAATTTTATTGGACGAGATGTGACAGCCATCACCATATCCAATGGTATAAGGGCCAAATGTGGCCTGTCGTTAATTGGCATGCACTTACAAATGAACCTGTTGTTAGTTTGATGAATGTTTTGAGAATGCTCGATGAAGTAGGTCAACAATGTTTACTTTACAATTGAGCGACTCGCTATACTGTACGTCTAGTAAACGGCTTACACGACTAATCATTCTTGACGTCTTATAGCTGTTACGTTAAAGTCAAACTTTTGTACAGACTACCGTTGCAAGAACCTGTTGGAACAAACGGTGCAGGACTTGTCAGCAAAAACTGCATACCCAGACTTTCAACAACTACTTAGCTAAGAATACTTCTTAAAAATAAACCCCAGATAATATGTAAAATGCTACAATGTTATTACGCTTTACAATATGTAAGTTGTTTTCCATTCGTTTGATGTGTTTGAGCTTTTGATTTTGCCATTTGTTAAGGGAATTTCCGTTTTGAATTTTCCTTGGAGTTCGGTATTTTGTTATTTTATTTTTACTAAAACAGCCATTTCATAAACGTATGAAATGCCATCGAAGTGAATATGACTGTGTACAATTTACATTGATCAATTGTCATTTGGGATCTCCTAATTAAACTAAATGTAGGCAGCAGTAGTTTGTCGATGTTAAAATCTCATGAATCGATTGATAACATTAACGGTACCATTTTTTTCTGTACCAGATGCGCATTTCGACAATAAATGTCACTTCGGTGATGCTCGAGGCCAAAACATGTTTTAAGATTAAGAAGACAAATCGAGGTAAAAAAAAAACAAATCTGGGGGAATCGCATTATCTCTAAAGGAGAAAGACCATATGCGACGATAAGGTAAGCGTCTCCTGCTTTGTATGCATCACCCGCCAAGCGAATCCATACCCAGTCAAAAGGTCACAATCGAGGATAGGACACAATCGGTAAAATTACAGACTAGACTAGATGACCAGTTTGAGGATATAAGACAATCTAATAATTTGAAGACATAATAAAATAAAACTTTTAAATTAGTATATTTGTATTTTAATTTTACTTTTAGCGTGAAAATCAAATTGTCTAAAAATTAACATAAGTTAAAATTTTGTATTCAAAATATTCAGCCAAACGTCACCCGTTCCTTTGGGAAAGAATACAGTGCAAGCAACGATAAAAACAACAAAACAAAACATTTCTTTAAAGACTTTAAAAAACTGTTGAATAAGAATATAGTTTAATAAGTGATATTGTATCGTCCAACCCCTAACTATCTTCCACACAAAAATCAAAAATGTAAGAAGAAACAATATTTTTTCACTTCTTAAACTTCAAGAAAATGAAAAAGACCACTGTTATCCTTTTTTGGTATTATTAATTGATTGGGTAACGAAAGAATGATGATCTATGAATTAATTTGATGTGGCTTAAACATAGATAAACAAGACAGACAAAAATATGTCGTAGAATGAAGAAAATTAACTTTTGGTGTTTGAGCTTTTGATTTTGCCATTTGATGATGGACTTTCCGCTTTGAATTTTCTTGGAGTTTGGTATTTTTGTTGTTTTACTTTTTGCATGACTATTTTCACTGATGTTCCTAATTTTAATTTATATCAGCACAGTGTGATCCAAATACACATTTGTTTGGTTTCGAGATGTTAGCCCTTGTAACACCTCCTAGGTTTGTTAGCAGTACAAAACTGTAGTCTTACAAACATTTCTTTCGAATGAGGAGTAAGTTTACATAGCATCTAAAAGAATACGTCATTGAAAGTACAGAATTCGTCTTTACAAATCCAAGTCTGTAAAATTACTGAGCTTATTCCTTCCGCATTCAAAATCCATATTACTTCAGAGTTTCAAGTCAGGAGAGTGAAAATAAATTTGAATATTTTAAAGCAGAAGAAGTGAAACCTACCGTTAGTTTTCTCAATTGAATTGTTCCATATTTTTCATGTCGGGACCTTTTATAGCCGACTATACGGTATGTTTTTTTCTCATTGTTGAAGGTCGTACGGTTGATTATAATTGTTAAATCCACCCCATTTGAACTTTGGTGGATAGTTGTCTCATTGGCAAATATACCATATCGCCTTATCTTTTATATATGAGCTGCGTTGGATAGAAATCGACTTTATTATATGCAAATGAATATCAATACATCTGTTAACCTATTTCGGGTTGAAAAAATCTCTACGGAAAGTCTGTAACTGTTTGAAAATTGAGGTGTTGAGGTGAACCCCTCAAAACAGACCAAAACTCATCTTTTATTTCGTATTTGAAAGTTCCAAACCAAAATCAATAAAAGTCTTATACATGTACAGGTATACGTTCACTTGCATAAGGTCGATGTCTATACGACGCAGCTCAATTATGTTATTTTTTAGGTAAAAGTATTCTAGCTGAGGAGTATGAAATCCATGGAAGGATTCCGGAAATAAAAAACATATGTTATTACGAGATAAATCCCGGTTTTATAAATATTTTCGATATTTGCTCGATTTTAGTTTAGCTTCCGTCAAATAAATCCAGTATATGCGATAAGTTATTTATAAAAGATATATGGAAGATCCAACATACCTCCGTTGGAGCATATTTGACATAAGATTTGTTATAGTGTTTATAGAAGAAACATCAAACGGGCATTTGAAAAAAGACACCAATACTAATAATAAATAGTATAGCTTGGTGCAAGTGTAAGGTCGTTGTAACAGAGGCTTGTTGATGCACCTGTGGTTGGGAAAAAAAGGAACTGAAATTTCTGAAAATATAAACAGGTCAATAAAGGTAGGTACATTGCAGTGTGATGATGGATTATTTTTAAAAAATAAATAAATAATTGACAAAACCTCAAGGTATAATCAAAGTAGTTATGTTATACCTTCAACAATTTGAAAAAAAAAAAAAACATGTGCATGTCTGAATATTTTTTTTTTATAAATTACATATAACCAGACTCTTTGCAATATTAGCCACGAGAAATATTTTATAGTTTAATTTAAAAAAAAAACAGAAAAAAATAGAATACTTCCAATTTTAGCCTTTCTTTTTTAGAACGGAAGGAAACGAAAATCATATGATGAGAACCAATGGACGCGGAAGTTATACACGTCAAAGCAATAAATGGATAATAAATTATACATACACATATTAACAATAATGTTTCCGGGTGCTTTTCGTCATGGCATATCTTATTCGGTTGGTAATTAGTACATAACATTACAATTTAAAAACTTCTCCAATCTAATGAACACATGTGTGAAAGCATTTATGAAATCTCCTATTTCACATATCAACCTTTTATGTATGAGAATAGAATCAAATCTTGAAGAAAAAAATCATAAACCAAACAACTGGGGTCATTTAGACAAACTGACCACAGAAGTATAAACCATTTGACTATAAATGAAGGGACTGAAGACATAGTTGGCTAAGCGATCTCGTACGCTTGACACAGTGCAGGCGGGGAAACCATGATGTTACAAAAGCATGGAACCAATTCCCACAGATCTAACATTTATGGGATAATTTGAGACGAAGTATAAATTTTTATTTGTATTGTTAAAAGTTAAAGATTGTCTGTGATTTAAAGTAATACGCCATAGAATTTTAGCTAAACATGTTTAATTGTGACGTTAATTTAGGCTGATGATATTTTTATTGACCGAGTCATTGGCCGATAATATTGCCCTCCTCTACGTTCTAGGATATATCCTCATACATATATTCACATGTATCCATTTGTCGACCACTTTATATCATATGATGTTAAATTTCATCATTTACGATGAGTACCTTTAATATCACACTCATAGTCGAAGTGTTGTTTTAAGATTAAGAAGACAAATCGAGGTAAAAAAAACAAATCTGGGGAATCGCATTATCTCTAAAGGAGAAAGACCATATGCGACGATAAGGTAAGCGTCTCCTGCTTTGTATGCATCACCCGCCAAGCGAATCCATACCCAGTCAAAAGGTCACAATCGAGGATAGGACACAATCGGTAAAATTACAGACTAGACTAGATGACCAGTTTGAGGATATAAGACAATCTAATAATTTGAAGACATAATAAAATAAAACTTTTAAATTAGTATATTTGTATTTTAATTTTACTTTTAGCGTGAAAATCAAATTGTCTAAAAATTAACATAAGTTAAAATTTTGTATTCAAAAATATTCAGCCAAACGTCACCCGTTCCTTTGGGAATGAATACAGTGCAAGCAACGTTAAAAAAACAACAAAAACAAAACATTTCTTTAAAGACTCTAAAAAACTGTTGAATAAGAATATAGTTTAATAAGTGATATTGTATCGTCCAACCCCTAACTATCTTCCACACAAAATCAAAATGTAAGAAGAAACAATATTTTTCACTTCTTAAACTTCAAGAAAATGAAAAGACCACTGTTATCCTTTTTTGGTATTATTAATTGATTGGGTAACGAAAGAATGATGATCTATGAATTAATTTGATGTGGCTTAAACATAGATAAACAAGACAGACAAGAATATGTCGTAGAATGAAGAAAATTAACTTTTGGTGTTTGAGCTTTTGATTTTGCCATTTGATGATGGACTTTCCGCTTTGAATTTTCTTGGAGTTTGGTATTTTTGTTGTTTTACTTTTTGCATGACTATTTTCACTGATGTTCCTAATTTTAATTTATATCAGCACAGTGTGATCCAAATACACATTTGTTTGGTTTAGAGATGTTAGCCCTTGTAACACCTCCTCGGTTTGTTAGCAGTACAAAACTGTAGTCTTACAAACATTTCTTTCGAATGAGGAGTAAGTTTACATAGCATCTAAAAGAATACGTCATTGAAAGTACAGAATTCGTCTTTACAAATCCAAGTCTGTAAAATTACTGAGCTTATTCATTCCGCATTCAAAATCCATATTACTTCAGAGTTTCAAGTCAGGAGAGTGAAAATAAATTTGAATATTTTAAGGCAGAAGAAGTGAAACCTACCGTTAGTTTTCTCAATTGAATTGTTCCATATTTTTCATGTCGGGACCTTTTATAGCCGACTATACGGTATGTTTTTTTCTCATTGTTGGAGGTCGTACGGTTGCTTATAATTGTTAAATCCACTCCATTTGAACTTTGGTGGATAGTTGTCTCATTGGCAAATATACCATATCGCCTTATTTTTTATATATGAGCTGCGTTGGATAGAAATCGACTTTATTATATGCAAATGAATATCAATACATCTGTTAACCTATTTCGGGTTGAAAAAATCTCTACGGAAAGTCTGTAACTGTTTGAAAATTGAGGTGTTATAAGAACCCCTCAAAACAGACCAAAACTCATCTTTTATTTCGTATTTGAAAGTTCCAAACCAAAATCAATAAAAGTCTTATACATGTACAGGTATACGTTCACTTGCATAAGGTCGATGTCTATACGACGCAGCTCAATTATGTTATTTTTTAGGTAAAGGTATTCTAGCTGAGGAGTATGAAATCCATGGAAGGATTCCGGAAATAAAAAACATATGTTGTTACGAGATAAGTCCCGGTTTTATAAATATTTTCGATATTTGCTCGATTTTGTTTTAGCTTCCGTCAAATAAATCCAGTATATGCGATAAGTTATTTATAAAAGATATATGGAAGATCCAACATACTTCCGTTGGAGCATATTTGACATAAGATTTGTTATAGTGTTTAAAGAAGAAACATCAAACGGGCATTTGAAAAAAGACACCAATACTAATAATAAATAGTATAGCTTGGTGCAAGTGTAAGGTCGTTGTAACAGAGGCTTGTTGATGCACCTGTGGTTGGGAAAAAAAGGAACTGAAATTTCTGAAAATATAAACAGGTCAATAAAGGTAGATACATTCCAGTGTGATGATGGATTATTTTTTAAAAAATAAATAAATAATTGACAAAACCTCAAGGTATAATCAAAGTAGTTATGTTATACCTTCAACAATTTGAAAAAAAAAAAAAAAAACATGTGCATGTCTGAATATTTTTTTTTTATAAATTACATATAACCAGACTCTTTGCAATATTAGCCACGAGAAATATTTTATAGTTTAATTTAAAAAAAAAACAGAAAAAAATAGAATACTTCCAATTTTAGCCTTTCTTTTTTAGAACGGAAGGAAACGAAAATCATATAATGAGAACCAATGGACGCGGAAGTTATACACGTCAAAGCAATAAATGGATAATAAATTATACATACACATATTAACAATAATGTTTCCGGGTACTTTTCGTCATGGCATATCTTATTCGGTTGGTAATTAGTACATAACATTACAATTTAAAAACTTCTCCAATCTAATGAACACATGTGTGAAAGCATATCAACCTTTTATGTACGAGAATAGAATCAAATCTTGAAGAAAAAAATCATAAACCAAACAACTGGGATCATTTAGACAAACTGACCACAGAAGTATAAACCATTTGACTATAAATGAAGGGACTGAAGACATAGTTGGCTAAGCGGTCTCGTACGCTTGACACAGTGCAGGCGGGGAAACCATGATGTTACAAAAGCATGGAACCAATTCCCACAGATCTAACATTTATGGGATAATTTGAGACGAAGTATAAATTTTTATTTGTATTCTTAAAAGTTAAAGATTGTCTGTGATTTAAAGTAATACACCATAGAATTTAGCTAAACCTGTTTAATTGTGACGTTAATTTAGGCTGATGATATTTTTATTGACCGAGTCATTGGCCGATAATATTGCCCTCCTCTACGTTCCAGGATATATCCTCATACATATATTCACATGTATCCATTTGTCGACCACTTTATATCATATGATGTTAAATTTCATCATTTACGATGAGTACCTTTAATATCACACTCATAGTCGAAGTGTTTTTTTGTACAAATAACTTGACACCAATAATTCACTTTTTTTAATAAATAAGCACTTACGGCCTCCATAGTTTCATGCCAAAAATACGACTTTCCCATACTCGTCATCTGGGAATTCTATATAAAAGTTAAAATCAATGTATTCCATCATTATCAAATGCAACTTTTTTGTGATAAGTATTCGTTAGAAACACCATGAGAAATATATTTTCATTTTCTTTTGTGTACATGCTTTCCTTTTTGGCCATATTAAACCCAAACATGCTTTGAACATTTGGAGGACCCTACAATGTATTGGATGCATCAACTACACAAAAACCCTGTCAAATATCCTTTCGGCTACTTTAAAAAAAAATCATATGAATTAAACAAGAATACTCTGGAAAAAGCTACTCACGCGTTCACTCGCTACTAACACACTGCAATCTTTCCAGTAGTTTACATAGATACAAAGATTTGGTTTGCAAGTTTGGCTGTTAAAAACTTATTTCAGACGGACTGCACATCCTAAATTTTACGGTGATATTGTTTACCGAGCCCGGAAATTTATATACGATCCGGGTGAACTTATCAATCCTTTAAATAAACTGATTCTAAAAGGTTACCAATTCAACACTGTAACTTTGAATATTGTTTTATTGGTATAAATATTGATTTTGTGATCAGTAAATTAAAATCATACTTAATAGTTTTGTTATACACATGCACTTTAACGGTACTACAATCTGTCGATACCTTTATTTTGGCATTGCACAAGGTCATGTTTTTCTATGACTGTTAATGGCGTCTTTACACTAAATCCATTGGATGTTGGATGTGTACTGATTTATATTTTAGTCATAGATACATGATTTTTTGTATAAGTTGTAATAGGCTTTGAACTAGCTGTCAGTAACTGCGAGTACTCTCAGATCTGTACTTAGTGTCCCTTTTGTTGTTAGGGATGAGGATGATAAATGCTCTGCCACGTCCGGTCTGTGTTTTTGTTTGATGTTTTTCTGCTTTGTATCGATCTGATGAGTTAAGCCTTTTTCAAATGATTTTTATAGTTTGTTCTTATGTTGTACTGTTACACCACTGTCCAAGGTCCCATTCTTTATGTGCCTGTCCCAAGTCAGGAGCTTGTAGTTCAGTGGTTGTCGTTGGTTCATGTCTGTCATATTTGTTTTTCGTAAATTGTTTTGTTATAAATCAGGCCGTTATAGTTTTCTCAATTGAATAGTTTCTTATTTTTCATTTCGGGGCCTTTTATAGCCGACTATACTGTATGGGGTTTTCTCATTGTTGAAGGGCGTACGGTTGCCTATAATTGCTTACATCCACTTCATTTGAACTTTGATGGATAGTTGTCTCATTGGCAATCATACCACATCCCTTATTTTTATATTGACAAAGTCATGGCAAAAAACGAGAAACGATTGAAAGACAAACAACAGTCTACCTAACTCAACATACAAAAAAATAGACTAAGAAACACGAACCCCACCAAAAACTCGTGGTGATCTTAGGTGCTACGGAAGGGTAATCATATCCTGCACCACACGTGACTCTGTCGTGTTGCTAATGTAAGTACAAACTCTGTGAAAAGTTCAATTAATACCTTACGCTCGTGCATGTTCAAGCTATACGGATTTCATCAGCAATTTGTATGTTCCTTACACAAAAACTGCTCAAACAGAGTAATTATTAAGAACTACTGAAATCGACACTTACATAAGTTTAACGGTCACAATCAGGAATTGGTTGATCTATATGACCTGCCTGTGTCTCAACTCGCTAGCGACCTCGTTTCACAGTCTTAGCTCTTTAGATACCAGAACAGTTGTCTAATCTGTAATTTTACCGAGTTTGTCCTATTGCCGAGTGTGACTTTTGGCTGAGAGTGGATTTGCATGAAGTGTGATGATGCATGCATAACATGCGACGCTTACCCTAGGCCTGTTGACCCGATCTCTCTCCTTTAGGATTTCATGCGATTCCCTCGGTTTTTGGTGTGTTTCCTTGATTTATCTTCTAAATCGATTTGAATTCGGTAAACTACTGTTGCCTAATTTTTTTCCGTTTTCATATTTACAATAATAATTTTCACAACTTAGTAAATCAATTTTTGTTTCTGTCATTTATTGAAGAAATCTTAATGAAACAGTTGAACAAATGAATATATTTTCACTGAGGTTCAAGGACAACATGTGTTTGTCTCCAACGGGTTCTAACTGGATAACTGCCAAAGATTGCAAACATTGAATAGCATTTTAGATAGGTCAATAGAGTTTCTCATTTGAGTCAGTCTGAAATCAATATCTCCGAGAGATCATCATGTAAGTTTTTAACGTTTCAGTCGTTCCAGAAATATGAAAAATAAAAGTGGCAATTCCAGAATTCTGTTTTGTGAAAAATCCATTGTTTTTCACTTTTTAAGTGGCATTAATTTGTCCACATACTTCAAACGGAATGCAAAACTCAAGTAAATAACTTTGTACATACAATTTCAGCCTAGAAGAAAACGCTGATATGTTAGAACAATGATTACTGGATAATTTCAAATGTTTCAAGTAATAAAATGGAAATGTATAAAGATAGTAATTATGTACATGTTCAGTGAGTGGCTCCTGTAATACTGTAATTGCGAGAAATCTTTGTCGACCGCCAGTGACATACACGAAAAGGTTTAAATATCAGGTGTCCTCATCCACGCTGTTATGAAAAAGTGCTAAATTTTGAAGAAATATAATTTGATTAATAGCTTTGCGCGAAAAAAAAATTTCTGACTCGGACAAAAACCATAACCCCCCTTGAAGTTAAATGGTTTCTCATTTAGAACTGAAATGTCCAGTTTCATTTTAGATTTATCTTCTAAATTTACTAATTTAAATTTTTTTAATTACGAATCAAATTTTATATGGTTGAAGTCAAATGAAGATCCAATAGTTAATAATATAATGATAAAATTGATAGATAGTTTGATGAAGACTAGAAGAGCAAAATTAAGTAATAAGACATGAGTGGCCCACCAGCTCTTCCTTCAACAATTCGACGGTACTGATTGTGTTCACTCACTCATTATCTTTGGGAATACACTGTTTATTGTCTCCCTTTTCATGCAAAGTTTTAGTTTATTGTAATTTTTCAATCAAAAAAAAAATATATCACAATTATTTCTCCACTTTAATCTAAACTGTAATTGTTCTGCTCCTCGGGGCAGCTTGATTAGCAAATGAAAATTGGTGTTGTTGTTGCAGGGGACTATATTCAAAGTATGTTTTATCAGAATTTCTATCAATTAAAGGAAAAGGTCTGGTAAGGGCCAATTTTGGCCTACAATTTCAAGTACATCTGATGAAAGATTTTTGACATTTTTTAAACAATTAAATATCTACTTCAGTTGATTCAATTAAGGTATGGGAAAGATTTTAACTGATTTGATAATTGAAGACGCTCAAATTCAAGCTTCACATGAAAAATCTATCAAAATATGCCATAAAACGTCACTTTTCAGATGGTTTTTGTCCAAAATAATAGAATTCGTGTTCAGTCTCAACCTTTATATATGTTATGTAGTATTACCAAATACATGTAGTACTAGAATATTAAGACTGAACACAAGTGCGGTTACTTCCATTTTAGACAAAAACCATCTAAAAAACTAGTACAAATGCTAAAATTGTGAAGATTTCAGTAATTTTGCATGAAATAATGATGATAGTACACGATGCATGTGTATTGTGTAGTCAAAAACAGCCTATATTTATTTAACAAAAGTATTCTAATTTCTAATAAATAGCTAAAAGTTTACATTTTTAACAAATTTATAAAATGCTATATTTTGGGGTCAAAAGAGGGTCTTTTTGGGCCTACTCCTTTATGAAGATCATTCTACAAATATCAATTGTGATGCAACTATATGGCGTTAACTTACCTCATGTCTCCTTTCATTCACATAACACGATTTGTTCATTGCGAGGGAAAAATAAACAAGCGATACAAAATGTAGTCAAACATTTTAATACTTGCATAGGTCATATAATAAAAAAAATGTGTCGTAACTATACAAGTAAAAAAACAAATAGTATTGGTTTCAACAAATTACAATCAAATTGTATGATCAAATGTATTTCTCCTACAGTTATACGCATAAACACATTTACAGAGACTATGATATTAGTAATATAACTGCTGTTGGAATTAAACAGCTGAAATGCCAAAATAAGCCTTGAAATTTGAACTATGCTATATTCCCTCCAATTACCAATATATAACATCTAGTTAAGCGAGTCAAAATGTCTGTCTATGTTTTGCTAGAGATGGTATTGACAACTTCAAATGGCAATAAAACAACTAAACCATTGTGATTTGAATCGTTAACAGAATTCATTATTAATCCACTTACAGTCATAATGCATGTCAGAGTGAGTAATAGAACAATAATATATCGATTATCTATAAGTTATGAAGCTACTATTGCTAATAAGATTGAAAACTGAACTCAACATTTGTATCGGCACCTGTCTCTGTTTGAATACTGTATCTTGCCTTCTAGACGTATTTGGTTATTTTTGTCGTTAGGTTGCTGTCTCATAGACATTTTCTTATTATTCATATCAAGTTTCTGTCTCCTTGACATATCCCCATATCTCTTATTATTCATACCAAAGAACAGTTACATGCTATTAATTAAGAGACTGTGTGGGGTAAATATTAATGAAACAGCAACAAAAAATCCAGAAGTCAAAAGAGGTTAACATGCAGTATTCAACTATCAATGTGTCAAGGTCTAAAAACAAAAAATGTTGCAAATAAATTTGATAGAGACGACCAATATCTGCAAAGAGCATTAAATTCACAAAAAATACAAAACCTTGGCTTATAACTTTAGACATTGACGATGTTCCTGACTTAGGACGGGCCCACGATCATATGTCTGGGATAAACTAGTTTTCTAAGCAATTTACCTTCCAATCCCTTTTTTATCTCGGATTTCGTTTTTTGTAAATTTACATGTATTTGAAAAATAATTAGTTTTCCTAACTTTTCTTCACTTGATATTTAGGTATAAATTCACTCACCATAGTTGACCTCAGAGGCGGATTAAGAGGGTTTTCAGGGGCCCGCCCCCTCAAAAATTTGGTTGATTATATAGGGAATCACTAAAGCATGACTGTCTATCAGTGGGCCCCACTTATGAAAATTTCTGGATCCGCCACTGGACCTCTTATCATCTTTTCGTACGTCTATTATTGTTTTGCACTGCGCAGTTTCTCTTTGAATAAACTATTACATTTAATATTAATCTTTCTTGAAAAGATTATTTTGCAAGTGAACATCTTGTATAGATATATATTTTATATAAATGTGAAAAGAGTATTGTTGTTATTCAATGGACAATAATCCATCAAAAACTGACCATTCAGTATCAGTGTCACATGAATTGAGTGGATCACGTTTTGGATCTAATCAAAAGAAAACGTAATCAATGGGAAACATTTTCCCACAGATTGGTTTCAGGATGAAATAAGTGAAGAACTGACAAAACACTGTCACATATTTAATCAATAAGACCGAAATCTGATTTCTCAAGTTAATTGACAGTGAAACGCTTAAATTTTTTTATACTACGGTGGGTCTGAACACGTAATATTTATTTAATTATACTTAAGTTATAAAGTGTGGTATTTTTTTGGTTTGTCTGTTGGTGTTGTTAAAGAAACTTTCAGCTACCTTGACAATATCATGGCGACCAGATTTTATTGGTGGAGGAAGTCGACGTACCCGAGGAGAACCACAGGCTTTGACAGGAAAATTGGTAATGCATGTCAATTAAAATTTGAGTCGAACATACCTCGCCACAAGTGAAGTTGGAAATCTGCGGTATTTGATAAATTTCATTAACAAAATTAGAGTAACTGAATATTCACATCCAAAAAATACTATACAGTAAAACAAAATGATACAAGCAAAAATACTAATACTTCAAAAACAACACTTTTTAAAGACAATGATTCTGACATTTTGAGGTCTTAGTTGTAAGTCTTTTTATGTTCTTTGGTATTGTTGAGTTATTGAAGAAATATTCGGCTCTGTTACCAATGTCATTCCATCTATATCAGCTGGTTTTCTGATGCCTTCTAGAGCTTTCATTTAACTATGAGTTTACGACCATAGTTTAATAAAATGAGCTGAGGGTGGTTGACAGTTTTTTATCTGACTTGGACCATGTTTAATCTTCCAAATATATTTTTTTCAAATTTAGGATTGCAAAATTTAATGCTTACTTATTTGAATGGCTGAATGTGCCAAAATAGTGTGTTTATCTAATTGACATTTTTATATTGATTTTGACCCGTTTTCCCTTTTGTATCACTCAAGTTGTATAACAACTGTTTCCATTTTTGAAATATAAGACACCTAAACGGGATCAATACAAAAAAAAAAAAAAAATGAAAGTTTTATCTTACTAGATCAAATTTTGGCATATTTTCATGTTCCCAATATAAAATGGAATGAAACAGAGTAAAATTGAAAGTTTGAAAACTTTATGTCGCATAATTTACCTCCAAATGCTATTAAAACTGTTACTTGTCCCTTTACCAACATGAGAGTTCGTGTCATGTTAAGCAATGCACATTTTTTATAATCTAAACAGGAGGAAAGTCCTGCCATTTAGTCAAAATCAAATGCATGTATTTTTAGACTTTGTATAACCATTAGTCTATAACTACAAGAAACGCTGCAATATATAAAACTTTACACACAATTATAAACAGATAATTAAGTTTTAGGAATGTCGTTGTTTAAAGATGAAGGTTCGAAAAATTTCATGACTTCTTCGTTGAGGGTCAACGAATTTAATGAAGAATTATCACCATCATCTCGATCATGTTTGTTAACAATATTTCTTATTCTGTGTAAGCAAGATTCACTTCTGAATACCCCAATACAGGTCTTATAAGGACCTCTTTTACCAATGACATCAAGTCGATCCTGGCTCTTATGTAAACTCTTTCTCTTTTTGTTAGCTTTTGAGATTGCACCCGTACCTCTATCTGTATGAATTTCTGATACTACTGAACAATCATCATTGATGCCTGGAATGGCGCTGTCTTCAATCTTCTTCGAACTTGTAACATTGCTAGAACAACTATGCCTCCTCTCTGTAAATTCCCGACCATCAAACACTGTTTCGTGCGCATCAATGTGAATAACGACTTCTGACTGACGTGATTTTTCTGATATGTTCGTTTTGTCAAGAAGAAAATCGGTAGAAATATCGTCCAGTTCTATTGTTTCTGTTGGGGATCCGCGGAACGCTGGATTAGAAAAACAAGTCTCAGAGTTTTTCTCGGTTGTTTCACTGTCATGTGCGGACTTATCATCGGTGTTACCATGATAATGTTTTGGAATATTATTCTTATCACCACAGTATTTAGAATATTTTGAAAACCTTCGCTGTATTCGCTTGAAAGACTTCGGACGGATATTTGGCATAGATGACGTTTTTAACCATGTTTCGTGATCACTTAAACACCTTTTTCGTTTGTGTTTTGGAGTCACTTTTTTGTCATTTAGCCATTTTCTTTGAACTTCCGGTGTTATCAGTAAGGCGGGCGTACTAATACTCAATGCTTTATATAATGTTGGCATTTCGGAAGCCACTTTATTAGAACGTTTACTTGGTTTTTTAATCGGCACTTCGATGCCTCGAAAGTAGTTCTTTCTGAATTCGTCTATTACCATATCATACAATACACCTTTCTTTGTATTTGAAATGTTTCTACTAGGTAGGATACTTTGAACGAATTTATCTCTTATTTCACAATATAACACGACCGCTACCATTAGCACAAAAAATCCTATTCCCATTAGAACTGGACCAACATAAGCTAATGATTTCAACTGCGTATATTTTGTTTCAACTGGTATTTTCGTTGTAACATTCGATGTTTTTGTACTGTTGTTAATGGACGAGTTTGCAGAAATGTCGAAGAATTTCTGTGGATTATATCCGATGTAACACAAAAGAGCACCACTACACAATACAGTGAATCCAATAATAGATCCTACTACATTCGGAACTAAATATGGCATTCTGATAAACTCGAACCATTTCAATTCTCGCTTCGGTAAGTTTCGTTTTCTTGAAGGTCCGCCAAACCAACTTGGTCTTGTGTTTCCAAGCTTTATCCGTGCTTGAGGCACAAACATGGTCACTTACATTCATGTTTTACGTTATCATGTTCCTTTGTTCATAAAAATTGTCATTTACATGCAGTAATTAAAATTATTTCACAAACTTCACGATATCTTCTCTAAAGTGCCGTACACCTAAAAAGAAAAGAAAAGAGAAATAGAAGAAATACAGAAAGACAATATAGTTGTCATAAAATCAGTTTTCCTCTATATTTTCGTTAAGTTATTTATCGTAAGTCACTTTTGTTTCTCAATGTATGAGAATACATATTTATATTTAGATATTTTTATGTATTTACGTAAGTGTTTGGATGTGACGTAAGATTTATATAAATCATGACAAAATTCTATCAAGGTATATACCACGCTCGAAGATAGCACTTGGGATCTTGATTAAATATACATAATTGGTATAAGAATAGATTGTACCTATATATATCTAGCAAATCTGAACATAGTTCCAAATGTAACATTTCATTTAAACGATCCATTAAAACCGTATTTCTATGAATAACAAAGTATTCCCATAACTTTAATGCATAAAACTTTATCATCCAATAGAGGGAAAATTGGAAAAAGGAATAACGACGCGACATTTTTTGTGTCCGCAATGTAAAAGATGAATTTGCATTTGTGATATTAAAAAGCATGTTCGATTGTATAGGCTTTGATTAAAATATATTTTCGTTGAATTAGGTATATTTATACATTGCAGACTTTTAAGCGTATATAGTTTATTTATTGTGTACAGCATCGTTTTTCACAACGACCCAAAGTCCTCTTGAGAAAGATGTCTAAAAACTGTTCAAGAACACCAAAATTCAAAAAAATAGAAAAAAGTTCATATATATTTGCTGCGACCGACAGGCGTTAACTGTTGAATTTCCTAAAAACGAAAATGAAACTGTAAGCAAAAGTTGGGTACAGTTAACTAAAACTTGATATTTTGAATCTCGAAATGTCCATCTTGTAACAATGGAAAGACACTCTACACAGCAAAAAAAAAAAAAAAACAAAAAAACAAAATGTGTAGGAATTTGTGCTTGACACGTAACTATTGATATAGAAAGGGGACAATAGAAAAAACGAATAAGATTGCGTTTGATTTACATAGTTATATCCTACATATCACTCACCAACATCAATTGATAGAACAATGTCTAGATAAAAGGCAAACATTTTGCATCTGTAGTTTTCTTAATTCTAATTTCACTTGACTGTTTGTCTGGTGCAAGTTTTCATTGAAATCGGAATAATTAAGAAAAATAGCAACGTCAAAATATATAAAAGTATACCGAGGAAATGCTAGACTTTGTATCTTGTCATTTTGAAGGTTTTTTTTTTACTAATTTTCTGTTTTATTGGTACAAGAACAACTCAAAAGGTAGGGGTGCACAATAAGTACCAAACTTGTATACGGACTGTTGAAATATTTATCTGCCATACTCAAAACAAATATATTATCTATCATTTGTGTATATTTTGATCATACAATGTATTATAGTTCGATGTATTTATTGCTTGCGTCAGTATGGTACAATGTTCTAAACCTACGGCAAGACACTGATATCTGCATTACCATTCTTATAAAAGATACATTGTTTTAAGCGTAGACAATCTTGCACTAAGGAATGAGGAATATAATCGCAGATTTAAAAGTAAATTTTAGTAAAACTAAGGAAATCCTTGGTGTCTTTCTGATTACTGTTCGAAAAGTGCACTTTTATTTAAGCGCAAATTATTTATACATCATTTCTTAAGTTTTAATTGCTCGAAATGTTCAATCATGCGTACCATAAAAGGTTCTATCCTCTGAACTAACATGCCATAAGATGCGTAATTCATTGCACGTTCAAAGGATAATTAAACAATAGCAAACACATGTACGTACATATTTTTAAATACAATAATGATGTAAGAGTTCGTAATTATAATAATAAGTAAAACTCATCAGGAAACATAACTTGTAGGAAAAAATACTCGTTATCTTATTTTTTTTTAATTTATTCATTTATGATTGATTGTTGGTTGCTTAACGTCCAGTGGCAAATTTTTCATGCATGTTAAGGGCGAGAACAAATTAAATACAAATACAAATACAGTATTTAATGCGGTATGGGCTTTGCTCATTGTTGAAGGCCGTACGGTGACCTATAGTTGTTAATTTCTATGTCATTTTGGTCTCTTGTGGACAGTTGTCTCATTGGCAATCATACCACATCTTCTTTTTTATATAACAATTAATACAATATTTAGGTCCTGTAATAAAGGCCGTCCGGGATGAAGGTCTGGGAAATTTGGACTGCCACGGGAAAATGAGGATATATTGGATAAGGACAGAAATTTAGCCTTGCATCAGGCCACCTACGGACCCCTCAAAAAGTTGTTACAAGGGTTCTTAACGTAAAAAGAGCGTGGCTCTCTCTCTACACGAGGCATCGGATTTTAACGTCCCCATTCTGATAGGACGTGGCTGCGAACTTGTACATCCCGCACAGCCAAACGGACGCCCCACTTTGGCTGGGGTTTTACTGCCGATCGGAGGAAGACCAATGGTGACCATATTTCTATTCCCCAGTCACCTTTGGTGGGGGTCAAAACGGAAACAAAAACTAGTATTTTGTCGGTTTCTGTTTTACTTATGGGTTGTGTTTTCTGTCCTTTTTATGCTTATTTACGATATTTATAGTTAAGTAAATCTTCGTTTTATGCCAAATATAAATATTACGTAGAATTATTTGAATAGTTTGAAAAAACCCATGCCATGAGCATTATTTATTTCAAATATTTGAATTGTATATATAAGAGTGAAATTCTTGCTATCGAAGTAACAGTTGATATTGTTAAGAGCCAGGTGATAGCGTCTGTATCAATTAGACCATCATTATTCTCTTTAATGATTAGTAAAACTAATTAACAGGTTCCATTTTACTTTCATCACCTCCTTATTATAAAGATAAATTAAACAAAAGATCGGAATTGTACACAATGATTTGGCAGTTACTAGTAAGAAAAATGTGATAGACACTTGTGAGATATACCATAAAATTTCTACTCTATTACAGTTTGTTCGATCGATCTTTTGATTTTAATCCAGCATGAATTAAAGAAAATAAGATTGTAATTAGTTACATCACGATCCAACAGAATACAATAAGTGAAGCCTTTGTAGGCTTATTACGTCATTTGGCTTACGTCTCTTAAGCCACAAAGAACCAAAATTAGAATTCTACTTTTGGTATCTGAAGATAAATAATGTATTAGGATGTTTGTTATACTTGATTATCAAAAATTAGCAATCATAAATATCCGAATGAGCCACCTAGTTAAAGGCTTTTAATTGTGAAACGATTATGACTATTACACTTTTTGGTAAATTGGGCCTTTAAATGATTTATAATATAGGTATGCTTCCAACCTCTAGTTTAATGCCCATATTGTATGGTAAGCCGGAATCTCAGCCATCCAAAGAAGCGTTTAAGTCAATTGTCATCCGCCTTTGCATGGCTTCAATCAAATGACTTGAAAAACAAAGAATCAATAGCAACGTTACTATAGATTTTAAAAGCGAATATATACGTGAAAGGACAACGCAGGTTTCCGTGTGCACGACCTTGAATGACCTTCATAAAGTAACCTCGAAACCAAAAGTCCTTTTGTATAATCAGTTAGTTTATATTTGCTCGACTACTATAGTTGTATTGCTCTGATTGTCTTTTTTCAATATTTTGTTTCAAATTTCAAATATCAAAGCTATCAGAGCATTATAAAGTAGGCTTTAAAAAATGAAATGCTCAGGCCATCTGCGATATACCATTGATTGTACTAATTGCCGTTTCAAAGATCAAATAAATTGTGAAAAGTCAAAAAGACAAAACTGGATTATCATGCACAAGTCTAAAAGACGAAGCATTTAATAAAAATGT
Source organism: Mytilus coruscus (assembly GCA_017311375.1). Taxonomy (NCBI): domain Eukaryota; kingdom Metazoa; phylum Mollusca; class Bivalvia; order Mytilida; family Mytilidae; genus Mytilus; species Mytilus coruscus. Next base: position 117,226,546 of record CM029595.1, read on the forward strand.
AGAAAGTTTGAGGTCAAATCTCGTGAATAAAAAGATTCTACATAATTATTTTCTTGAAGATAATTCCTTTGAAAAGTATGAATATCATTTTTTGTAATTTTTAAATGAAAGTGGCAAGGATATTTTACAGTCTCAGAGTGACATGCATTCAGCCTACTGCATTAAGTATTTCACACCTAAGTGAAGCAACGAGTATCATATATCCTTTAGGATTATATTGACAACTCGTGACGTCATGCAGTGCAGGATTTGCTGGACATATCGCTATTCGACTGTATTGTTCTTTTGTACTTTTGTTTGTACATTGTTCATTTGGTTCATTCGTTGTTAGTCTGTTTGTTCCGACTGATTTAGCATTCACTACGCGCTATTGGATACCATCGTAAAGTACACAAGTTAAGTCGACAATTCTTCTGGAGCCAGGATTTTCAACATTCCCTCCAGAACATCAAGTGATCGTCCCTTACGTTTAATTTTTAGATAATTGGTTGCTTTACAAATCGGATGTTCAGCTAGTAGATGAGGGAATGATGACAGTGTATGTCACTATGATAATGCTGAAGCAATTTTCGAAGAGGAAGTTATAATATTATAATCATAGTAATAATGAAAATAATTTTTAAAATGTCCCCCCCCCCCTTAATAATTTAAAATTCCTATCAAAGTATTACATTTGATTTGTAATAACATTTGAAATGTCGCTCGAAGCTATGTCTAATTTGTCCATACAATACTTAATCGTGATTTTAACACTTTTATAAGAAATATGACAAAAAATTGTCTAACCATTTTGTAACTTTTCCCCATAAAAAGTGAAGTAAATTTAAAGTAACAGTATCACATAAATGTATATATATATTTATCTATAGATGATTATGCCACTTCATCTGGACATAAATATTTTAAATATAGAAAAAGAACATTAAATGATTTAAATAATCTATCAGATAATTAATCAAAATAAAATTAAACAAGCTATACCTTAGAAAGTGATAAATCCACTGCTCAAGAGCATTTTTCTTTGTGATGATTGTTTAGGAGGGTGATTGGTTTTTGTGTTTAATTGGAGCCCTACTAAAATGATATAACTTATCGGAGGTGAATTACAAAAACACATTGCCTATCATTTCTTTCAGAAGGGTTTTGATAGATAATACTTCTATCGTGTGAATCTATCATTTTTAATCTCCACTTTTTTAATTCAATACTTGGTTTGAAATTTTTGATTAGAGGAATTTTGAAATGCCACTGTATGTACGGACCTATAATATCTATCGACACTTGATATTATTATACTTCATGTCAAAATGCCAGATTTTGATTGGTTGATACGAGGGAGACAATTTACTCTATCTATGGTAAATACTCTATTACCCTTCACGGAGACGCTTGATCAAGTGTGCGCTTTATTAGATACGGATGGTTGTTATGAACAAGACGTCATAGTTTATTACTTTGAATATGAAATTTAATAGACAGTAATAACAGAACATTCAGTATAATAATCACAGCGCTCCTTAACCTGCCTTGGGTACACAAAAGGCCAACCTAATGCAGGAAAATGTAATAGAACCGTTTTCCTATACCCTTCACGGAGACGCTTGATCAAGTGTGCGCTTTATTAGATACGGATGATGAACAAGAGTCATAGTTTATTGTTACCCATCGAAATAATTACATTGTCAACCTTGGCTTCGCCTCAGTTGACAATGTTTTCTCGGGGTAACAATCTGCTCTATCACCCTCTCAGCAATGTGTTATTTATATAATAGAAGACAGAATCGACACTTGATAATAGAAGACAGAATCGTACCCTAAATTAAAAAAAAAAAAAATAAGTTAACCTTTCTAAAAATATTATCAAGTTCAGCTTCAAGTTACAATTTCATGTGTCAAAACTTTGAAGTTGCAATTTTGTACGTCAAAACTTGCCTACATTTTTTTTTGAAAGAAAAGGCAATAGATTCCTCTCAGATAAAGAGAAAAGATGAACAGCTCGTCAACAATAAAAAAAAAAAAATGATATGAAGAAAAATTGCAAGGTAAATGAAATTTGGTAAAACAAATTAAAGGCCAGAAAAAAAGAAGAAGAAAAATCAAGATAAAAAGGGGACACAAAGATACCAAGGGACAAGTAAAAAGATATATCAACCCGGACAAAAATAAAACAACAGTCTATTCTTTATTTGGTTTTATCTGTTATCGTATGATTTATGGCGGTTTAATGTGAGCTTAGTCACTGACAGAACTTAAAAAAATAATGATTAAAAGTGTGTCTTTGTCTTCATTTTTTTGGGGTATTATATGGTAAATGGCTGAATCCCATTGCATTTAATATTGCAAGTTATAAGCCAGGAGCCTGTAGTACATTGGTTGCCGAATCTAACTGTAGGTCACTGTAATATTTGTTTTACGCATGGTTAATGTTGTGTATGTTGTAATGAAATAGATTTTCGGCAATGTCAATATAATCTTTTGTAATGAAATAGATTTTTGGCATTGTTTATATCTGTATATTATTTTGTTATCAAAGTGAAATTCGGCATTATCTATAAAGGAATTTGTTATGGGATAGCTTTAAAGCATTGTTGAATATTATATTTGCTATTTCAACATTTGTACTTGTGTAGATCCAAATAAATTAAAATTTGTATGTTTGCTAGCCGTATTATGAAATCAATATTACCATTGTTTTCCACCTATTGAAAAAAAAATTTGTTATTATTTGCCAAAAAATTGTGGAGCAGGTATTGAAAAGATTGACTGAAAAATCCTGCTTGACCAATTTGTTTCTATATTTACAAAAGTTAAACAGAATGAATTGTATACTTTTGCCGGGGACGTGGAAGAAAATGGTGACGATAATGCTCATGATGGAAATTCTGTTAAATTACTTTATAATTAAACATTTGGTTGTAAAAACTATAAGCTCTCAGTACTATTTTGGTTCAATATTGTTAGTTTGTTAGTTGTTTTTAACTTTTAACATTGGTAAATTTAGAATTTTTTTTTTTTTTTTTTTTGTCTTCTTTTTCTTTTTTTTTTTGTATAACTAAAGTTTAGTTTTTTGTCACACATCTGTACACTCTTATTTTGCATTACTAAGAAGTGGAGAATTTATTATTCCAAAAAGGGTAAACTTTATAAGTATAGTTACGTGAATATATAAATATAGGAAAACATGATCAAGAAAAAAGACACAAACTCCAACATATTTTCAAATTTATCATTCTGTGTCTGGAATGTTGGCGGACTAATATCAAAAAATTTTAATAAAACTTCAGACCCTTTATTTATACAAGAAATAGTAAAATATGAAGTGATTTTGTTAACTGAAACACATCTTGGTCATAACACTTCTGTTAATATTGACGGATACAGGTACTATGCAGTATGTAGACCACAATCCACCAATGCAAGATTTTATGGTGGTCTAGGTATATTGATAAAGAATGATATTCGAAATGGCATTAAAATTTTACAAAATACAAGCAAAGATTATCAATGGTTAAAATTTGACAAATTTTATTTCAACTTAAAAAAGGATTTATTTCTTTGCTTGGCTTATATTATACCTAGCACCTCATATTATGCCAGTCAATCAGAAGATGACATTTTAGAAAGTATTGAAAAAGATATAGCCACAAAATTCAATAATCAAGGCCATATTATATTATGTGGGGATTTAAATGCCAGGACAGGGTCAGAACCTGATTTTATACAAGACGATTCAAGTGATGATCATATACTAATGTACGATAATTATAATTGTGATATTATACAACAAATTAGATGTAGCAATGATTGTAAAGTTGATAATAGAGGTAAACTGCTTATGGATTTATGTATCTCTTCCAAACTACGTATTGTGAAAGAAAGATTATGGGGTGATTCCTCTGGTAAATTTACTTGTATCAAACCAACAGGTTCAAGTGTAGTTGACTATGTTATTATGTCAGAAGATTTGTTAAACACCACATTATACTTTCAAGTTTCTGATTTTATTTCTACTCTGTCAGACTGCCATTGTAAACTTTCATTTGGAATATTAGCAAGTTATTCTGTTGAGAGACAAGATCTGAATCAGAATGAAACAACATTCCCAGGTAAATACATTTGGTCAACCAAGGCGGGTCAAAATTATGTGATGCACTAACACAGGCAGATGCAAAATACAGTATTAAAATTTTCTCGACAAAAGTTTTGAGAATACATCTGATGACATTGAGAATGCTGTGAATACATGTCATGAAATAATAGTTAATGCTGCTAATAAAGCAACAGTCTTTAAAAAGCCTGTTAAGCAAAAAAGCGTAAAATAAAACTTCTTTGATTCTGACTTAAAACAAAACGGGAGATACTCATTTCTAAAGGGAAGCTCCTATCTAAATTTCCCTTTGATCCAATTGTAAGGGGGTCATACTTCAAATGCTATAGAGAATACAATAAATCTCGTAAACGAAAAAAGAGAGAATTTAAACAAAAAATATTGGACAGTCTTGATGGGTTAAGGGAAGATAATCCAAAAGAATACTGGAATTTAATCAAGTCACTAAAAGATGATAAAAAAGAGGGTCCAGAAAAAACAGTAAATACAAATGTTTGGTATACCTACTTTAAATCACTTAATAAAATACCAGATAAATATAAATCTAGAATTAATCAAATTGACAAGATACTCAAAAACATGGAATTAAGCCACTCGTTCAATGAACTGGATTTTAGGATAACCTCCAAGGAGGTGTTAGACGCTATTTGTAAGTTAAAATGTGGAAAGGCAGTTGGTTTAGATGGCCTCCCAAATGAAATACTGAAGAGTGGTGCTAGTATTTTGGCTCCATTATTTCAAAAACTTTTAATCTCGTATTTTCTTCAGGAATATATCCCAAAAATGGTCATCAGCATATATTTGTCCAATTTTTAAAGCTGAGGATCCATCTAAACCTGAAAACTACAGGGTATTGCAATTAATATGTGTATAGGAAAACTATTCAATTCAATACTAAACAAAAGTCTTGATAAATATTTAGAAACAAATAATATCATAAATCCATGTCAGATTGGTTTTCAAGTAAAAGTAGGACATCGGATCACATGTTTGTATTAAAACTATAATGGATAAGTACACCAGTATGAAAGGTGGGAAACTTTATGCTTGCTTTGTTGATTTCAAAAAAGTGTTTGACAAAGTCATTCATTCTGGTTTAAAATATAAGCTATTAAAACATAATATAGGTGGTAACTTTTATGCAATCCTGAGAGATATGTACAATAAAAGTGAATTATGTGTTAAAATAGATGATGTGCATACTCCTAATTTTATTCTCAAATTGGAGTAAAGCAAGGGATGTTTTAAGTCCTAACCTTTTCAAGATTTTTATAAATGATTTACCGGATGCATTTAAGGAAAGCCCAGGCGCTGTTGATATAAACGGTCGCAGGATTGACTGCCTCATGTATGCAGATGATATTGTTATTTTTCTAGTTCCAAGGCAGGTCTTCAAAAACGACTTGATAGTTTATCCAAATTTTGTACTAAATGGTGTTTAGAGGTCAATCTATCTAAAACCAAAGTTATTATATCTTCGCCTCAGTTGACAATGTTTTCTCAGTAACAATTGCTCTATCACCATCTCAGCAATTTATTTATATAATAGAAGACAGAATCGACACTTGATAATAGAAGACAGAATCGACCTAAATTAAAAAATTAAGTTAACCTTTCTAAAAATATTATCAAGTTCAGCTTCAAGTTACAATTTCATATGTCCAAACTTTGAAGTTGCAATTTTACGTCAAAACTTGCCTACATTTGTTTTTTATAAAGGCAATAGATTCCTCTCAGATAAAGAGAAAGATGAACAGCTGTCAACAATAAAAATAAAAAAATGATATGAAGAAATTGCAAGGAAATGAAATTTGTAAAAAATAAATGGCCAAAAAATGAATAAAATCAAGATAAAGGGAACAAAGATACCAAGGGACAAGTAAAAGATATATCAACGGACAAAATAAAACAACAGTCTATTCTTTATTTGGTTTTATCTGTTATCGTATGATTTGTGGCGGTTTAATGTAGCTTAGTCACTGACAGAACTTAAAAAATAATGATTAAAAGTGTGTCTTTGTCTTCATTTTTTTGCGGTATTATAGTAAATGGCTAAATCATTGCATTTAATATTGAAGTTATAAGCCAGAGCCTGTAGTACATTGGTTGCCGAATCTAACTGTAAGTCACTGTAATATTTGTTTTAGCATGTACATGTTGTGTATGTTGTAATGAAATAGATTTTCGACAATGTCAATATAATCTTGTAATGAAATAGATTTTTCATTGTTTATATCTGTATATTATTTTGTTATCAAAGTGAAATTCGGCATTATTTATAAAGGAATTTGTTTTGAGATAGCTTTAAAGCATTGTTGAATATTATATTTGCTATTTCAACATTTGTACTTGTGTAGATCCAAATAAATTAAAATTGGTATGTTTGCTAGCCGGATTATGAAATCAATATTACCATTGTTTTCCACCTATTGAAAAAACAAGTTGTTATTATTTGCCCAAAATTGTGGAGCAGGTTTAACAAACCTGGTAAACTTTTAAAAGAATATTTTTATTTCGAAAAGATACAATAGGATGTGTTAACAATTATAAGTATTTAGTTTTAAAATTTATATCTAGTGGACTTTTTAAGCAAGGAAAGGAAGAATTATACAAAAATCACTAAAAGCTGTATTCAAATTGCAAAGATCTATATCATCTTCCAATCCAAGTATTTCTACTCTATTACATTTATATGACCATACAATAAAACCCATTTTAATGTATGGCAGTGAATTACAGGTATGTTTAAAACTAGCTCTGCAGCATGCCAGAAAGAAAGTGAATATTTATTACAGCACATTTATATGAATGATTTTTAGATAAATCCAATTTAAGATATATGAAGTATATATTAGGTGTAAACAAAAGTCTTCTAACCTAGCTGTGCTAGGACAGCTTGGTAGATTCCTTTATATTTTTCAGTTGTATTATCAATGCTGAAATATTGGTTTAGAATAAAAATATGAAAGATGGTTTACTGTATGATACCTATATGTGTAACAAAAACATGTTTAATAATAATATTGATTGCTGGTATTCATCTATACATTACATTTTAAAAAGCTGAATATTCATAATTTGGAGGTAAAGCTCAACTTTTTATCAAGTCAGTTAAGCAAAAACTTTGTAATAGTTTTGTAAAATTTTGGAACACAAAAGAGGAGAGACAAAGAGTAGTAAATTAGATACTTATTTCAAACTTAAAACTTTTTTTCGAAAGAAATGTATCTATCTTTAAACAATTTTCAATTGAGAAGTGCCATATGTAAAATCAGAATCAGTGCACATGATCTCAAAATAGAAAGAGACAGATATAATACTTTATATATAGAAAGAGACCAAAGGCTTTGTAAGAAATGTACTCTAAATCTGGTTGAAGATGATCAACATTTTATTACTAGTTGTCCAGCATACAAAATGATAGGAGATATTTTTCAAGGAGATAAACTGTATCTGTCCCAATTTATATATCTTTCAAATGAGGCAAAATTTGTTTGGTTATTTAGTAATGAAAATTTGTCTATACTTAAATATTTAGGGAGCTATATTATTACATGTCTAGATGTTAGACGAAATGTTAATTAATATATGTAATAACAATGATAACTGTAATGATTTTATAGTTCTGATCCTGCCTGGAATTAAATGTATGTGATTTTATAGAATGAAGATAATAACATCTGTCTGAACTTTTAATGTTTCATTTTAATATATAAAAATGTTTTTCTGTGACAAATCATGATGTATTGTTTTATGTGTACATGTTATGCTGCCCATCAAGGGCCCTTGATTGGAATAATAAATATTCTTATTCTTATACTCAACAAACAAGCAAACATAACAAGTTCAAATTAAGGTCAAACAAACATCAGTCTACTAAACTCTACAGAGATAATCAAAGATCAACACGAACCAAAATCACAAAGCACCACAAGTTAGGCGGTTATAACTGACACAGAGGCGTAGCTGCCGTTAGGCACTTTAGGCACGTGCCTACACATAATTTTTTCACAAATATTTTTTATTAAAAATTAATAGACAACGTTATCTGTAGATGCACGTGAAGTCGTCAAAACTCTAATTATCAAAAGTCATTTGTACACTAGTCTATTATCCTTAGTGAATGGAGTATTGGATAGAATTATATGTCTGTGTGTCTGGACGACCCTATTACCGGACCTAGCTACCTGTTGTATTTATTGTAAATTTGTTTTGTCCTGAACATGCATGAACTTTTGCCATTGGACGTTTAGCAATCAATCAATCAATCAACTATTCATCAGTCAGAAGTTGTTGTAAAATTATGTATTATACTTCGAAGGTATATCACCTTCTACTATGAAATAGATTATGGTATTTTCAAACTTATCTAGTCATTTGTTATGTAATATTTTCTTGGTAAACACTCATCGCCAAGGACAATGCGACGAGTTATTATTCTGTTTTTGAATATTGTCAATTATGCATTTTCCCACCCGTATATCTTTTTATTTCTAGATCATTGTCATTCCATTCATTGATCGAACCGATAATCTGTCTTTTTCTTACACTAACAGTTGCTCAATACTTCTGAATAAACTATCCTTTTCATTCAGGACACAGGCTAGTTTAACACAACAATCATTTCTTTCATCAGAAATTTGGTATCTACTGAATCAATTAAATGAACCCCACAACCACAATATCTTGAAGAGAGTGAAAGTTTCTGTAAAAAATTTAGTTGACACACAAACGTATCATTCAAACTCGCGGAAAGCCAAAGAACAAATCGGTGAGATATCTAGATATTTTTCCAATGCACTTAAATAACCATATTTACAAGCTTGTTCTGTGTTTACAAACAAAATTGATTAAGTAATAAAAAATGTATTCACAGCACCAAAAGCTATAAGCTACAGCAAGAGAGAACCTTCCCATCCTCTCGGATGTCTTTGATCATTATCGAACAGAATCATCAAATATAAAGAAAACTATTGACTCCTCTTTTATGTCAGAATTTTGAAGTGTACAAAATTAATAACTAATATCTGATTACTACTTGAGACTGTCATTAGATGTTTTTTTTTAATATTAAAAATGAATTATGCAATGTAATAATTTTTCAGATAAGCACTTGATAACTCATAAAGTATCTTTAAATAATTAGGCTTGCATCGTGTATCATATTCATTAAAGTATTGATTAAGTTATAGTACAGAAATGTCAAATACATTGTCTGGTATTGGTCCTCATGTACATCGTATAAGCAACATTTTGATCATAAGCATTTAACCTCGACCCTTAATGACATTTTTGAATAATTGACCTATAATTCAGTGGTTGTCGTTTGTTTATGTGTTATATTTGTTTTTCGTTCATTTTTGACCTAAACCTTAGTTTTCTCGTTTGAATTGTTTTACATTGTCATTTCGGGGCAAGCACTATGCTTGGGCTTTGCTCATTGTTGAAGGCCTCTGACCTATAGTTGTTAATTTCAGGTCTCTTGTGGACAGTTGTCTCATTGGCAATCATACCACATCTTCTTTTTATACTAAACATCTAACGGCAACACTCACACAGACATTGATCTTTAAAAGATCACACACATAAAAAACCCCAACATATTGCTTGATCCTGTATGATAAGATGTTGGTTGTAAACTTCGATATATAGGAATCTATCGTGTTTACAAACAGCGATGCGGTATGGAATTAGATATTAATACGTCATGAATTGTTGTTATCAGACTTAAAATACGTCTTTTGAAGTAACACGGTGTTTGTATATCATTTAAAAGATAAATTGAAGATAATGGATGCAGTTTGATTGATTTCACGAATGACTTACGTACCTTATACTCAACTAATTGATTTGGTGAATATTTGCTATCAACGGAATAAAAAACAGCAAGTTCAGCGATTTTAATTTACAGATATAAGATATATAACTGTTGTCATTTGTTCAATAATGTTGTAACCGTTGACATACATATAGAAATATAAGTATTAGAGCCGCAAGTCCGATTTTACATAAACTTAGATTGCTTCTCCCTCAGTAAATATTAACAAAAGGTTTTCGCTGTTCTGTTTTTAAGTTTATATTTTGGCTTTTCAAACACTTGATCTCGAACGAACCCGATGAAGGTTCCCATCCAGAAGCACGTATTGTGCCGTATGCAGGATTCACTTGCATCTTTTTAAGGGGGTAACATGACGTCTTTTGAATAAAGACTAAAAAACTAAAAAGAAATCTCAATAGATATACATTGACTATTTTAATTGTAAAAAGACACACACTGACGACCGATGAACATATCTTCGCTACATTTAAAAAACTGTGTATGTTTTAAAAATTTCTTTCAATAGTTTGTTGACATAAAACAGACTATGAGTCAAGGCGACTGCAACGTAACAGCAAAGGTTTATTATATAACTTAAAACAAAACAAAAAATACAGAGAAAGAAAATAGTGATGACTTTGTATTTAACCATTGTTACTAATATATGTGTTTATTTCTAGCACATTCACAACTTCGACAGTCATATGTAGCAAAGGTGCTAATTTTTCATTTTTATTATATCGAATAATATCAAAATATAAAATGTAAATTAGCATCTTCAATTAGCATCTTCTATTGTAGATGACCGTCGAAGTTGTCAATCCCTGTGAGGTTGTTTTGCATGTACTAAAAACACCGTGCCAATTCTCGCGATGTTGTATGACATGTTTAAGAGATCACAGGACCACTAATCCTGATGTTATGTTGTTTAACATGTACTAAAGACCCTGGCTCAATGCTTGTGAGGTTTGTTTAACAAGTACTTAAGATCCTGGTTTTATCCTTGTGAGGTTGTTTTGTACTAAATAATCGAAGTAATCCTTGTAAGTTATTTTCAGACTCCTTGTGATGTATTTTTTTTATATCGGAATACCCCTTGTGAGATTATTTCATATGTACTAAGGATCCCTGGGTAATTTAACACTGATTTTGTTTTAACGTGTACTCAAGACCCAAAGGCACTCCTTCTGAGGTTGTTTAACATGTCTTTAGACCCCAAGTGTTTTTAACATGTCTTTAGACCCCAAGTGTTTTACACTAACTTAATACCAAAGGCACTCCTTCTGAGGTTGTTTAACATGTCTTTAGACCCCAAGTGTTTTACACTAACTTAATACCAAAGGCACTCCTTCTGAGGTTGTTTAACATGTCTTTAGACCCCAAACACTAACTTAATACCAAAGGCACTCCTTCTGAGGTTGTTTAACATGTCTTTAGACCCCAAGTGTTTTACACTAACTTAATACCAAAGGCACTCCTTCTGAGGTTGTTTAACATGTCTTTAGACCCCAAGTGTTTTACACTAACTTAATACCAAAGTTCTGAGGTTGTTTAACATGTCTTTAGACCCCAAGTGTTTTACACTAACTTAATACCAAAGGCACTCCTTCTGAGGTTGTTTAACATGTCTTTAGACCCCAAGTGTTTTTAACATGTCTTTAGACCCCAAGTGTTTTACACTAACTTAATACCAAAGGCACTCCTTCTGAGGTTGTTTAACATGTCTTTAGACCCCAAGTGTTTTACACTAACTTAATACCAAAGGCACTCCTTCTGAGGTTGTTTAACATGTCTTTAGACCCCAAGTGTTTTACACTAACTTAATACCAAAGGCACTCCTTCTGAGGTTGTTTAACATGTCTTTAGACCCCAAGTGTTTTACACTAACTAAATACCAAAGGCACTCCTTCTGAGGTTGTTTAACATGTCTTTAGACCCCAAGTGTTTTACACTAACTTAATACCAAAGGCACTCCTTCTGAGGTTGTTTAACATGTCTTTAGACCCCAAGTGTTTTACACTAACTTAATACCACAGGCACTCCTTCTGAGGTTGTTTAACATGTCTTTAGACCCCAAGTGTTTTACACTAACTTAATACCAAGGGCAATCCTTAACAAGGACAAGCCTCGAGAGATTGCTTTAACATAAGACTTCGGGGGCAAGGAATGTAAACTTCATTTCAGCCATGTGAGTTGGACTGGTTTCGGTCGTTAGCCAAAAAAAAAAAGGGAAAATTTGCTAAAAGATTGGCTTAGTTTTCAGAGTGAGTATCGATGTTTGGCAAAGGAGAAGGTATGAAAAGAGCCCTGAAATTGCAAAAAGTTTTTAAGGCTTCAAAACTATATTAATTCTATTGATAAATGAACAGGTTGATTTAATCTGGACTATTGAGTGCAGACAGGTCACTAGTAAAGTCACTATGATGACATGATCATGTCCAAATTTTCGTATTTATCAGATATTTTTACACATGTTTTATGAAAAAGTCTTTGTTGAATTTACCTTGTATCAATATGTCTTTTTTGGTAAAGCCAAAATTTTAATTAAAAACGAGTCTATTTTGGCAGTTTCTTTTTTCAATTTTTGGGCTAAATGCATGAAGTTTGAAGCCCAAATACAAATTTGTAAGAAAACATTCAAAACTGTAAATATTGATATTTCACAGACTAATGATATTAGTAATTTCTGACGAGAATCTGAAGGAAGTTATTTGGTAGATTTATAATTTTCAAATTCAAGCGGTCAAAATAAAATGGCCTTGTCATACCTTCTCTTTTGCAGAAATAAGATATTATGTGTGGATTTTTTGGGTTTTATGTATAATTTTAATCCATTTATGCTATAATGGTTTACTTTTATAAATTTTGACTTGGATGGAGAGTTGTCTCATTGGCACTCATACCACATCTTATATCTATGAAATTTAGGGAAAAACTATTGGTGTTAAGGTTACTCCGGATGGATTTGCTTGACTGTTCAATAAGTACACTGTGGACCCCAAAGTAAGTACATGTACTAAACTAAATAATCAATTAAAACATCAATATGTAACATGGGGCATTGCGAAAGATTTATGTATTTAATTTTACGAAAAATAATTGACAGAACAAGTTTTAAGTACCGTGCAACCAAAATAATACATATAAACTTCAAAAAGTACAAAAATGAACAAGTGTATAATTAAACACTGATGATATCAGAAATAATTTGCCGTAAAGATTGTGTGCATGCATAAATGTATGAACAAATAGTATTATGTAAAATGGTAGTAACTTCATTACGAACATTTGTCTGGTGCACGGGATAGAAAATATTATAAAAGAACACAAAATCATAATATCTTACAATAACTGGATGAGATCGTAATAAATGCACAAATTAATACGATGTGAAATGCGATCAATTCAATATATCATTTTAGTAAATAACTTTACTTATCGCTGATAGAAAATCAGAAGCGCTTCTATGATAAATGACCAGTGTAAAAGTTATAAATTGAACAAATATAACTATTGACACATTTATCTTTTATTGATTTGAACAATTTCTTAGTAATGTTTGGCAGCTTCCGCGTAAACTATCACATTTATATCATATCTGTAACAAATACAAGTTTTAAGAATTCGAAAAATACACAACACATTCTTAATCTTATTGGATTGTTTGCATACATCACACTACTCGTATGCACACAAGTCCTCGTTTGAAGATGCCCAATATGGATTTTGACGAGTAATGACGTTAAAGTTGAATTTGAATGTTAAGCAATGAACAATCAATCATTCAATAAATAAATAACAACGACAAGAGAAGCAAATAATGATATTTGGATAAAAATGTACGTATGGGTTTTTCTCATGGTTGAAGGCCGTACGGTTGGTTGCCAATAATTGCTTATATCCACTTCATTTGAATTCTGGTGGATAGTTGTCTCATTGGCAATCATACCACATCTCCTTATTTTTATATAAGTTAGAGTTAAAATAATACATTGATTGGTTAATTGTTACTTGCCTAACATTCAGTGGCAAATATTTCATACATATTCAGTACGACTGAGAACAAATTAACAATTAATACAATAGGAAGGTTCTGTAAGCTAGGACGACCGGGATGTAGGGCGAGAGATTTAGACTGCTGCTTGAAAATGAGTTTTGATATTGGATAGAGACAGGAATTTTGCCTTTCAAAAGGTCATATACGGACCTCTCAGAGAGTTGTTGTAAGGGTTCATTTACGTCACATCAGAGAGCGTGCAAGTCTCCCTACACGAGCATAAGAATTAACGTCCCCAATCCAACCGGAGTGGCTGCATATAATTCCGCACAGCACAGCCAAAGCGAACACTTAAGCAATGATTAACCTTTGATGTATAAAAAGGAAACAATAAAATTAGTCATTAACTGTATTAAAATGTATCGGAAAAAAGGATGGTCAATATGCCTCACTTAGTTACATCCTTCATTGTGGAGATATTATCATTCAGTAAGTAATATGTATATAGTCGGTGATAAGATTCATACCTTAGTTTAGCGCATCTTTGAAAATACAAAAATTCCTGAAGTGTTTGACAAGTTTGATGCCAATTGTTGAAATACAAATCACAGTAAATTGATTAATTTTATGTCAATGTGCAGTCTTCGCCATTTGACAAACGTCAATAGTAAATGTCAAGATCTTCATCGCAAAGACTTAAGAAACAATGGAAAACGTACAGTATGTAGAAATAATTACAATAAAAAACAGCTCGAATCCAATTTGATGCATATAGTGAGGATATTCCAGACGAAAAAACACAGGTACAATTAAGACAATACTAAACAAACAGTTAACACTCACAGTTAACAAATGTACTTCCGAGTAGATTTTATTGTTGTCAAACGATGACGGATTTTTCTTTGAACCTCAAGTAAATGTATATAAGTAGCAGCAGTAAACTAATGCTTATCCTCATACTTTTTGCATTCATTTGATAAATGCATTTCAATCTGATCACTGAGTACCTTTAGAAACATTAAACACTGGAATATCACGTATCTAAAACTAAACATAAAACTTGAAACCAATCTATGTCGCTAATGAGAAAAATTGTGACTGAAAATTTTTTGCATTATGTGATAGAATAACTGCTTTGATTTAGGCATGAAGGGTTGAGATCTCATAAACATGTTTAACCCCGCCGCATTTTTGCGCCTGTCCCAAGTCAGGAGCCTCTGGCCTTTGTTAGTCTTGTATTATTTTTACTTTTAGTTTCTTGTGTATAATTTGGAGTTTAGTATGACGTCCATTATCACTGAACTAGTATATATATTTGTTTAGTGGCCAGCTTAAGGACGCCTCCGGGTGCGGGAATTTCTCGCTGCATTGAAGACCTATTGGTGACCTTCTGTTGTTGTCTGTTCTGTGGTCGGGTTGTTGTCTCTTTGACACATTCCCCATTTCCATTCTCAATTTTATTATAAATAGAAAGAATATCACTTTTCGTTTCTGCTCTCTCTTTTTTATTGTTCAATGAAGAGTAATAAAAAAACAACCGGAAATAACCAAAATAACAAAGAAAAGAAAGGTTTATAAAATGAAATAAAAAGAAGACATCAGTATGCTTTTATGTACCGTTTAAGTAAATGAATTTAACAGTCAGGGGGAAAAGTTGACGAAGTAATGCCCCTCGCATCCACTAGGTGCTGAATTTTAATGCTTGAACATCATTTATTTGTTTATTTTCCCAGTATCCTGTGTTTCTAAGTCACATATGACGTCCCACACATTACATTATACATAGATAGGATACTATAGATGTTGACTGAATAAATGTAAGAATGCTCCATGTATATTTTTAGAAAAAATTGACAAACAGTAAATGAACTTACACCTCTTTTTTGTGTTCCTAGTCGATGCAACTGTTTTTGGTCTCTCTAATTGTCTTCGGATTTCTAAACAATTTATATAACAATCGATCGAGAACGATAACACACATTTAAAAAAAACAGTCACCTGACCAATGGACAGATGTATTATCTAAGAAAGCCCTTATGCTGAGGACTTGCATGTAAAAGTCCTCTTAGGCAAAATGGGTCGCTCAACTTCATGTTCTAAACTACGAGTTTAAAAAATCAACGTTGATCTGTTAAAAGTTCTGTAAGAATCCATGATAACTAAAAGGTTATTGTTCTTAAATGAATTTACCATGAGGAATTTGTCCCGTTACAATAGAAAACATATGTTGTTGAGAGCTTTAAGCAATAAAATTTCCACAAAGCAACATAGGATATCTAAAAGGTTCAGATTTGTCAGTCATATCGTTTAAAAGTAACATATGATATATCAGTAAAGGAGATTTTTCTATGATTTTATGTGCCATTATATTTTTTTAGCAAATAATGTATTTTCGATATTATAAATGTGTCAACTTAACTAAAAGGATTTTGCCGTTATTACGGTCATATTTCTAAATAGGTTGTTCGAGGACAATTGAACTTAACTGCACAATATAACTGGTTTTTGAATAACGTTACCACGGCGCATACATGTATACAATATGAATAAAAGGAGAGACGTGGTGTATATGTCAATAACACAGCAACCCAGCAACAACAACATTAAATCGAAAACAATCACAAAGAGATCAACATACGGTCTTGAATTAATATGAAACAGGTGTTGTCTTTAAAAGAGGACGAAGTCCCGTACGTACGTATTATTTCCGTGATCATTTTTCTGATTTAATCTGATCTATACAAATTAGCCTGAAATCGTATGCTATACAACAAGGCCGTCTCCGTCGACAGCGTGAATGCGTAAGTACAACTGTTGTAAAAAAGTTAAAGATTTTGGATTCACTCGTTTAATATTTTTTTATATTGATTTTCCTACTGTTTTCTGGACTTATAGTCCTCTATAAACTTAACAAGTGTCTACTCAGATAGAATCGATGTCAATGAATGAATTCAACAGAAACCATCAAAGATATGTCAGCAACACCGATTCCTTTATAAATAAAACATAAGTCAAAACAATGACAATCACCACTTAGTTTTGTGAATAATCTGCCCTGTCCTGTTTTATCCCCCTTCAATGGAATTCAGAAGTTAAAAACTCCGTAATTTAAAACACTTTTCAACAATATTGGTTCGGCACAGAGAAAAATAGCCACAAGATAACAACATTACACAACATCACATCAATGAACGCTCGCAGGTACTGAAAGTTTTTTTCTATAATAAAAGGAAACTGATGTTCGAAATTATGGTCTAACAGTTTGCATGCAGATTATTCTTCTTATGTATAACCTTTCGTTAAGAATGTATCTGCCATTTTGCAAATGGAAGAAATATCCATCAAACAGTAGAACAAAGATATTTCATGTTTATTTATTATCATTATATATTTTCTTTTGTAGTATTATTCTTTGGTATAAAGTGCATTGTACTTTTAAAACCTTAGTATTAAAGATACTGTTTTGTTTGGTCTTAATACAACGTTTTAGCAGGTTTCGTAGAAATTAATTACCATGCATGAAATCGATACATGCTGATAACTTAAAGTATTAAACATGTTGATTATGCAACAAAGATGCACCTTTAGTACAAACTAATTAAAATAAAATCGTATCCTCTAAGCTAATAGCAGAGTCAACGATACATTCGAGTGGTTTAAAACAAATACACTTAAATAGTAAATTATGTTTGGTTCATTTTTTGCTTGTCGGTTTTCTATTTTATAACGTCTTTACCGGTGCTGTATTAAAAATACCCATCAGCATCATTTGTCGATATACGGTCCTTAGAGACCAATTTTGCAGCTAAATTTTCATACCATACCTAACTTTCAATATATATTTTCTGTGACAATCAAAATTCTGTTTGCCTTGTGTGTCCCATTCCACCCAGTTTTCATTACATTTTCAATCACCCGTTTCATGATAGACGCCTAATATTCTTGATTGAGAACAATAAAGCATGCAGAATTGGCTTACTCTAAATATAAATTTACGAAAGCAGAATATATCATATCCTCAGAGATCAAATCAAAGACAAAATGCCCCAAAACAAGAGAGTTGAAAAAATAAAACCATCAGTATTTTTTTCTGAGATGAAGCTTTTATAATAGAATCTAAAATTATCTACCGTGCAGATGAACTTACTTTCGGATAGACGTGAATCTGTTGTTGCTTTTTTTTCAACAGTTTTATAATTGAACAACTAATTTCTTCTGAACTGGTACTTGATACAGAAACTTGATGATACAATTTTCCCTACTGGCATTTTTTTGGCATAATCTATATTGTAATTGTTATATCATTCTTTCTTCAGAAAGTGAACGAGGAGGAAATGAGAATACAACCATACTGCAGGGAACGTACGATGGATTAATTAACAAAAGGTCGTGTATATTTTTCAATCAGTGTTGCTCTAGAATTTTATGCAATAACATAGTACTTTTGAAAGGTGCTGAGGAATTTATACAATTACAGCTTTCAAATTTTGTTACTCTAATTTTAATGCAGAGAACGGCTTCAAACACTGGGAAATGTAACACCGGTATTTTAATTTAATTTATTACCACTCATCGTCTGGGTCGTTAAAACTGCTAGTGTATGTATCTCCCCAGCGCTTCAACACAGACCATGATTTGTAATAACGTACATTTTCATTGATTTTTAGTGATACTTTTTGTAATTTGTAAACAGGAATTATTTAACCCTCCGAAGCTCTTGAGTTCCGTACTGGTGTTTTGTTGGATTCTAGTTGCTTAGTCTTTAGTTTTTTTATGTGATGTATTTTGGACTGTTGATTGTATTTTTATCATTTTTCTTTTTGACCATGGTGTTGTTTGTATTTCTTGGATTATTTGGTTTTTGGTTGCCCGCTTGGAATCTTTTTACATAACTTAAGTTCCAACTGCATACGGCAAAGTTACTGTTATACGACTTTGGATATTTTCGGTCCCCTTTTTATACGCCCGTCAAAATTTTGACGGGACGTATTATGGTATACAAATGTCGTCTGTCCGTCTGTCCGTCTGTCTGTCCGGCGTAAACATGTCGCACCGTAACTTGAGAACGACTTATCCAAATTTCATGAAACTTAACATAGTTGTTTCTTATGATGGTCAAACGATCTGTATACTTTTTGGTGAAAATAAGATTAAAACTTTTTGAGTTACGGGACTTAGTAACTAAAACAGGTGTGTGTTCTTTTCACATGTCGCACCGTATCTCAAAAACAATTTATGATTATTGCTTAAAACTTTACACACTTCTTAGTTATATTAATCTTAAGATCTGTATACTTTTTGGTGATGATTCAAAATTCTATTTTAGAGATATTGAGTATTTTGTTAAAAAAGGGGGAGGGGTTTTTCACATGTCGCGCTGTATCTCAAAAACAGTTTATGATTATTGCTTTAAACTTTACACACTTCTTAGTTATATTAATCTTAAGATCTGTATACTTTTTGGTGATGATTCAAAATTTCATTTTTGAGTTATTGAGTATTTTGTAAAAAAAGGGGGAGGGGTTTTTCACATGTCGCGCCGTATCTCAAAAACGATTTATGATTATTGCTTAAAATTTTACACACTTCTTAGTTATATTAATCTAAAGATCTGTATACTTTTTGGTTTTGATTAAAAATTTTGTTTTTGAGATATTGATTTTTTTTTAAAAGGGGGGTTTTCACATGTCGCACCGTATCTCAAAAACGATTTATGATTATTGCTTAAAATTTTACACACTTCTTAGTTATATTAATCTAAAGATCTGTATACTTTTTGATTTTGATTCAAAATTTTATTTTAGAGATATTGAGTTTTTTGTAAAAAAAGGGGGTTTTCGCATGTCAGGCCATATGTCAGAAACTATCTATGATTATTGCATAAAAAATCACACACAAGACGACGGGCGTATCATGCGCTCATTGCGCAGCTGTTTATTGTTTGATAGCTTCCAATATATTTGTTAGTCTTTTGCTTAACATTTCATTTAGTCATGAGCGTTCCTGATGACACTTAATGCAGGAAAACGCGCCAAATGCATGCCTCTTTTGTTTCTCTTTAATCAAAAGTCTTTTCACATTGAATATACTAATACTAAGAATTAGCTACAAATACCCAAAAGACAATCTTACCTGCATTGTGTTCCAATACCTTACACCTTAATTGTATACGTCACTGGTTCTGTACTGGACATCTGGACAATTCACATTATACAGTGGACTGTGAACATAAAGAAACAAAAGAATAATCAATTACAATGTGTATCAAAGATACACGTGAAATAGATTTAAAATTAAAAAAAGACCATGTCTAAAATTAACCGTTGTTATACGAATGATTATATAGACACTATTGATAAAATACCTGTTAGTTTAAAAATATGTGTAAATGAACCTATGAAATGGAGATATTAAACTCAATATAGAAGAAAGTTAAATATATACTTATATCATCTCAATATATTTTCATTTTGTCTTTTTTTCAGAATAATACAAATTTGAAGATGAGCAATGCAAACAACACACACAATGGTGAAAAAAAAGAAAATCTGTTTTAAATACGAACCCCTTCACATCAAACTCAAGGGCAGAAATTGTTTTTTTTTGAGAGATTGGGAAGGGGGACCAAATAACACACTGCCATGGTATCCCTCCGATTATCAGGAAAATAACATTCGCTGAAGTATATAACCAGGCCGCTGATGTACTGGTCACCAAAGAACCTTTGACAATGAGCAAAATCCACACCGTATAGTAAGCTATCAAAGTTTCCACAATATATAACTATGGTAAAATTGCAACTCTTATTCTTAATTTCCGTCCTTCATGCTGATCGACATACCTTGCAGACCTACCTTTTTATTGCTCTCGTCCTGAGTATGTTTTACCCTTTAGTTGGTGGGTACATCAAGGTCAGTTTAGTCAATATTCGACACTTTGAATGAACTGAATGAAGTACATAACGTTTTCAATATATTCCGATTTATTTACAAATAATCCTGGGGAGGCTATCTTTCATTTAAACTTAATTATATGAAACGACAACTATGTGTTCTTGTAAGATATTTACTATTATTGTCCAATCTTATAAGATTTAAACGGATAAGTGTCTTCAAGCCAAACTTCATAAATAGCGATCATTGTTTCTTTCAAGTTGACGAGTGTTAAAAGACTATCATTCGCACCTTTTATTGCCATCGATTAAGTTGTAAACCGATAAACTCAGTAATCAAAGCTGGTTCTTAAAAATAAAGAAACATTTGAAGTAAATAAATTCAAGATTTAAAGCAATAAACATACAGATGATTCCATTCATTTCGAAACTCACGGGTCAAAATTATACATTTTGAGGAAAATGTTTAATTCGTTAATCAGATGTAAAAATAAGATGGTATGATTGTCAAAAAGAGAAGTATCCACTGGAGATCCAAGGACAAAGATACGAACAACTACTGGTCACCGTAGGGCCTTAGACAATGAACAAAACCCACACCATATAGTAATCTATAAAAGTCTCCGGGATATATACTTATATCATCTCAATATATTTTCGTTTTGTCTTTTTGCAGAATAATACAAAGTTAAAGATGAGCAATGCAAACAACACACACGATGGTCAAATAAAAAAACTATTTGGTCTAAATACGAACCCCTTCACATCCAACTCAAGGGCAGAAATTATTTTTTTGAGAGGGTGGGAAGGGGGACCAAATAACACCCTGCCATGGTATCCCTCCCATTATCAAGAAAAATAACATTCGCTGTAGTATATAATATAAAGCTACGTCCATTATGAATAAGGTATCAATGTTAAATATAATTCTTTCTGGGGTTTCAAATTAACTCCATACAACTGTCAATAAATATCTATTTTGTTATTACTTAGGGACTTTCAACCACAGTTTATTAAATGATATTTTTGTTCTGTTTTATAGTTGTGTAAATCGTATTAGTGTTATTATTTACGAATGTATTGTAAATATTCCCTTGTTCCTTCCTGATATCACAGTTTTATATATCTTCGTAACATTATATTTGTTGGTTAGTATATGGTACGATAATGCATAATCTAACAAGTATACCAACTTATTTTCGCGGATACTTTATTTTGCGTTTAGCCCTTTCTAGTCCACTTCACGCCGATTCAATTTCGCGATTTTTAAATGTATTGGATGTAGTTTAATAAGAAAGTTTTACGTTCTGGAATAAATGTGTATATGGACTTTGTTATTTTATAATATACATGTACCTTAAAGTTTAGTATGTTGTTTTCTATCCTTACCAATGTTTGGCACGCTTTTAGAAGATGAATACTCAGTTTGGACTTCCTTTGTTTGGGACATACATTTGTAGTTTTGAATGATTAAATTAGGAGAAATTCGTTTGAATGAAATGACGAAAACAATAATGATAATTTGCTGAGGAGATCAATGTTCTTTCGTCTTAAGATTGTCTTCAACGTAACCAAATTTATCCCATTGAAACGCAATACAAAATTTAATAATAATGATCATGTAGGATTCCCATTATCCAGATTATCTTCAAATAAGTCGCTTATTTTTCAAATTGAATAAGAATTTAACTGTGAAATGATGTAACGTTCTGTATGTTCTGAAGGTTAATTGATCGTTTTTATGTAAATTTCGTTTACTTCTCAAATCTGTAACCTACAAATTCAATAATGATTTTCTGCCAGAAGGGAATTGTCTCCTGAAAATGTGAAATTATCAATGATTTACTGTCGAATTTATCCTCGATGAAATAAATGACCGTGGGTCAATTCATTTCCGGATCGGGACTCTTAAATAAGTCAAAATCCCAAGTCACTACAGCCCCATCAAACTGTTGACTCAGAGAAAAATATCATTATAGAAAAATAATCAAAGCACCAATTTTCCTGTTGTAAACTCGTCAAATCAGTCATCCAAGATAAGGAAATATAACAAAACATCATATTTGTTCAAATGCAACATATTGGCACATACTTAAAAATTGAACTGCTACAAAATTGCATGGTTAACAACAGAGAAAGTAGTTTAAATAGTTCAAACATGATTGATTTACATTAGACAAAATTTCTCACGAAATACTAGGAAAATATTTTATGAACATCTACATCCGCTGCTTTGACAATGAAGCTTTATACTAATATTTCCGAGAAAAAAATTGACTTGCATTTCTTTAAGTGGCACTGAATTATTTTTCTTCTTAAAATCCTCACTCTAATATATACATAAAGCAAATTCCTTTATCGGTATTATAGAGGATTGGTTATGCAACACATTTGCGTCACAGACAGTATTATATATATATGAGTGCCATTTCGGGAGAAAAACGGTAAATTAATGTTTAAACGCAGCACCTCTGAAATATTAAAATCACTGTGTTAGTTCAGTTATATATACTCTATTATTAATTATGACAAACAAGTTCTAGTAACAAAAACAACATGATAATGATATCAATACAGGGAAGAAGAAACGGTTAACTTCTACACGTATTTTGCTTTTGGTTTTTTGTTGTTGGAATGCTATCTCTTTGACGCATCTTTTTCACATGTTTTATTCATATCGTTACAGTTGAAAATCAAAGTAATGTTGTAGATAGGAGTGTTGGAATAAACAATCGCAATGTTAATTGAGGTTGCACTTTGTAAATACAGCTGTTTCTCAAACCACGCCTCTTTATTCATATATTCATAGATAATTAATTTTGTTTACATACTGCTTCCCAGTTATGATCTCTAGGTTTCATCTCATACAGACATAACTTGGGAATGTTACCAGTAAATATACATATGCATATTGTCTACACTGTAAATATACCTGACGCCTGACGCGTCCGGACGCGTTCAAAATTTGTACACCGAATGTTCAATATTTTAACGTCATATGTTCATGCTTAGAGACGTGTTCAAAGTCTTAACGTTTGTGTTAAAAATATTAACAATTGTGTTCAGACGCAGTGAACACCGGTGTTCAAATTCTGATCTAAAAAAGAAGATAGTCGTTTGTCCGACTTTCTATCCTTCCAATTGGCAAATTCAAAATAAATTCTTTAAAAATATGAATGTATATGCAGGATGATGATCTTGTGAATTTTTGGCTAATATTTTAGTAATTGTGAAATATTAAACTTCAAGCTGGCATATATGTATAGTTTATGAATTTATTTTATTATTTATTTATATACATACTAGTTTTACTAATAAGTGACATAATTATGCATATCAATGAGGCCTGTTATGATAATATCGTAATAAAATATGTCGATATTTATCTTATTTCATGATCCGTTCATTTTATTAACATTACATGTTCAATCAGTGTTCAAATCGCTCGAAATTTTGAACACCTCGTGTTAAAAAATATACCAGGATACCAAATACCGGAAACAGATATCGGCTGCCGATTCAGGCGGTTAAACGAAGAATGGATACACATAAGAAAGAGAACTGGAGAAGGACTTCTATCCCATATGAACACGAAAGAAGTAAGTAACAAGTTAGAATAATCTCCATAGGTAGTTCGATGGCTTCCTTGTTATTTTCTCATGCAAGATATATATTTGTCAAATATTCATAACTGTTATATCCAAATTTTCAATATTCAACATAAAAGACGAACTAAAAAACGGGCTTTAGATATAAGCGTAAATAACTGTCAGCTTTGTTCTGATGATTTCCTAAACTGTAAATAACCAGTCTGTCTGTTATACAGAATAAATAATGATTTTCGACATCCACATACATTAGCTAAACACTAAGTGTTAAGAACTCTAACATCAAGTGTTCAAAAATGAAACACAAAGGCATTAAAAACTGAACACCTCACATTCAATTGATGAACACTAAATGTTAAGAACTCTAACATCAAGTGTTCAAAAATGAAACACAAAGGCATTAAAAACTGAACACCACACATTCAATTGATGAACAATAGTGCAAACATTTGGAACACCATTTTTTGACTTAGAAAATGCATTCCTTTTTTTTTTTTATTTGCAGGAATCGTTAGATTAAAATGTCTGAATTAGGAACCGGTAGCCAATAATCCCAAAAGGTCATTTCTGGATGCTATAAAGTGGAACACCATTTTTGACTTAGAAAATGCATTCCTTTTTTTTATTTGCAGGAATCGTTAGATTAAAATGTCTGAATTAGGAACCGGTAGCCAATAATCCCAAAAAGGTCATTTCTGGATGCTATAAAGTGGTGGAAATAAGAAAGATGTCAAAAAAAGGTATGACAATATATGTATATTAATAGCTTATGTGGGTGTATCATTTCTATCTGGTCAACAACCTGAGGTCAAAAAATCGACTTTTGTAATTTATAATGTCAAAACTTGCATTTCATTGCCATAGAATATCAATTTGAACTCTAGTATATATCGACATTAAAGCATAACAAGCATTGCATAATTTGATGCTTTATGAAAAACTCTCTTCTATTAATTTAAAATTTTATTTTGCAGGATATATAGGCTCATAGACATTGCTTGTTGTGGAGGATTTTGACATTGGAAGTTGATAACAGCACATAAAATGCCACCCAGTTGATAGCTTTAAGTGAAGATGCACTGAAAAGTGGAGCGTACATTGTATGTGATCGTACAAGAACTGTTGGAATTTGCAAACTTTTCAACTTTCATTGTGACAAATACCTATATCACTAACTTATCACATTGACATGCTTTTTTGGTTAGGATACAAATGATGTAGCAACTATCTAGTCATGTAGGGGAAATCATTATTTATGATATATATTTAAGTCAGTTTAAAAACATTATGTATGCAATTTCATTGACTGTTACTTGTGATATCATAAGGTATCTGGTGTACTTTTCTTACATATAATATGCTCATTTGATTACATAAAGAATTACTTGTTAAAATATGTTTTATTGTTATATTTTGCCTGATTGAATACAGTTTTTATATCAGTTTAATTAAGCTGAGTACATGTACTTATGGAAAATTATGTACGCTTGAAAATAGAACATGTTCCACATTTGAACACCATCACTTTGAACACTTATGTCAACTGTTCTGAAAGTTAACGTCTGGTGTTCTGAATCTTAACACTTTGGCTTTAAACATGTTCTATGTGTTCAAAAAGTGTTACATGGCTGTTGAACGCGTCGACGTATTAAGATTTTGAACATTCGGACACTTTAAATCGTTGAACACTAAGTGTTAAGATCTCTAACATCAAGTGTTCAAAAATGAAACACAAAGGCATTAAAAACTGAACACCACACATTCAATTGATGAACACTAGTGTAAACATTTGGAACACCATTACACGTTCAAAAAGTGTTACAAAAAAGCGTTCAAGCAGTGTTCTATTTATTAACACTTAGATTTACAGTGTATATAGAAATCTGTGGTAATCCTACAGTCAAGGTAGGGATAGTTAAGAAATTTAGTGTTAGTTTAAACTCTTAGAAGTTCGGGGCATATAAACGTTGAAAATATGCCGCATAGCCCTATATTTTAACCTTTGAAAAAATTGTAGTGCATATGAACTTTCCATTCTAGGATATGATTTTTTCAAAACTTCATAGTAAAAGTGGTACAGTTTTAGCCGTAAAGGAGTTCCTATGGGAAATTGCATTGTCAATATTTACAGAAATGCAACCTATAAACAAATATACCAACAAAAACAACAACAACACAGAAATTAACGAAATTTGGTTTATCTCACAGATTTTAAAGCAATTAACTCAAATATGAAGTTTTATAAATATTTCATGAAGATTGAGAAAATCCTGGCAGCTTTAACTATGATGACTCAGCATAAATTCACAGTTTACAGTATGCACAGTTTACTTTAAGCCCTGAATGCAAAATAAATTCATAATATATGCATATTTGTAAGTTAAATTGTTTAGAAGTGCTTATATTTACTCTTCGCAGTCATTGAAACTCATAGATCCTTCCTGAATATTATTGGTGGGGTGTTTTTAATCCTGTCGATAACCCAAAAGTAAGCCGTAAGAACATGTCGTATGATTGCAAATGAAACAACTCCCCAGCAGAGACCAAATGACGTAGAAGGTAAGCAACTATAATTCACCGTACGGCCTTTATAATCAACAAGCGAAACCCATATCGAAAAGCAAGTTATAAAAGGCCCTAAAATGACAAATGTCAAACAGTTCAAACAAGTAAACCAACGGCCTGATTTATGTACAAAACAATGAATGAAAAACAAATATGATAAACAGCAAAAAACGACAAACACTGAATTACAGGCTCCTGACATGGGACAGGCACATACAGAATGTGGCGGGGTTAAACTTAATTGCGGGGCGCCAACTCTCTCCCTAACCTGGGACAGTGGTGTAACAGCACAACATAAGAACAAACTATACAAACCAGTTGAAAAGGACTTAACTCATCATATCGATACAAAGCACAAAAACAACTAACTAAAGACACAAGGTACAGACCTGAGAGTACTTGCAGTTACTAAAAGTTAGTTCAAAGCCAATAACAACTAATAAGAACATCATGTACCTAAGACTAAAGTATATTCTGACAAATGTCAGGATACACAAGCTGCATTATTAAATATGAAAAAAAAAAAATCAAATTTGTCTCATTATGGTGCAATATATTGATTCTTTGTTACGAGTAAATTCGATATTCCGTGTCTTGTAGCCTGCAGTTTGCTGCTTACAAGGAAACTACTGAAGAGGTAAAGATAAAGCCTTCCATTTATATTCTTACGGATGCAATCATGATTTTGTTGGCCGTTATAGAATATCTGTTGAACTGAGAATTACGGATATGTTCCATTTGTCATAACTACAGTCACATACTCTTTTCTTCATGATAAAGAAAGCAAAAGTAATTTTAATGATTCATAATTGCACGAATCAACTTTACATCAATAATTAAATTGAGAATGAAAATGGGGAATGTGTCAATAAGTTTACTTACATGTACATACACATGATAAGTTGATTAATAGATATAAGAAGATGTGGTATGAGTGCCAATGAGACAACTCTCCATCCAAGTCACAATTTGTAAAAGTAAACCATTATAGGTCAAAGTACGGCCTTCAACACGTAGCCTTGGCTCACACCGAACAGCAAACTATAAAGGGCCCCAAAATTGACTAGTGTAAAACCATTCAAACAGAAAACCAACGGTCTAATCTATATAAAAAAAACGAGAAACGAGAAACACTTATGAACCACATCAACAAACGACAACCACTGAACATCAGGTTCCTGACTAAGGACAGGTGCAAACAAATGCAGCAGGTTTTAACGTTTTAATAGGCGCCAACCTTCATCCTAACCTGAAACAATAGTGTAACATCACAACATAGAAAGACACAAGTTTAGATTCCGTATATGGTATATGCGGCCGATAATAGTTGATCAAGATGTACTCAATGAAAGCGACCGATAATAGTCGATCAAGGTGTACTCGATGAAAAGCGACCGATAATTATAGTCGATAGAGGTATACTTGATCAAGGCGACCAAAATGACTCGATCAATGTGCACTTGATGAAGGTATAAACTAACAAGCTGGTCACCGACGGACATAAACAATGACATAAGGATAATCATGAACGGACTACCAATAAATTAATAATTACATTTTTAAAATGTCATTGTGAATATAAAAAAAATCAATGTTCACTGGTTTCCCTTCTCTGAAGAGCTTTGTTGAACGTTTTGTTACTTTACATGGGTTTTTTTGAGTCGTACTAATTCATCTCTAAGCTAATACTTTACATTAATATTTTCATGGATGTATGGAAGTAGATGAAGCATCAGTTTTGTTTCCACATCATTTCTTTTTGATATTATTTTTAGTTTTAACGGACCGTCTAACGCAACTTTTGAAGGGAATCTTTTAAATACATTTATTTTAACCTCGATTAAAATTCTCATAAGAACTGTTCCTACCTTCTGTTAATATTCTTCAAGTTTCACGATTATAGACCAAACATGCTATGACCAAACAAAATATTCCATAACGCATCCGTAAAAGAATACAGCCATAATCCTTTTAATAACTTATTGTGTTCAAAGTCATGACATTGACACTGCAAAATGAATAGTTTGTCCTCAGAGCAGATACAAATACATTTATTAATTGTGTTGTGTTTCATGCTGAGTTTAGACATTAATATTACAAGATGATTGTAAAGCTACTACTCTCAAAGGCAACATTTAGTAATGAATATTTCAATAACCATGCAACTTGAACAGTGTTAATTGTATACGTTTACATCTATCCATGTGTGCAGTGTCATTCATATTGCAGACCAATTGCAATCTACGGAAAGTGAAAACCGAGAAAAGGTTGATTGGTGTATGTACCCTAATAAAACGGTTGATTTGTGATCCTACAATGAAAACTAATCAACCGTCCAATCGTTTCGCAAAGAACACTTATCGTCCATTTTATCGGATGCGTATTCACCGATCAACCATTTTCTGTGCATTGAACACTGGCCAATGAAATTGCTTGTGACTTGAACAACACAAGCATAAACAACATCTTTGATCTTTTACTATCATAATACCAACTAATGGAGTGGCAACTATAACATGTATGCTTGGAAATACATGTTCTGCTACATTGTACAATTATTTGCCTTCCATGCTGCGTAAGTAAACCTCAGAATATTTAAAAAAATGTTTTATGATATATTTCATTGGCAACAAATAAATAAAAACAAATATCAACTGGTCTTTAAATGATTACGTATGCAAATTCAAGAGGACAGCAAATATGTAGGTTGTCCAAAGTGGTGGATTCGGGGTGGGGGGATTTCAGAGTGTCATTAGAAAAGGAGGCTTTGGATAGAAGAAGAAATTCAAACATCTTGTCCTACGAATCCCTAACAGAGTTTTGCAAAGGTTTATTGACTGACAGAGAGCTTCAGATTTAACACCATTACACGTTCAAAAGTGTTACAAAAAGCGTTCAAGCAGTGTTCTATTTATTAACACTTAGATTTACAGTGTATATAGAAATCTGTGGTAATCCTACAGTCAAGGTAGGGATAGTTAAGAAATTTAGTGTTAGTTTAAACTCTTAGAAGTTCGGGGCATATAAACGTTGAAAATATGCCGCATAGCCCTATATTTTAACCTTTGAAAAAAATTGTAGTGCATATGAACTTTCCATTCTAGGATATGATTTTTTTCAAAACTTCATAGTAAAAGTGGTACAGTTTTAGCCGTAAAAGGAGTTCCTATGGGAAATTGCATTGTCAATATTTACAGAAATGCAACCTATATTGGGTGAAAAAAGAGAACATACAGAAATTAACGAAATTTGGTTTATCTCACAGATTTTAAAGCAATTAACTCAAATATGAAGTTTTATAAATATTTCATGAAGATTGAGAAAATCCTGGGCTTTAACTATGATGACTCAGCATAAATTCACAGTTTACAGTATGCACAGTTTACTTTAAGCCCTGAATGCAAAATAAATTCATAATATATGCATATTTGTGTTAAATTGTTTAGAAGTGCTTATATTTACTCTTCGCAGTCATTGAAACTCATAGATCCTTCCTGAATATTATTGGTGGGGTGTTTTGTCCTGTCGATAACCCAAAAGTAAGTCAGAACGCCTAAATCTGCTTTTTTGTCACTGCGGCATGAAAAATACAAGCTAGAAATACAAAAATATCTCAACAAAACTTACAATAGTGTGTTCTTTCCTGAATATGTACTAAATATTCCACATTGCTAGAAACAGCAGAATAATTTAGGAAATTTGAGGCCCCAGGGGCAAAAAACAGAGAAAATTGCCTACCCCCTGGGTCATAAAACAAATAATTTAACTTGTAAATGCTATGATTTTATGATTTTAAAGGTCTTTATATAGAAAACAATAACTGGGCTTGGAAGTTATGCAAAAATTAGATGTTATCAGTCATTTCTATAAAATTTTAAGTGAATTTATACATCAGACTGGTATCTGCATACATACAACTATTGCAAATATGGCTTTGTTTTAATACTTCTAGCTCATATATTAGCTGAATTATGTTAGATATATGGTAAGAGATGATACTGTTGTGACAAGAATTCTAAACTGACCATTTGACGCACAAATTGTGAACTTTCATTGACAAATAGGCATACAGTAAAATGTGGACTGGAGACACAGGCAGGATTTGATACTTTATATAATCTTGAATGTTGGAATGATTGACTGCTTAACATAACATTTACAGTATTCTGAAATGCTTTCAATATGTTATCAGAACAGTTTTAAACAGGTTCTAGGCATTTCATGTCAGAAAACATGCAAATAGGGTAGGCTGGCAATAATTAAAGTCTTGTTTTCAAATTCTTTAAAAAATTGAAACAGGGGAGGGGGTATCAAATGAACAGTTAAAGAAAACTTAGAGTTTATGCAGTGATTTCTTTAAGGCTATAATTCTGATAAATAAGTATTAATGTGAGAAATAGTGTTTTAGAGAGTTTTCTATTGAATAAATGTTTGTATAGGTTGCACTTTGTAAATACAGCTGTTTCTCAAACCAAGCCTCTTTGGGGAGATATAGAATATTCATAGATAATTAATTTTGTTTACATACTGGTTCCCAGTTATGATCTCTAGGTTTCATCTCATACAGACATAACTTGGGAATGTTACCAGTAAATATACATATGCATATTGTCTATATAGAAATCTGTGGTAATCCTACAGTGAAGGTAGGGATAGTTAAGAAATTTAGTGTTAGTTTAAACTCTTAGAAGTTCGGGGCATATAAACGTTGAAAATATGCCGCATAGCCCTATATTTTAACCTTTGAAAAAAATTGTAGTGCATATGAACTTTCCATTCTAGGATATGATTTTTTTTCAAAACTTCATAGTAAAAGTGGTACAGTTTTAGCCGTAAAAGGAGTTCCTATGGGAAATTGCATTGTCAATATTTACAGAAATGCAACCTTGACCCCCCTAAACAAATATACCAACAAAAACAACAACAACAACAACAAAAACAACAGGAAGCACATTGTTTACAACTGACAAATATCATGTTTTTGTCTCCAGTAAACATGTTACTTACTTGCTCACAAACTAGCAGAAGAAAATCAACACTTAACAAATAAATATAGCATGACCAACACAGTTTGGCAGCTGATTTTCTTTATAAACTCTATGACATGAAGTAGTTTATCTTAACAGCTGATACAAATTAATTGTTTATCCTTTATGTTTCCATTACCACCTCAAATATTATACACAAATTCCTATTGTTGCAAAGATTTTTGTGTTGAAACGCAAGGAATGTTTATTTTATATATACCTACTAAACTAGTCGAACATTGAACTGCGCTATGAAGTACTATGTGAAGAAAAAAAAAACCTTTTCTATTGTCACTTTCGCTGGTTATTTACTATTTCCAAAATATACCATCATAATTAATTTGGCTGACTCTACAGAATAATCCAAAGAAACAATATAAAAATAAGAACATGTCGTATGATTGCAAATGAAACAACTCCCCAGCAGAGACCAAATGACGTAGAAGGTAAGCAACTATAATTCACCGTACGGCCTTTATAATCAACAAGCGAAACCCATATCGAAAAGCAAGTTATAAAAGGCCCTAAAATGACAAATGTCAAACAGTTCAAACAAGTAAACCAACGGCCTGATTTATGTACAAAACAATGAATGAAAAACAAATATGATAAACAGCAAAAAACGACAAACACTGAATTACAGGCTCCTGACATGGGACAGGCACATACAGAATGTGGCGGGTTAAACTTAATTGCGGGCGCCAACTCTCTCCCTAACCTGGGACAGTGGTGTAACAGCACAACATAAGAACAAACTATACAAACCAGTTGAAAAGGACTTAACTCATCATATCGATACAAAGCACAAAACAACTAACTAAAGACACAAGGTACAGACCTGAGAGTACTTGCAGTTACTAAAAGTTAGTTCAAAGCCAATAACAACTAATAAGAACATCATGTACCTAAGACTAAAGTATATTCTGACAAATGTCAGGATACACAAGCTGCATTATTAAATATGAAAAAAAAAAAATCAAATTTGTCTCATTATGGTGCAATATATTGATTCTTTGTTACGAGTAAATTCGATATTCCGTGTCTTGTAGCCTGCAGTTTGCTGCTTACAAGGAAACTACTGAAGAGGTAAAGATAAAGCCTTCCATTTATATTCTTACGGATGCAATCATGATTTTGTTGGCCGTTATAGAATATCTGTTGAACTGAGAATTACGGATATGTTCCATTTGTCATAACTACAGTCACATACTCTTTTCTTCATGATAAAGAAAGCAAAAGTAATTTTAATGATTCATAATTGCACGAATCAACTTTACATCAATAATTAAATTGAGAATGAAAATGGGGAATGTGTCAATAAGTTTACTTACATGTACATACACATGATAAGTTGATTAATAGATATAAGAAGATGTGGTATGAGTGCCAATGAGACAACTCTCCATCCAAGTCACAATTTGTAAAAGTAAACCATTATAGGTCAAAGTACGGCCTTCAACACGTAGCCTTGGCTCACACCGAACAGCAAACTATAAAGGGCCCCCAAAATTGACTAGTGTAAAACCATTCAAACAGAAAAACCAACGGTCTAATCTATATAAAAAAAAACGAGAAACACTTATGAACCACATCAACAAACGACAACCACTGAACATCAGGTTCCTGACTAAGGACAGGTGCAAACAAATGCAGCGGGTTTTAACGTTTTAATAGGCGCCAACCTTCATCCTAACCTGAAACAATAGTGTAACATCACAACATAGAAAGACACAAGTTTAGATTCCGTATATGCGGCCGATAATAGTTGATCAAGATGTACTCAATGAAAGCGACCGATAATAGTCGATCAAGGTGTACTCGATGAAAAGCGACCGATAATTATAGTCGATAGAGGTATACTTGATCAAGGCGACCAAAATGACTCGATCAATGTGCACTTGATGAAGGTATAAACTAACAAGCTGGTCACCGACGGACATAAACAATGACATAAGGATAATCATGAACGGACTACCAATAAATTAATAATTACATTTTAAAATGTCATTGTGAATATAAAAAATCAATGTTCACTGGTTTCCTTCTCTGAAGAGCTTTGTTGAACGTTTTGTTACTTTACATGGGTTTTTGAGTCGTACTAATTCATCTCTAAGCTAATACTTTACATTAATATTTTCATGGATGTATGGAAGTAGATGAAGCATCAGTTTTGTTTCCACATCATTTCTTTTTGATATTATTTTTAGTTTTAACGGACCGTCTAACGCAACTTTTGAAGGGAATCTTTTAAATACATTTATTTTAACCTCGATTAAAATTCTCATAAGAACTGTTCCTACCTTCTGTTAATATTCTTCAAGTTTCACGATTATAGACCAAACATGCTATGACCAAACAAAATATTCCATAACGCATCCGTAAAAGAATACAGCCATAATCCTTTTAATAACTTATTGTGTTCAAAGTCATGACATTGACACTGCAAAATGAATAGTTTGTCCTCAGAGCAGATACAAATACATTTATTAATTGTGTTGTGTTTCATGCTGAGTTTAGACATTAATATTACAAGATGATTGTAAAGCTACTACTCTCAAAGGCAACATTTAGTAATGAATATTTCAATAACCATGCAACTTGAACAGTGTTAATTGTATACGTTTACATCTATCCATGTGTGCAGTGTCATTCATATTGCAGACCAATTGCAATCTACGGAAAGTGAAAACCGAGAAAAGGTTGATTGGTGTATGTACCCTAATAAAACGGTTGATTTGTGATCCTACAATGAAAACTAATCAACCGTCCAATCGTTTCGCAAAGAACACTTATCGTCCATTTTATCGGATGCGTATTCACCGATCAACCATTTTCTGTGCATTGAACACTGGCCAATGAAATTGCTTGTGACTTGAACAACACAAGCATAAACAACATCTTTGATCTTTTACTATCATAATACCAACTAATGGAGTGGCAACTATAACATGTATGCTTGGAAATACATGTTCTGCTACACATTGTACAATTATTTGCCTTCCATGCTGCGTAAGTAAACCTCAGAATATTTAAAAAAAATGTTTTATGATATATTTCATTGGCAACAAATAAATAAAAACAAATATCAACTGGTCTTTAAATGATTACGTATGCAAATTCAAGAGGACAGCAAATATGTAGGTTGTCCAAAGTGGTGGATTCGGGGGTGGGGGATTTCAGAGTGTCATTAGAAAAGGAGGCTTTGGATAGAAGAAGAAATTCAAACATCTTGTCCTACGAATCCCTAACAGAGTTTTGCAAAGGTTTATTGACTGACAGAGAGCTTCAGATTTAACGTCCAAAATTCCGACCGGATGTAGTAGATGCTTTTTTATACACAGCAACTCCTTCCTTTTTCTTTTTGCATATATCTAACTGCCGGACGGACAACACGAAACAAATAAAAAAGTTTGTATGGTTAAGAATAACGGTAGCAAATTAAGTGACAATGGAATCATAGTACACACAGAATATTCAAATTAATAAACCTACAACTTAAATTGAGGTAACAACAAAGTTATTTGGATTAGAATAGATTCGTATATAATTAACACATAGAAGAGAAGGTGATATCGTCGATTGTTACCCCGAGAAAAAACCATTATCAACCAATGCGAAAATATAGTAGATCTGCTTTATCACCTTCTTAGATGTGTTTTATTCAATTTATTCTATTGAATATTCTGTATTACTGGTTAATAGTAGAATATGGTAAATGTTAATCCGGTATCAATGATGAATTTATTTACCTACTAAGCCATGTTTTAGAGTAGAATGGCACCCTCGTATCACAACCTATTTCCGGCTTTATAATAGGATTTATCGCAAATTATAGCGTTGTGATTGGTTAAACGCCGTCACGTGGTGATCCCCTATGGATCCGTAGTGGGTTAGTAAATTTCATAGGGGTTCATGACGTCACGTCTACTGTTAATGGTGACGTCATCTATTGATGTTGTTGTATTTCATTTTTTATTTTTCTACAAAACGCGGCAAGAAAGTCCCGTGTGCGATAAATTCGTTATACGGTTCACTACTGACCCCCTACGGACCATAGAGGGTGAGTAAAATCCATAGGAGATTCGGCCTTCGGCCTCACCCCCAGTGGATTTTACTAACACTCTGTGGATCCGTAGGGGGTCAGTAGCGAACCATATAACTTATAATATGTTCCGGATTGGCATTATAAAGTATTATATTTGCTATAGTGACAGCAGATTTTGTAATCGTGTACAGCAGATTTTGATCTGCGATTTCTATACCGATAGCCGGGTACTAGGGTGTGCGTATTAACCAATAAAAACCGACATTATAACATAAGGTATAATACATATTGTATTGTCTAATCAAGGGCCCACAAGAGTCATACACCATAGCTAACAGTAATGAATATATAGTACTTCATTAACACATATAAAAACAAATACAGTAAACTATAAAAATGATAAACATAAATAGAAAGAATATGATATTTTTCTATATCAGATTCAACAGTGACCATACGAGTATTGCAATATAAAAAATGTCATAACAAAAATACTGAACTCCAACTAATTGATGCCCAGTCCTTCTAGAGGTTGTCAATCGGATACCAATGGTAGATACTAGACAGCTCAGATCAGCGATAATACCATAATAAGGAAGTAAATATATGTATCTTAACTTGCATGTGTTTATAATCTAGGAGGAAACACACATTAAACGATCACTTAAGACCTCCTCGTATCTGAACAGCAAATACAAGACCAGAATGACTGTGCAGGAGAATGAAACTATGATTTTATTGTTTCATTTTTGGAAATAAACTGAGCAATACACGAAAGAAAAGGATAACTTCACCGTCTTTTTATCAAATTAATATGTAGCGCTCTCATAGATTTGTAGAATTTGCACCACTTTTACAGTTTAACACAAATAAATTGGTTCAGTC
The DNA here is from genome assembly GCA_017311375.1 of Mytilus coruscus. NCBI lineage: Eukaryota > Metazoa > Mollusca > Bivalvia > Mytilida > Mytilidae > Mytilus > Mytilus coruscus. The sequence goes on from CM029595.1 coordinate 117,263,491, forward strand.
AAGTGCATGTTTGGTACAATAGAACGTTAAATGAATCTCATCTTCAAATTTGTTTAATACGCACGTCGAATAGATATGGATCTGGGTGGGCATAACTAGGTATCTATCATGTTCTATCTTAAGTTTGTGTGCCGAAAAAAGAAATCTTGAAATACTTTTCTTATACTACGAAATACTTTATATACCATGTATTTCTCAAAAATAAATTTGTTTTTAATAGGATATATGTTTACTAAGCTTGCCCTGAAGCATTCAAATATCTTTTTCTTACTCTCAAATGTTCACATGTTCAATCCCAATTTTCTTAAAACCATAGCTTCCAATACTACTTTTATGTTGGAAATCTTAGGCATTTTATCATCAGCCTCGTGCCTTGACGACTGTCTGATGCTGAACATTTCTTTTGAACAGATATAGGTATCATTCAGCAGTGGAATGGATGTTCCTAACTTTTATAATCTATGACCAAATTTTAATATGCATTTAGCCATAGAGTGTCTGTATGCAATTTTGTTTTTCTTTGTTGACATAGTTGTTCGTTTATTATAGTGATTAAGATTACGACACAATGTTGACTGTTGTACTCCAATTTTTGACATTTTTACCTATTACGTCTGTTTGTTTTGCTCAAACATTGTTGTCGATATAATGGAATTCTATGCGACTGTCATACAAGTGAAAGGTTTAGCTAGCTATAAAACCAGGTTTGATCCACCATTTTCTACATAAGGTAATGCATGTACCAAGTCAGGAATATAACAGTTGTTATCCATTCGTTTGATTTGTTTGATTTGTTTGAGCTTTCGATTTTGCCATTTGATAAGGGAATTTCCGTTTTGAATTTTCCTTGGAGTTCGGTATTTTTTGTTATTTTACTGTTTAGCAATATTGAAATGTATAATAGATGAAACTTTCCAATCTCTAATAAAACTGCTATATTACTAAACTTTTAATATGTTCTTTGAATATGCTTTCACAGTTTTATGTGCATTTTTCTGAAATCAGGTTACCATATATCTTACCAAAAAAAAATCCATATCAGTTAGCGCTGCAAATGGATTAAAAGTACTCCAGACCTCACAACCATAAACAAAAATGGTTTGATAGTTTGATCATATACATGTACGTTTGTCTTTGCATTTGGATTGTGGGCAAATAAGTGTTTACACAACTTATGATAGCAATTAAGTGATTTTTGAAACAATTCCTTTTGACCCAAAGAAAAGGTACCAGTAGCACTAAAGTTTAAAACAAGTAAAAGTATTTATAGGTATGTACACAATTTGATAATAGATATAGGAAGATGTGGTGTGAGTGCCAATGAGACAACTCTCCATCCAAATAACAATTTATAAAAGTAAACCATTATAGGTCAATGTACGGCCTTCAACACGGAGCCTTGGCTCACACCGAACAACAAGCTATAAAGGGCCCCAAAAGTACTAGTGTAAAACCATTCAAACGGTAAAACCATCAAATAATTAAAAACAAGAATGTGTCCATAGTACACGGATGCCCCACTCGCACTTTCATTTTCTATGTTTAGTGGACCGTGAAATTGGGGTCAAAACTCTAATTTGGCATTAAAATTAGAAAGATCATATCATAGGGAACATGTGTACTAAGTTTCAAGTTGATTGGACTTCAACTTCATGAAAAACTACCTTGACCAAAATCTTTAACCTGAAGCGGGACAGACGGACGAACGGACGGACGGACGCACAGACCGAAAAACATAATGTCCCTCTTCTATTGTAGGTGGGGCATAAACATATTGTTATTATCCTTTAAGTTTACGATGCACTATTAGCCATGATGACAACAATGTTTTTATGGCATATGATAATGATTTCAAAAACAATCATTGAAAGAGTGCATAGAATAGGCAATGAACATTTATTCAAAACATTTTATAATTCAATGGGGTTTTAATTCACAAGAGGAGTGAAATTAATGCACGTGTTTACGAATGGTTTGCACTCCAAGATGATGATTACGTTGTAGAAAATTAGGTGAACGCGTGACAGTTAAGTATGAAAGAAAGTAAATGTGTGGTATATTAAACTTATAATCTTAACATAAGCAAAACTTAAACACACGTTTTAAAAATTTTTTGGATTCATTTCGAAATTTGGTATCCATAAAAGCATAGATGAACGGGTTCACAATGTTGTTGATTATGAACATATCCGATACAAACAACACACCTGATCTTTTCGCTGTTGACATTTCTCCCCAAAAATCCTTGTTTATTCCTTCAATAATAAGTACTGTTACCTTTGATATATAACAAAGTAAAAATATCGAGGTTATGACGAGAAACATAATTGTAATAGTATGGGTAATTCGAAGATTAGTTTTCTGTCGTCTTAGGGACCCACTCTGCTTGCAAATATTCCCCGTTGAGGTTTTTGCATCCTGCTTTGCATCAAAATTATCCGAACTATCCATAACGGTTGAAAGTTTTTGGTGTTTATCAGGTACGACCAATTGCAAATCTCCGCCAAGAAAGGCAGCATTCTTTTCGCTCGAATTTGTCTTTCCTTTCAAGTCTTCATCGTTTTGATGATGCTTGCCCTTAGGTCCATTAACTTTTAGCTGATAAAATATTGTATATGCGATTCTAGAGTATAAAATGATAAGTGTGGATGTTACACCAACAGCAAACGTCCCCAATGCAACGGAGTACACAATCCGGACTATTGTTTTACCATCTTTAACTCCTCCACAGTGCATTCCTATTAGTCCATAATCAGAGCTGTAAAAGGAATTCGTATCAAACACAAACGGTATAGGCAGTGCAAAAATAAATGAACACAAATTTGCAAGACACAATGAAACTCTTTTTAACGAAAGTGATATAGTTGATCTCAGCTGCTGACACACTTTCAAATATCGCTGAATTGCTATAATGAGCAGAATAGATATTGGAACAAAGGTAGTTATTCCCACAAAAAAAGTTGCTATCTTGCAGACTATGTTGTTTGAAAAAGTTACTTGATTTAAGCCTTCATAAATTTTAAAAGATCCAAGATATACACTTGCTATCATGTCGAACACAGCTAAAATTGGTATGAAATATCTTTCATCCGATAGGTTCTTTATTTGAAGTGCATAAACAAACAGAACAAGACCGTTTCCAAATATTCCAGTCATGATATAGATAGTAAGTACAATAATGTTTGGTATTAGACTTTTCACTATTTCAGCGTTCCATTCCAAAATTGTAATATTCATATTTATTCAGCTGAAAAAAAAATACCATAAACTTCTTGGAAATTTAAATATAAAGATTAAAATCATTTCTATGTCTTGTTCCTCATATAATGTTATATATGTGTATCTGCAAACATGGAATTTCCTTCTTTTAACAATATAGGGGAAATGAATCTTTTCACACAATAAAGAGGAAAGGAATTTTTATGCATACCACTTAATGACAATGAAGGGTTGAGTTTCCTGACCTAAAATGTTCACTTAGGAATATTTTAATAATTTTAAGTATTTTTTAAGCCGGTCACGGCTTTTCAAGATTTCCGTCAGAAACATTGTAAGGGGTTTGAAGTAAAATTAACAGTGTTTATAGGAAAGAAAAAAATCTGCACTGCCATTGTAATAAAACGAAGCTGATTAGAATAGAATAGATTTGAATATAAATAACAAATAGCTGAAAGGGTGATAAAGTAGATTGTTATCCCAAGAAAACATTATCAACCGATGCGAATATATAGTAAATATGTTCTATCACCTTCTTAGATATGTGTTTTTTTTTATTCATTATACTGAATGTTCTGTTATTATTGTCTTTTGAATTATGAATTTTTGCCAGTTCTAATACTGGTTGATACGAGATGGTAAATGTTAACCACTGAGCTATGTGTAGGAGGGAGTAGAATTGTACCCTCGTATCACACACTACCACCGACTATCACTACGGCATTTGAAATAGGATCTGTGTTCATTAAAACAATTATTTTTGCTATTGTGTACCGCAGAATTTGATCTGCTTTGCCTATATCGTCTGCAATACCGATAGTCGGTTACTAGGGTGTGCGTATAAACCAATAAAAAACCGGCATTTTAGCATGAGGTATAATAAATATTTTATTGTCTAATCAAGAGCCCACAAGAGTAAACACTATATTGATTTATTGATTGATTAATTTGTGTTTAACGACACTTTCAACATTATCATTCTAAATTGGAGCGGTAAGTTTTTATTGGTGGAGGAAGCCAGAGTGCCTGGAGAGAACCACCTACCTTCGGTAAAACTGACAATCCTAGTCAATTGAGATCGGAGTCGAGCGCACCTACCACGTGCGAAATTCAAACTTACAACCTCAGTGTTAACAGGCTAGTGATACAGTTGTTCGACTACTTAGACGCTCAGCCACCGATACCCCTCGTCATACACTATAGCTGATAGTAATAAATATATAGTACTTCATGTACATGTATTAATACAAATACAGAACATGGCACAAAAGATAAACATATATAGAAAGAATACGATATTTTTCTATAGCAGATTCAACAGTGACTATTAGAATTAGAGTATTGCAACACAAAAATGGCATAAAAAAAATGACGAACACCAACTAATTGATGCCCAGTCCTTCTAGAAGTCGGCAATAAGCAGGGATACCAGGTAGATACTCGACAGCTGAGATCAGCGACAATGCCATAACTCAGATAAACTAATCAAATATATGGATTGTATACAAATGTTAACTTACATGTGGTTTTAAAGTGATGGGGAAAACACATATTACACGACCACTTAACACCTCCTCGTATCTGAAGTGCAAATACAAGATCAGAATGAATTTGCAGCAGAATGAAAGTATGATTTTGTTGTTTTATTTTTGGAAATACATTGAGCAATACATGCAACAAAGTGACTAACCTCACAGTCCATCGACTAAATTTATTTGTAGCGCTCTCAAAGGTTTGTAAAATGTGCATAACTTTTACAGATCAACACAAATAAACTGGGTCGGTCATGTGCATGTTTGGTACACAACAATAGTAATGGAATCTCATTATCTAATTTGTGTAATGAGCACTGTGTGGTTATGATTAGGTACCTATCCTGTTCTGTTATAAGTTTGTGTGCCGAAAAAAGAAATCTTGAAATACTTTTATTGTGCTAAGAAATACTTAATATACTTAATATACACATGTATTTCTAAAAAATAAATTTGTTTTAATATGATATATGTTCTAAGCTTGCTCGAAATCATTCAAATAGCTTTTATTACACTCAAATGTGCACATGTTCTAACGCAATTTTCCTAAATCCTTAGCTTCCAATACTAGTTTTATGCTGGGGAAATCTGAGGCTTTTGAAAATTTCATCATCAGACTTGTGCTTTCACTACTGTCTGATGCTGAACATTTCTTTTGAACTGATATAGGTACCATTCAGCAGTGGAATGGATGTCCCTGACTTTAATCATCTATGACTAAATTTTAATATGCATTTAGCAATATTAAAATGTATAATAGATGAAACTTTCCAATCTCTAATAAAACTGCTACATTGTATATTAGACTTTTAATGTGTTATTTGAATATGCTTACACAGTTTTATGTGCATTTTTTTCGGAAATCAGGTTATCATATATCTTATTGAAAGAATGAAATCCGTTGCAATTCGCGCTGCAAATGGATTTAAAGTACTCCAGACCTCACAATCATAAATAAAAAGGGTTTGATTGTTTGATCATACACATTTGCGCTGGTTTTTACACAAGAATTGTTGGCAAATAAGTTTTTACACAACTTATGCTAGCATTTAAGTGATTTTTGACCCAAAGAAAAGATACCAGAAACACTAAAGTTTAAACCAAAATATTTATAGGTATGTACACAATTAAAAAATATTGTTATTATCCTTATCGTTTACGATGCACTATTAGCCATGATGACAACGATATCTTTATGGCATATGTTAATGGATTTCAAAAACAATCCTTGACAGAGTGCATACAATAAGCAATGAACATTTATTCAAAACATTTTATAATTGAATGGGGTTTTAATTCACAAGAAGAGGAGAGAAATTAATGCACGTGTTTACCAATGATTTATTTGTTTGCATTTTAAAATGATGATTACGTTATATAAAATTAGGTGAACGCGTGACATTTAAGTATGAAAGAGAGTATATGTGTGGTTTTTTAACTTAAAATCTTAACATAAGCAAAACTTAAATACACGTTTTAAAAATTTTTTGGATTCATTTCGAAATTTGGTATCCATAAAAGCATAAATGAACGGGTTCACAATGTTGTTGGTTATAAACATATCCGATACAAACAACACACCTGATCTTTTCGCTGTTGACATTTTCCCCCAAAAATCCTTGTTTATTCCTTCAATAATAAGTACTGTTACCTTTGATATATAACAAAGTAAAAATATCGAGGTTATGACGAGAAACATTATTGTTATATTATGGGTAATTCGACGATTAATTTTCTGTCTTCTTTGGGATCCACTCTGCTTGGCAATGTCCCCCGTCGAGGTTTTCATATCATGCTTTCCATCAAAATTTTTTGGAACATCGATAACGGTTGAAGGGTGTTGACGTTTTTCAGATCTGATAAATTGCAAATCTACACTAAGAGAAGTAGCACTTATTTCGCTCGAAATTGTCTTCCCTTCTAAGTCTTCATCATTTTGCGTATGTTTGCCTTTATCTCCATTAACTTTTAGCTGATGATATATTGTGTACGCGATTCTAGAGTATAAGATTATAAGTGTAGATGTTACAACAATAGCAAACGTCCCCAATACAATGGAGTATACAATCCGGACTATTGTTTTACCATCTTTAACTCCTCCACAGTGCATTCCTATTACACCATAATCAGAGCTGTAAAAGGGATTCGTGTCAAATACGAACGGTATAGGCAGTGCAATAAAAAATGAACATAAATTTGCGAGAACCAATGAAACTCTTTTTAACGAACGTTTCATAGAGGATTTCAGAGGATTACACACTTTCAAATATCGCTGAATTGCTATAATAAGCAGAATAAATATTGGAACGAAAGTAGTAAATCCAGCAAAAAACTCTGCCATCTTGCAGGCTATACTGTTTGAAAAAGTTACTTGATTTAGACACTCATAAATTGCAAAAGATCCAAGATATACAGCTGCTATCATGTCAAAAACAGCTAAAATTGGTATGAAATATCTTTCATCTGATAGGTTCTTCATACGAAGTGCATAAACGATCAAAACAAGACCGTTTCCAAATATTCCAGTCACGATATAAATAGAAAGTAAGACAATGTTTATTATAAGACTTTTCACTATTTCATCATTCCATTCAAAAGCAGTGATGTTCATGTTGATACAGAGGAATTTTTCCAGTCGTCAAAACCCCAACAATCTGCTTGAAATGTTAAAACATATACTTAAAATTATTTCTTTGTTTTGTTCCTTTTATACTGTGGTCGTTGTAAGAAAGAAGTTTTAGAAAGTATTTGTTTCATTTCATATTAAAGACAGTTAAGGAAATATTTGTGTTCAAGGTCGGTCAAAGTTAATCTTACTTTACTATCACCTTCCTTCTTTTATGTGAACTCGATTTGGGGTTTAAATTAGAATATTTGAATGTATGACTTATAGCTGACGCTATTGTCGTTGTCTGAAAATGAAGGAGTTAGAATTTAACTATTTACTGAGGTTCACCAGAGGATGCAACGGATTTATTTTATTTGGAAACATTTTCTTGTCAACTATTATTTGGGACAGTCGGTTTTGCAATTTTGTAACTAACAGTCTTGCAGACAAAAATATTTGCTCTTACGGTCCCGATGTGACGGAATGGCTACGACATTTTTAATTTAAAGTGTTAGACTAGGTATAGCCCACGTATTTTCGGAGGCATTTTAAATGACAATTTAGCACAAGCATTCGAAACAAAATGTATTTTATTTACTAGTATGATTAATCAGTCATGCCTATTTAATTTTCCCAAGAAGATCAATTTTATATAAAGAAGACAGCAATATTCTAACAGGAAACCGATTAGTCGAGAATCGTTTTGGTATTCGATACTCGGTTCTACCGAGCGATACTCGAATACTCGACATCCCTAGTATAAATATCTTAATTGTCCGTGTCGCTTTTTTTACACACACACACACACACACTCAAACTGACACACCCTTTTGCTTCGTCCAGTTTCTCTCTGAAATAACATGTACATTATTTCTCGAGAAATTATCAGGTTTTCATCAGTGGTAGATTAAGAAGGAACATGTTGAGCTTATGAAATTGTTATGGTTATGTAATGTGAAAATAGGGCCTCTTTTTTAAATTCTAAATTGGACACTATTAAAGTACTTATTATCCAATTCATTGAGATTCAAAGTTGAATTGTGACCCAGTTATTTCCCCCTTTATTCAGTACAAAATTATTTAAATGGAAGCGCAGATTTTTTTGATTTTTCAAATTTGACTTCAAAAGCAGGAGTAATGTATGGCACGACGGACGAGTTTGTTGACATCTGGGACATCTTTATATTGAGTTTGCAGCCCATATTCCTGTGTCTTTTCCATATTGCTTTTGCGTAGTGGAACAAACAACCTTTGAGTTCTGCGTTTGGAAAGACATGAGATACTACATTTCTTGATGCACATTCTAAGTCAAGGCTAACTCTGTCTGGATGATCTAACAGATTCTAATATCTTTCTACTATTGACTGATGCATGGTCTGGTAGGTGATTGTGTGGTTGGCCAATCTTTGAAGGTACATCATTTCTTGTGCATATTGTAGCCCTGCAATTTCTGTCTATGCACTTCAAAGAGATCAAAGTATCTCTTTTGTTGTTCTGGCGGTGTGTGTAGCCATTCCATATCAAATGCCTGCCTCCTCTACTGGTCTCTAGGAACTCAACATGTAGCATTGCTCCTGCCATGGTCGATTGAAAACTGATATACTTTAAGATGATGATGATGATGAGTTTTACCGTCCGGCTATCCTTCTGGATATTGCGGACTAATGTACATAGTTACAGATTGGGATCTGTCTGTCTTTTAGCTTTCATCTTACTCCTACTGCGGTGTTGTGGCTGGTAAGGAGTATTAGGCCGTTGTGCCAGGATGGTTGCTTTCATTGCCTCTTGAGATTCTATATTGAAGGGCGATGTATGCGGTGGTGTGGTCAGTAGGTCGGGGTCGTTGATGTCAAAACCTTCATCGAAGTCGATCCTACTGCGCTTGCCTCTGTCTGTTGTGGAGGTATAGTATATGAGGCGATGACATGCCTTGTTGGGGTTGTAAGGACTGGTGACAATATCCCTGTTTATGACGACTCCAACTGGTTCCCCTCTGTACTTAGTTGGTGTAAGTAGTTGACCAACTATCGTGTCTCTATCTTCGGTCTGAGTGTTGTGATCTGCGCTGGCCTCGGTGGTTTGTTGTTGTTCTGCAGCGGGTACAACGGCTGTTTTTGTGGCCATCCACTGGGCGTAACGGTAAGCGTTTCGTCTCCTGGTAGATGGTGGCTTGTTTTGCTTTTCAGGGCCGGCTCAGGTTTCCTGGATGTGGTATCTGAGATCCTAAAATGAAGCTATTTTTAATGTTTTAATGTCCCAAATAATAGTTGACAAGAAAATGTTTCCAAATAAAATAATTAGGGTTAGGGTTAGGGTTATATAAACCTATGATTGCGTTGGATAAAACCGCAATTTTCATACGTGTGCATGCAAAACAAATTTCTCGGTAGAGGGTCTAAATACAGCACAAACAACATTTTCCAAAACACCAAATGAGTGAAAAGTATATTATAACAATATATATATATATATATATATATATATATATATATATATATATATATATATATATATAAAAGTCTATAAAAGGACCAACCAGCAAATTTACTATGTACCGGATCGTCTAGAATAGACGATACTGTGCAGATGAGGAAAAATTATATAAGTCTAAAAATTTGCACAACGATACTAATATAAGATGGTATTATACGAAGATGTTGTTATTAAATCGTGTTGACAAATATCTCGGCTTAACAAATAGCCTTCTTCGGTGTCATTGCATCTTATATTAGTATCGTTGTGCAAATTTTTAGACTTATAGATATATATATATATATATAGATTCTACCACTGCATCGAGTGTAATACGATATATATCCACTCGAGACAGTTTAATTTTCAAATTTAAAACGCGAGGCTCGCCGAGCGTTTTAAATATTGAAAATTTAACTGTCGAGAGTGGATAAATATCGTATTACACGAGATTTGGTGGTGGAATCTGTTTCTCTAATGATTTTCAAACAATAAGCAGGCAAACTTATTCCTTCTTTTCGACTGATCTGCAAAATAATGTGTTCTTTCTATGTGACGTCATCAGGCATGGTCGCCTTTTTTCATGCCGTCACAATAAGAAATTCAGAGGAAAGCAAGAAAATTCGACGCCATAATTGGATTTTAACCAATGAAGAACTGAGATCAAACGGACCACACGTTGATTAAATTTTTTTATACAATGGGTGCAGAAAGGGATAAATTGACGAAGAATATAAATGTTTAAAAATCGTATCGACAAATAATTGGGTGAACAAATAGCCACTGAATGACACTGAAGAATGTTATTTCTTCCTCTGAAATATTTGTCAATACGATGAAAAATGATATAGCATAAATGTGAATATGAAATCGACCAACAACATAAGATAGCAACAAAATAAACATCCAGAGGTCAACACACAATCTTCTGTTTTATCATTGAATTCATTCATTAACAAAATTGAGACATTAAACCAAAACTGTCGTTAATATCGTTGAAATGCTTACAAGCCGAAATTTAGAATAAATTTAGATATCAATATTTTTATTGTGTGTTTTTTTCTTTAGTTTTGACGTAAATGTGTCATACCACCAAATCATAATACTTCACATCCTGTTTCGTACGATTTGGGGTCGAAAAAAATATTCCCTTGAATTTAACAGTTGAAGGAAATTAACCCTGTATGTTATTGCAGAAAAAAAGTTCTAAGTCATAAACATATATCTTGGGTGTTTCAAAGTACCATTCTTTTTTAATTTGGTGTTTCTATAAAATATTTTGGAAACTTGAGGTGACATGGTTACTAAAGCTTGTTAACAGCAAAAAAAAAAAAAAAAAAAGAAGGGGTGAAAATTTGATTGGTTTACTTCCGGTGATGGTTATTATCTTAAATGCAATGAAATGTTATGTGAAATTTTCACTGTTGTACTGGACAGGATAAAACTTTACTCATGCAAATATTTCTTTATTTGAAACAAAGATAAATCTGCACATTTTTTTTGGAAAAATACCAATTTAACAAAGACTAATAGTGAAAAAAGAATGGTGGTATTACGTATACTTCTATTTAGGAAGCTGCAAATACACCTTTGACCTTGTATGTACTCTCACTTTTTTTTTAAAATTTCATCCTATTTCACTGCAATATTGCAAACATGAAATATTCTGAGTGGATTGAGTCTAAAAAAAACATTTTAGGAAAAATTGCCTTGAAATAAGGCTCTACCTTGACTATTAGTAGGCAGAGCAAGCCATACACAGTCTTTTGGGGAGCTTTTTCTGACTTTTTCTACTTATTTCCTATATTAGGCTATAAAAGAAAACTTTTTTCCTAAATAATTCTTCAAGAAATATACAGTAATAAGTAAATGAAATGTTTTTTTTTTAAGTAGTAACAGCAAATTATTTACTAAAAGGGAACCATTATATGTCCCTCTCTGAAACGTGACGTAAACTTAAGTTTGATGTAAGGATTTATTAAAATCTCCATTGAGTCAGTAAACTTTTATATCAATAGTTAATTCAGCTTGAACACTTCTTACATTAATGTGATAGTTACCCCAAAATTTTGATATGTTAGCCTAAAAGTTAAAATTTGAGGAAATGAGAGGTATAAATGGACCAAAAGGACCTTATAATGAAAACAAAGAGGTACATTAGTGGTGTTACATCTTAGATTCATCTTTTGTATCATATTCACCTGTTTTATGCAGATGAGATGAATATTTGATCATTTATTAATGAATTTATTGGTCCACATTATATTCTATCATGATGCGGCGTGATTTGGATTTTTCGAAGAAATTATTCCAAATCGTTTAGATGTTGTCTTACATTATACTAAATTTCTCTCTAATTATGATAAACTTGACAGTTATGCTTGAAATAACCTGTATTTCAAAGCAAAAATATCACATTCAGTTTATTCAACAAAAATGTCTTGTGCATTAATAACAAATAATAGTACGCCACATCCGGTTTCATAAGGAAAAGGATCGAAAAAAATTCCTACTTTCCCAGTTGTAGGAAATTAACCTTGTATTTTATTGCAGAAACAAATTTCTGAGTCATAAACATATATCTTGGGTGTTTCAAAGTACCATTCTTTTGTAATTTGGTGTTTCTATAAAATATTTTGGAAACTTCAGGTGACATGATTACTAACAGCAAAAAAAAAAAAAAAAGGGGAGTGAAAATTTGATTGGTTTTCTTCCAGTGATGGTTATTATCTTATATGCAATGAAATGTTATGTGAAATTTTCATTGTAGTACTAGTCAGGATAAAACTTTAATCATGCAAAGTACACAAAGATAAATTCTGCACAAGTTTTTGAAAAAATGCCAATTGAACAAAGACTAATAGGGAAAAATAATGATGGTATTACTCTTAAAGAGTGGTAACGGAATTTGCACGCATCAATGAAGGTATATAAATTCTAGGAAAATTATTTCCTGATAAAGATTTGTTTTCTCCAATTTCAAGCTTTTGTTGGTTTGTAACTTCCTGATCTATAGATGCAAATCACTCAATCATAAACTTTTCAATATAAACCATTTCATTTATAAAAATCTAAGTACTGACTAAGAAAATCCCAGTCGTAAAAGATTGCAGGAATAGAGATCAAGATTATAACAACAACTGTATCAACTAAACAAAAACAAATGTGTTAATCTGCCTGCCCAATCCTGGGTAAATGGTAGCAGATAAAAAAAGACGGTAGAGAGGAGAGATTAACAAACGCGTTATTTGGCACTTAAAACTAGTTAATCAGTGAGATAAAACTCATAATCTTGTTTCTGCATGAAAGAAAAAATAGGAAAAACTAAGAAATCGGTTGCCAATTAGTCAACTTGATGTATAAAAAAATAGAATAAAAACCATTCATACCACTTACCGTTCAAACTAGCAATTGGGAGCATATCCTGGAACACAATATATGATCATTTTTTTTCCTAACTGATGTTTACAAAACATTAAAGATTCAATAACAATATAATATGCAATTACTTTTTGCCGGAAACAGGTGCGCGTTTAGCTTTATCTTGAATGATCAATAATCTTCTGAATCTTATATCTAGATAAGTACAAGGATTTGACATGTGAACATTGATTAATTTTCCTTAAAAATATCAGGAAAGTACCAATTGCCTCAGTGATTTGATTTCAAGGATTTTTCAATCAATACATCAATGTGTGTTTTCTACCAAGTATATTTTTGTGTTGTATTAACTAATGAGCATACACATGACTCTTTACATAGCAGTTAATTACATAAAAAAATAATTTCGTAAGGAATTACAGACAACATGTTGATTTCAATCTTCACGTCATTTTAAAAACAATATTCAAGTCATGCAAATTATAAATCAAGAAGTTATCGAGTTGATTCCTTGCACGCTGAAATCTTGGTTATGAATAAAACAACAGTTTGCATACAATATTCTAAACGCAGCGTCGTCCTGAAAATGCATGGAATATTTGCCTCTGGACGTTAATCAAGCGAACATCAATCAATTAATCTAAATGCAGCAAATAACAAAAACTTTATTTTATATAAAGAGGTTATATATATTTAAAAAGTTCACATTATAAAAAACATATGTTCTAAGTTTCAAGTTAAAATGACGACAACTTCATGGTAAGCTAATTTTAACCAAAAACTTAAACCTGATTCGGGCCGGACTAACGGACGGACGGACGGACAACTAGAAATCATGATACTCCCACCTCACCTACTGTCGTAGGCTAGACATAACTAGAGGCTCAAAAGAGCCTGTGTCGCTCACCTTGGTCTACGTGTATAGTCAACAAAGGACACTCCCCAACATTGTAGATGAGAATAGAATTCATGACAAAAATCTCTGTTCTGTTGATCTTGTATAGCTGATCATTTAGTCTGCTTAGTTTCTCTCTATCTTCTTTAGTTTTTGCTCAAAACACAAGAGAGGGTAAAAAATCCCCATTTAAGGGCAATCACTCTTAGAAGAGTGACAGTTTACGAACTATATCGGCAAAATTTGATTTGTTAGTAGATCTTGCCTTGCTGATCATTTTTGTGATTTAAATGTCTATTTATCTATTATAATTTTTATCATATAAGGCAAAACGTAAAAAAATTGTAAAAATCGTCATTAAAGGGCATTAACTCCAATAATGAGATGTTGGACGATTTCCTCCAATTGTCTTAATTGTAGATCTTGTCTTGCTAATCATTTTGGCTTATTTAAGTTTCTATCTATCTATTATAATTTTTGAGATATAGGGCAATAACGCAAAAAAATGGTAAAAATCGTCATCAAAGGATAATAACTGTAATAAGGAGTCGACTGACGATTTTGACTATCACACTTATTTGTAGAAATTGTCTTGCTGATCATTTTTGCATTTTAAAGTTTATCTCTATCTACTATAGTTTTCAAGATAATAGGCAAAGATGAACAAAAATGGTAAAATTTGTCATTTAAGGGCAATAACTCCTATAAGAAGTCGTCTGACAGTTTTGACGTATATGGGCAATTGGTAGAGCTCAACATTCTGAACATTTCATCTCATGTCATATTTTCTCTGTTAATAACGGTTTTCAAATAAAAGACAAAACTTGCATTTTACCCCCTATGTTCTATTTTTAACCATGTTGGCCATCTTGGTTGGCAAGCGGGGTCGTCGGACACATTTTCAAAACTAAATACCCCAATGATTGTGGCCAAGTTTGGTGAAATTTGGTCCGGTAGTTTCAGAGGAGAAGATTTTTGTAAAAGTTAACGAACAACGACGACAACGACGACGGACGCCGGACGCCGGACGCCGGAAGACGAACGAGTAAAGCTCACTTGGTTGGCCCTTTGGGCCAGGTTAGCTAAAAAAGTACACTTTTGTTGTAAATTTCTGCTTATAATTCGATAATCCTGCAGGTGCACTCCTCATATCCCCGAGCGATGGCATGTTAAAAAAAGTACTTACATTCAACAAGTACCAATCGCCAAATGAATATATGAAGAAAGAGTACATAAATGGTTGTCTTCAGAGGACGGATAATGATGTAAAAAAAAGATTCAATTTGCAACATGTTCATATAAGATAAGGAGATGTGGGATGATTGCCAATGAAACGACTATCCACCAGAGTCTATACTGACTTGTATGTAAGCAACTATATATAGGTCACTGTACGGCTTTCAAAATTGAGAGAGCCCATACCGTATACTCAGCTGTAAAATGTGCCTCCCGAAAAGTGCCTGTTTGAAACATGAACAATTAGTAGGGAAAGTAGTGTTGATGCAAATCTTTTGTTTGATAGTTTATGTTAACTATATTCAACATTTATCAAGGCTAAGGGGTTATTTAGAACTTCCTTGGAGTTCGGTTTTTTTGTGGTTTTACTTTTTAATATATATACACTAGAAATTTGTCACAGACTTGAGTTGAAATCTAGTGTCTTAATGTATTGCATCATTGGGTTGTCGTCACATGAACGTACACCCCACATTTCTTTTATTTATTAATATGTCAATAGTGAGGACCTACATTCCAGCAATTATAGATAAAAAATAATTCAAACAATGTTTCACACAAACTGTTTCCATCATATCTTGACATCTCGTTAAGTTTACAACAACATTTTTTAAACAAGGATATAAATGTTTCGACCAATTAAAGGTTATAAACAGCCGTAAGGATGAATTGTATAATTCAGCAAGGTCAATATTTTATCTATTATCATCATTATTGTATTTTCCCACTATTTTCTATTGATAGTGTAGGCGAATAATTTCTTTGTCAACGCCTCAGTTATAATGTCGAATATCATATTAATTTGAAAGCATGACTTGTCAATTTTGTTCCAACTAACCGGTTGGTCTCAAAGATTGTCTTTATCCAGTAGTTAACTTTTTATAGGCTTTATATACATGTTTCTATATTTGTTCTTAATCATTTTTAATCATTAACAATAAGCATGTATGTTAGATTGCATGTGTTGTTTGTGTGGATATTGTAATGAACTGTGATTTGTAATGATTTATATGCCCTTTCGTTAGGAATAAAGACATTTGATTTGATTTGATTTAATTTATACTAAATATAATCGCTCTTTTCAGCGGTTGCACAGCACTGTGTCGAAATCATGACAACTGAAAAGTAGGTAGTGCCAAAACACGCAATAAACAGCGCAGGGTGATGATTCACATCAGTTTTCTCTGTACCACTTTGCCGAAATCATTGTGAATCAGGAAATCACTGTCGATACTATAGTATATGGACTTTTGGTGTCATAACAATATGTATCATCAGCCTGCTCACATGAAATATCATAAACGCGTCATTTCTGTAATTTCCTGTTCATAACATATTCAAACAAAACTGTTTTGCTACCTTCAGGATTGATAGCCTGATGCACCTTTCGCAAAACTTACGTTTCGGATTGTTTTGGATTTCAATGCCCTTCAACTTTGTAATTGATTTGGCTTTTCTACGGCTTGATTCGGGTGCGACTGACGATGGAGTCTTATATAGACGAAATACACGTCAGAGGACTAATTTACAAGCCTGATATCTTTGATATCTATTTGACTACTGATTGGGTCGAAAACACTTTTGGAAGACGTTCGTCCTGAACGGTATCACCAGTCCTGTGCTGACATGAAATATCATAGATAATGTCATTTTCTGTAAACATAATGTTCATGAAATGATCAAATCATTTAAAATAATAAGGTTCTCTACTCGAATCATAAATCGCCTAAGCAATATTTGGCAAAAAACGCCCAACTGAATTATAAGCCTGGTATTTTTTTTATGATCTTACTACAAGCACTGGGTAGATACCACTGCTGATAAAATTTACGAGTTTTGAACATCAAAATACTAATAGACAAACTATTATCAAGATATCATCAATTTCATTCAAATATGCGGAAGTCCAAAACATATTAGTTATGTAAAAATGTAAAAATACTATTTATTATAAATATTATTACTAAAGCTTAAATATTATGTTTTACATGTCAGTGTTTCTGTGTATTCCTTTGTTTGAATGTTATTTCTTTAATATGACAATTAAACTTTATGCAACACTGTTCCATTTCTTCCTTTTACATTCTATTATTTATTTTCTTTAGCGACTTGGGTAAGAATTTTATATAGTTTTGCCGCTTTGTTCCAGCTTCTAAGCTTTTATCAAAAGTCGTTCATATGTTCTTTTACGTTGTTTTAAAGTATATTTAAATTTTTGGTTTCAGGTTTTCATCTATTTATATTTCTAAGAACACAGTCTGAAGATTTATAAAGATGTTTTTATATTTTTGTTCAATTTCAGTGAAGATGCTAACTTTCATACAAAACATAGGCAAATATTGAACACATGATTGTGATATAAAAGCTTTAAAATGATGAAGCTGTGTTAAAGTTTTGATAATGATGCATAATTGGTAGATGTGCCATTATGCTTTGAATTTGTAATGATGAATCTAAGGATATAAATTTCCAACAAAACGGGTCCGATTTTTGTATTTGGTGTACAATTCATTGTATTGCTTAACATTGATATAATAGCCTCTAGAAAATATATTTAATTCTATAAAATAAGTACATTTTGATGTTTAAGTTTATAATTTTTCAATGTAATATGTGATCATTTTATGTTAAAAGGGCATCAAGAATGATTTGTATTAGCATGTTATGTTTATACATACCTGGCTTTTATATATTTCGGTTTGAGTTTTCCTGATGAAGGTAAATACAAAAAATCACTTTGGACGCATGGAATATATAAAGGGTTATTTTAATTTACTAGCACAGGATCGAGACTACTGTTTGAGGACTGTTAGTCCCGATGGTATTAAGAGCTAAATTGTCAGTGCTTGAAATGATTAATAACATATACTTATTTAAAATTCCTCGTTTATAAATTACGAATTGTTTTAATAGCTAAAGTTCCAACTCCTTCCGGCAAAGTTGACATTAAACGAATTTGGCTATTCTGTTTATGTCCTTTTTGGTCATATCGATCCTAACGTTGCAGTGTATTTATGCAAAAATTGCTTTCAAATGTTGAGCTTTGAGCTTTCCCGATGAAGGTGAGTCCAGTAAAGCGGTTCGGACGCACGAAATGTGTGTTTATTTCATTTTAAGACATATTTTTTCTAAAATTTATACTAGAATTGTGTCGGTACCACTCCTAGTGGGCTATTAGTGCCCGGGGATATTATTAGCTCAATAGTCATTGCTTCGGTACTGACATAATTTGAAACATATTTTTATTCAAAAATCACCGTTCATTAAATGAGAAATTAATAAGAAAATAAGGTTCTAACTCACTCAGGAAAAGTGGACTTTAGATGATATGGGTATTCTGTTTAAAGTGGACTTTAGATGATATGGGTATTCTGTTTAAAGTGGACTTTAGATGATATGGGTATTCTGTTTAAAGTGGACTTTAGATGATATGGGTATTCTGTTTAAAGTGGACTTTAGATGATATGGGTATTCCGTTTAAAGTGGACTTTAGATGATATGGGTATTCCGTTTAAAGTGGACTTTAGATGATATGGGTATTCCGTTTAAAGTGGACTTTAGATGATATGGGTATTCCGTTTAAAGTGGACTTTAGATGATATGGGTATTCCGTTTAAAGTGGACTTTAGATGATATGGGTATTCCGTTTAAAGTGGACTTTAGATGATATGGCTATTCCGTTTAAAGTGGACTTTAGATGATATGGCTATTCCGTTTAAAGTGGACTTTAGATGATATGGGTATTCTGTTTAAAGTGGACTTTAGATGATATGGGTATTCTGTTTAGGTCCTTTTTGGTTATAAAGCTCTTCGGACGAACGGAATTTGTAAATTGTTTCGTTTAACATTTTGGAAATGTAATTAAGTAGAGGGAATCATTTGCACTGTATTCCTAAACGAGAATGTTGGAATAAACTATACAAAATAAAAATTTTCTATCTCACCTTTAAGTAAGCTAATGTTTGTATAATAATGTACAAACATACTATTGGAAGAAAATACGTGTAAAAGAATGTTACAGCTTTCTGGGCTTTCAAAATCATGAATTTCGGTATAGTACATGGGAGAAAAGATAGTGAAAAATTTTAATTTTTCATCGAAAAAGACTTATTTCATCGTGCATTTAACACAATTGAACTTTCATTGGAGTATTTTACAGAGTAAAGAATGGTGGTTTGCTTAATTACCTTTCTTTAAATGAATCACCCTTCAGACGACAACAAATTCATATTTGATTGCAACTATTAAAGCCATGACCAGAACAAAACAGGTAATAATGTCAGGTGTGACCCAAAATGTCACTTGTAAGTTGAGAAACTGGTTAAACATTGCATCGATTTTGATTGCGACTGAAGAAATTGTGAAGTGTTCCTCATAACATTGCTTGAGTATATACGAATATACCACTTGTAGAGAAATCGATATAAAGAGAATATCACTTGTACGTCTTGTCAACTGAAATGTGCAAACGTCATAGGAATGGAAAGATATTTATTTTATCACCAAAAAATGGGTAGTCAACAATGAGAAAACTGAAATCATTGCGTTAGTCAAGATTTTAATAATAAGCATCAATTCAAGACAAAGATAACGATACGTATCAGACCGTCTTGTCTCCTTAATTTTGCAATGGTCAGAATATGTGGGATGAAATTACTTACTTAAAGAAGAATTATTGAGACAAAGTACACCATCAATATATCTGAAAGTGAATAACTTGACGATATTACATGGCATTTGTGTTCTCCAATGCGAAGATGAAGCGTTATTGAAATCTAACTACTGTCTCGAACTGTTTCTATGGCTAATTTGTATATTTAATAATTAATAATTTAATAAGTCAGAGATGTTTTCCATTCGTTTGATGCGTTTGAGCTTTTGATTTTGACATTTGATAAGGGAATTTCCGTTTTGAATTTTCTTTGAAGTTCGGTATTTTTGTTATTTTACTTTTTGAACTTGAACTGACACGTGATCTTTAAGCTCCGTGTTGAAAGTGTTCCCTTTCTTTGAAGACGAACAATTACAATTCTGTCTAAAAAATACCCATTATGAGACAGTCTGTCACAAACTTTTCTTCTGAGACATTTCGATTTGAATAATTTTTCTAGACAACTCTTTGAATTGTGCTTTTAATTAATGTTCAATATTTGATCACAACTGGAAAGTACTTTTTGTCATATCAGGCAGAGTCGGTGAACCATTAATTATATAAAATGAATAGCAAGTGTTTGTCAGTAATTACTAACATATATATGTGGATAATTAGTCTATAGCAGTATCCAGTAAGCCAAATCAATCTCAAAAAGAGAGGTAATATTGATTCTTTGTAATTATAACAAGTTTTTTTTACTTCATATTAATTAACCGTCTACTCAGATATAAAAGTAAAAAAATTGTCTAGGTTTACAGAACAATAACTGGTTACTTACGATGCAAATATAAAATAGCATAGCCTTGTTACTTTTAATTCCTCATATTTTATATTTTAGAGCAATTGAACTGAAAGGATTGTTCCTGCCAAAGAACCCACTCCACTTCACTTAAAAAAATAATGCATATATATATATATATCTTTCTAGAATATTCCATTTATTTTGCTTTTCATATCGTAATGTAATTTTCCTGTCATAGCTGTAAACCCAAGAATTTGGAAGTCAAGGATGTTTGAATAATTGAAAACTTGAGGAGCAACGATCAAAGGGCATTACATGAATAGTGAATCCACCTAATGTCATTTTTGCCTGAGAGAGTTAGAACCTTAGTTTCTTATATTAATTTATCAAAGGAGCATTACAGAAAGGTATATCATAAATCATGTCAGTACCGACGCACTAACTACTACTGACCTAATGAATATGACTTTGAAAGTGAACAACGGGTGGTACATACATAGCAGGAGATTGTTATCATGCCGACTCCAACTTTAGTCTTTGTACCTCAAATTGTGATTTTTAACTGACACCGGTATATTACATTTTTATTGATCTTAGTTGAGAATATTGAATACAATATAAAAATAAGAAGATGTTGTATGAATGCCAATAAGACAACTCTCCACCAAAGACCAAATGACATAGAAGTTAAAAACTATAGTTCACCGTACGGCCTTCATCAATGAGCAAAAACCATACCACATAGTCTTTCTATTACCTTTCTTTTAGTTGATAGTGGAAGCATAATAAATATTAATAAAAGTTATTAATACACTAATGCATGGCTAATCAAGATTTAATCTTGATTAGACATGCATTAGTGTATGAGCTGACCCATTAAGCAAAATATAGCAATGAAACTTATGCAAGATATCAAATAAAATGTGCTAAAAGCGGGATAAAAACATTGAATTTTGAAGAAAAAACATTAGAAGAATCAAACGCTCAACAAGACAATATATACGAAAATGCTAACATTGACTGTTGATAATGACTAAAAGAATATGTTGGGTATATGTCAATTACGCAGTAACCGAAGAAAAATCAAAAGACAGACACACAGAGTTCTCCAACAATATACATACGTCTATCCAAAAGTTCAGAGACTAGAAAAAGGGAATAAATTTATCAGGCTAAGATACTAAAATTTCCAAACGACTAAAACATAAACATTTAGATATAACTAAAAACAAACGCTGGGGCTTGGTTCTTTACTTTAGAAAGGCTCGTGAACATATCGCAGGGTTAAAGTAGTTTTATACAACCTCAACCCTCCCTTTTTTATCTCGATCATCTCTATTCATTCTAGAAGATGCTATTTTCCGATATATCGAATACCATCCTAAACTTCGCACAGTCCTTTTTGGCATATTTAGTTTCAACTGGGTGCTTCCCAAACTAAAAACAGTCTTTATATTTCGTAAAAAGATACAATTTGGAACTTTTGATTACAACAGGAAACACTCGTGCAGTATTTGGATTTCAAAGTTAAACATTATTTGACAAATTCTAAAATGTTAACAATTCTATTTGGACGATCATCACCAGTGGTTGTGAAATATCATCAAAGATACATGGCTTATACTTTAGTACTCTAAACGCGCGATTCGTCTGCATCAGAATCATCTGTGGGGCTCGAATAAAAACAGATGGAATGCCAAATCAAATCCTAAGTTAAAGAGCATTAAAGACCGATCTAAAGCGTAGAGACACACGCTCTCTGTACTTGATTTACAGGAAAATTTCTTCCTACTTAATCAAGTACTCATGAAGGAATTTTGACCATATATGTCCACCGGGATACAATATAAAACTGTCACATTAGCTGGACAAATGAAACCCAAGTAACAACATTATTTTAATCATTAATAAGTTATTTTTAAGTTTGTTTTAATGAAATTATGTATTAAAATTTCTACAGGTTCAGATAAAATAATCAATGTTTTGGCAGAACGGCACCGAATAACAATTATGCTCATGAAACATAGTATTCATATAGTCCAATGCATAATTGAATCTCAAAAAAAAAAAAAAATTCTATCTTTTTTAATCTGTATTTATTTTGCTTCTCTTAAAAAAGCAATGATCAATAAGTCTAAGAAATGCATGTCACGAAAGAAAACTCATTCTTATCATTACAAAATTGTTTTCTTCGGTGAAACGGGAAATTTCATTTTTTGCTCTTTGAATTAACAGTGTTTATTTTGATGGAGAATTTTATCAAGAAGTATGTTGTTGAATGCTCGAGAAGAAATATTATGATATGCATAAATTTAAAAATTATTTGTGACATGTATAGCTGTGTTTTAATCTTAATTGGAATTTTAATTCTCTTGGTAATCCCTATTCCTGACCAAGAGTTTAAGTTACGTTGCATTGAAACGGAAGATCGACAATCAAAAACATCTTAACGTATAAAATGTCTGTTGACATGGGGACAATGTGAGTTACAAAAATAAAGGTTGTTCAAAATCGTAATATTTTTGTTCAATTCGAATACTTTTTCCCGCATGCATATGCTAATGTGGAAGTCGTTCATTCTATATGGCTTCTCTCGCTATCAATAAATTCACTTCGAATGAAGGGAAATTGCAATTTGTGATTGTTTACGTAATACTTTCTTCCTTCGAGCGTCACTGATGAGTCTTTAGAAGACGGTACGCGCGTCTAGCGTACAAAATTTTAATCCTGGTAATTTCCTATTATCTTTATTGTTTCTGCACTGACATCACTTGAAGCTACGTTCTTGATAAAAACATAAATATGAAATTCTAGTAAAACTAAGGCTCTATTCCCTCGTGTTTATACTTTTTTGTATTGCTTATTGTATCTGGTATCTATAATGAGTTTGTACATATTTGGTGTCATGTGTATTAATAAAAGGTTAACCAGAAAAATATGAAATGAGCAAAGAACGTGACATCTTATAATGTTATTGTTATTTTCTTTTCTTCATTTCCTGGAAATTAGCAGATATGTTTTACACCTGCCTTATGTAGAAAACTTTGAAATGCCCCTGTCATATTGAGAAAACTATGTACTGTCCCTGTCATACTGAGAAAACTATGTAATGCACTTGTCATTTTGAAAAAAGCTATGTAATGTCCCTGTCATATTGAGAAAACAATGCAATGCCCCTGTTATATTGAGGAGAAAACTATTTTATGTCCCTGTCTTTTAAAAAAATTATGTAGTGACCTGTCACATGGAGCTATTTTTGTATAACGAAGTAAAAAAGAGGCGAAAGATACCAAAGGGACATTCAAACTCATAAGTCGAAAATAAACTGACAACCCCATGGCTAATAAAGAAAAAGACCAACCGAAAAACAATAGTACACAAAACACAACATAGAAAACTAAAGACTGAGCAACACGAATCCCACCAAACACTTGGGTTGATCTCAGGTGCTCCGGAAGGGTAAGCAGATCCTGCTCCACATGTGGCACCCGTCGTGTTGCTCATGTTAGTACAAACCCGGTAATAAGTCTAAATCGGTAGGTCACATTCGGGAAATGGGCGGGATTGTAGTTACGACATTTGGAACATATCCGCTTTCATCTGTGAAACGGATATTCCATAACGGTCAACCAACTCGTGATGGCTTCCGTTAAATTGACGAAGGGATGATTTCAACTTCACCACTTGGAACTCTTGGTTTAATAGATTCCTTGTGAGCAGCAACCCTCTATCAAGGAAATCATGATAGGAAATACAAGCCCTGGAATATCATATCAACTGGGAGATATATAGTCCGTATGCAGGCGCTGCTGGAATGATGCTACATAGAAATGGAAAGTTCACAATTAGGAAGCTGAAATCATCTCTTTTGTTGTAAAGTTTTGTTTTCAACCGACCCTCATAGTCAATTTTAGATGTAAGTCAAGATATGAGGCAGACTTAACTGTATCTGTTGTATCCTTTATCTCTAGTTCGATGGGATAGTTGCGTTCAACATAGTCACCAAATATGAATGAATTATTTAGTGAGAGAACATCAGAATAAATTTTAAAAGGCTGATTAAATTAGAAATTAGTTCGAAAATGTTAAAAGTATTTAAACATCATAATTAAAGGTTTTTTTTATAAACCAAAAAATAAATTAACGTACACTAAATTCACCACATGATTTTATGGTAAGGATTAAAAACGGTGATACATCATGACGGCATGGAATTTGAAAGGAGTTTAAAAAATTCAAAAACACCTATAAGAAAAATAAAAAGGGCATGATAAGAACCTTTAACTGGTCTGTTTATTCTTAAAAAAGTATATTTTTGAACCTTTTCAAAATTATACTATATTGATAAACGAATAGGGGGATATAATCAGGATATTTTTAAAAAGTCAGTTGTGGTGTATATATATGTTGAAATTGACATATTTGACTTTAAAACAAAAAATGCCCTTTTGCACATTTTTGGTTGCTGCAAAATTTAATATTTGCTAACAAAATGTTTACACACATTAAGATCTGTATAAGGCATCTTGTAGCAAATCATGTTTGTTTTGTTGTCAGGTCTTTGCTTGTATCCGAATTTGGTTAAAAAGGACCCAACCTGATGCTATTTTTTGCATTTTTTGCCGTTTTTCATGAAATCGCGTGAAGTTTAAAGCCCTAATACAAATATGTAACACACAATTAACAAAGTAAAAATAGTCATTATTGAGAGAATAAAGTGTCTTGTGAACACAGGAAAGATGTTATTTGATAGATTTATATAAAAAGAAATATTTTGAATTCGAGAGGCCAAATTGTCATATTTTCATCATTCCACTGTTACAGAAATATTGCTTTTCGTTCAACTTGACATTTTGTTATTACTAATTCATCACAAAAAAACTGAAAATAGTAATTTTTTAAGAAATAGTGATTTATTTGTCAATATTTTCTATACTATAGTTCGTTTCAATGTAAACATTCAGTTAATCACATAACGAAATTTTATAGAGGTAAATATTCGTTCATTATACTCCATAATTAAATATCCTTAGTGTGTTTGGAACTTGATTATTGAATTATCGCTCTTTGTACAAACATTTAAGAGTTTTCATCAAAATTTGATAATTTTCTTTGATCTTGCTATATAATCCCAATAACGTCTGGTTATTGGTAACTTCGATTAATCATTTTCTTATCGGGTAAACTGATAGCTAATTAAAGGTTCTTTTCCCTGAATATTTAATTGTTCTAATTTGTCTTAATCAATTACAAAAAAAAAAAAAAACGAAAGCATGGAATTACCATCAAAATATATTTGATAACATTAACGGTACCTATTTTTCTGCTCCATATGCGCATAATGACAATAAATGTCTCTTCGGTGATTCTCTTCAGTGATGCTCGAAGCCAAACTATTTGAAAATCCAAAACTTATTAAAAAAATGAAGAGCTTATAATCCAAAAAGAAGAAAGAATAGTCAAAGCTTGGTAAGGAATCAGAGTTTTGTATGATAGTTTCAGTTTGATTTATTCATAACTTTAAATCAATATACTCGGAACGAGATACAATTTGAGATAGTGTATACACATATTTCTTTGCTAAAGACTGTATGATTCTCTCCGGATGTCTTCTGGTTATTTCGTCGTATGGCTGTCAGGGCCGTAACTACATTGAGGCAAATGAGGCAAATGCCTCATGTTAAAAATTTCGTAAAAAAAATAATAAGTTGAAACAAAAGCTTGTCTTCATAATATCAAATTGTTTTCACGGCGAGTGTCTTGCAAGGAGCAAGTCCTGTTCACCTTCTGACGTCGTCACCTGTTTTTCGGGACCATATTCGTCATTTATTTTTAGTTTTCAGTGTTTATGGTCTATTGTTTGTCGTTGTGTGTCTTATCTGTTGTCGGGTTTGTCTTTTGTTCGTTTATTGCCCTTCTTTATGACTAATGTCTTCGTGTTGAATTTCATTTGTAAATTTAATATAGTAATTTTGTTTTAAACTTGAGTTTTATTATATTTAAGGACCTTTGTCTAATTTTAAAACCTACTTTAAATTGTAAAAATATTTGAAATTAGCTCTCGCTTTTTTGTTCTGAGGCGGCGTTAAGCGAACACCAATCAATCAATCAATCAATCATTTTTTATGACTAATACTTCAGTTGTCCAATATTAAGCTGTTGTTGATTCTTCTCGTAACATCTATATGTTGTTAACGTTCATTCTCTGCTTTGAGTAGACTTAAGATTTTAGTCTCTGATGCATGATTTTTATCATTAATTGTTTTTGGCTTTTAACTAGCTGTCAGTAACTGCGAGTACTCTCAAATCGTACTTTCTTTTAATTCGACCTGTTGATACTATTTTTAATACTTTTTGTTATTTTATATTAATATGGATCTTGTCTGTATACCAGCTTTGATTATTTGGAATATCTACTAATTTTCACTTCTTCATACTACATTTGTATGAACATCAAGATTATTCTCCTTTAATCTGTACAGGAAGTTTTATTGTTGATATTTACCCCTTATGTATCTAGTGTTAAATTAGGTATTTATATGACAGACCTTTCTTGGTATTCCTAATTATTGGAAGATTTTATATAGACAGAAAAGTATACCTAAAACGACAAAGTTATTTTTAATTTACCTGTATATATTATGAAAACCGGTTTTTTCAAAAGTGATTATTTTCTACGGGTTAAATATTTCGCGGTGGTGTATTGCCATGGCTTTATTTGGACGACTTGGGAAAGATCAACGATGACGGGTGAAAGGTTGTGTGGTTTGGCAATGTTGCATGTCCACCTATGTCCAGATATTGTTCGAAAAAATGGTTTGAGAAGATTCGATGCTACCGGACATAGAAAAATTGGTCGTTTTTTTTCATGGAAAATTAAACTTTATACTAAAGAATGCAAGACTGGCTCTCTTTTCTGTAAATAAAACTAAAAAGCTGACATGGGTTAAATTAAAGTGAGTCAACCAATCTACCGGAATCAAATCATTTAAAAAGAAAAATCATGTATTGCCATACGATCTTTTACACTGAAGGGATTAACTTGCATTAAGCCGTGTTCAGGCCCTTAAATAGAAAATAAAGGGATATGCAGTAAATGTGCATGGGAATAATCGCAAACACTACATAGAAAAAGAACAAATTATCAATGAACAGGGTTTTTATTCCTGTTCTTCATCTTGACAGTCGCTTGAGGGTATTCAAAAATGAAAGAATCATTCATACCCTACAACAAGTCCAAGACGGCCCCTAGCGTCGACTTAAGCGGTACTTAAAGTATTGTACTGTGAATAAATTTCAAAGTCACAAAAAAATACACCAAAGTCTAAACACAATACAAGACCAGAACAGACAGATCCGACATTAATCAGCCGGTATAAAATGTAGCAATGAGGTCTAAGAACAGTTTTCCTGAGTCTACCCTGAGTGAACCCTTTTATCCTAGTTAGGAACTACATCAAGTTGTAATTGAAATGCGTTATAAAATCTGAATTCACATAGTTAAATAAATGATAATCAGCCCCCTCTTAATTTGATTTGATTAAAAAAAAATTGACAGGTATAATACGTTTTCTGCAAGCCGAAAAAAAAAAAAAAAAAAAAGCAGCCACACACTTAATTATGTGAAATACGATTTTTGCTTTATCCTACTTATCGGTCTTTTGATGTTGTACCTAAAAACTAAGAGTCTTACAATGAATCTTTATATTTTGCTTTGAGACCAGAATATTGTCCAAAACATAATTAAAACAAAACTTGGGTTTCAGATTAAGAACGGGTCCGAGAAACGCTCAGAATGCACAATTTTGCGTCATTTTTTCCAGACCCCTCGCCGAAATTTTTTTCGCCTCGCTTCGCTCGGCAAATATATTTTGCCTCACTTTTAAAAGAGGCTAGTTACGGCCCTGGCTGTTGTATCAATAATGTTCACTCTACATCTATGAATCACGTTATTCATTTTAACAACGAATGTTCAGTGCAACAAAATAATGTGATGACAAGAAAATATTTTCAGCTCTTCAAAATAATAAAACATAATACATCCATTCACTCATCAGAAACCCCTAAACAAGCGACAACACTTAAGCAGCCCTCAGACATATATTCAGAATCAAGTGAATAATATACAAGTAAGGATAACAGCGTATTAACGCAGTTCGAAGTCCTAATCAAATACGAAGATGCAAGGCCTATTCATATACGAAGAGCATTGAAAACCAAACGTTCCAAAAAGTGGTATCAAATAATGGGCTAAGTTCATTTGTGCCTGGGTAGAAAAAAAAAACTTAATGTTTCGAATAATTCAACATTTTATGAACACTCAATTTAAGAAAATTACATAGTGAGTGATATGTCATGTAAACACAGAAATGTCGACTACTGGGCTGGTAATATCATTGGGTTCAAAACACCCCCCAGCAGTGGCATCGACCCAATGCTTGTTCAAACTAATTAAAGATACCATGATTTGTTACGCCGGACTCGCATTTTTTTCTTCGTTAGATTCATCAGTGGCGCTCGAATAAAACAGTTTGAAGGCATAATAAAATAACAAGTTAAAGAGCATTGAAAGCCATTTTTCCTGGGAGAATTCAGTATCTGTGTGCCCCATTTCAATCAAATATCGTTTTGCCTAACTCAAAAGTTTATATTAAAATTTGGAAGTTTGGGATTAGGTCAGTTTAAGGGAACAACTAAAGATAAGTCAATGATATTTGGTAAACAGTTGTGCAAGTTTTGGCATATCTCATTTTCATAGAAATAATATAACCCATCACCCTTCAAATAATGACGGAAAAGCATCGTTCAACGAAGTCACTTTTTTATTATACACAAATGTCCATTATAGAAACAGAGTTTGTCTTCCAAACTCTTCTTCTTGTGTATTGTATATTGCAATTGTGTGATATAAAAATCAATGTACTGACTATGCCCATAATGGGTCCTCTATTGGAAATAAAATTTATCTTATCTTATCTTATCTTATCTTATCTAATAGTTTACATAAAATTACCATTGATTTTATATAATAGTTGAATATGACAAACATATTTCAGAATAAAGAAAATAATGCTATTAGAATATCAAATGATGAACTGAAAGAACATCTTAATCACAGCAAATTTTATAATTTTATAGTTACTTATTTAAAACAATATGTTTACCATAAATAAACATTTTTTTGTAAAATTTTAGTAACAATAGACAGCTCCTACCTAAAACACTATTAACGTCCTCCTTTACATTAGTCACAAATTTATACCAGAACTTGCACATACGTCTTATATATAACAAACGTGATGATTTTAACATTCTAATTGTCCGTCGTATGGCGTTTACATACTAAGTGTCTCAATTAATACGTTAGGCCCATTCATGTTACACTTTACGGACTTTATCAACAGGGTGTGCCCCTGACACAAAAACTGATCCAACAGAGTTATTCGGTAAAACGACACTCATAAAGCCTGAAAGTAACCGGTCCGATGTGTTTGTGTCTCAACTCACTAGAGATATGCATTCTCATTCTAAGTTCTTTACTTACAAGAATAGTCGTTTGTTCTGTAAAGTATGTTCAGATTATACACTACTCCCGATTGTGAAATTTTTCCGAGTGTTGATTCGCATGACGGTGATGTTTGCTTTGCAGGAGACGCTTACCGTGTCGACGCACCGGTCTCGATTCTTTTGGAGTTGATGCGATTCCCTCAGTTTTTGTTTTTTACCTTCAATTGTATTTTCTTTATTGATATATGAGATTAGAACATCGTTAAACTACTGTTTATTAACTAAATGTGTTTGATTGTAGGTCAGCTTTACAAAAAAAAGAGGAAGATACCAAAATGGCATTCAAAACTCTTACTTCAAAGAGAAACCTACGAAAAGACAAGCAAGTCCACAAGTTAAAACTCTCCATAGAAAACTAGAGGCTTTGAACATATCCATGACACTGATATTCCATAACGATAAAATCTAGCTCTTTAACTTTTTTATAAAGTCGAATACACTGTTAACCGTGGGGTAGGATTTATGGGATCTCTATTTTAATCATATGGTTAGTCTTTCAAAGGTGCACATGCGCACAAAGATATGGTAGTATTTCGGGCAGTATCTGAGAGGTGATTGTTTTCTACTTCATTGTGAAAACAAAATTGGGCAAGAATTTTGGCTAATCTAGTTAAAGACATTGTAGGTGATATGAAATCCTTTAATTTTCTTGACATTTTGTCTAACAAGCCATTATTTTCTTTTCAAAAGACTTTTTAAGGCTCGTAGTTGCCTGAATTTGCCATGATGTATATAGACGTTGTCAAATGTGAAGGCGAAAGCAATACAATTTTAATGCAATGGGCAATCCATTCAATTCGTTACAAAGAAAAGGAAGTATGTGAACTATATAATTAAATTTATTGACAATAATATTCCATAATCTCATTCAGATATAATATAAACTGTATTAACCATTTCACTAAGTTGATAGTTTGTTACTTTATACTTTGATGTTGCTAACCAGTATTTATGACGTCATGACGTCATGATTGCCTTTATGACGTCATCATAATTAAAAGTGCAGATATTTAAATATAGTCTTAAGTCAAAACACACCTTAAAAGATATTAAATTTCATTTTAACAGGAATTCCAATGCAAATTAAATGATCTCTACAACATGAAATTTTCATAAAATTAACTGTTAAAATCCTTGAAATTTTAGACTTATATGCCCTTTGACCATGAATCTTTAGAGTGTAATGTATTCCAGTCAAAGTACACTATAAGATGAAAATGATGTAAATCTTCAATTAAGAATGAACCAAAACATAAAATTAACACTCAAAAGAAGGAAAATGTATTCTTAGAATAATTTTAGTTGAATAATAATAAAATCATGAAGAATTTTTAGAGATTTTATATATTTGATTTTGTTTTGTTGTCCATAGCAACATATTTTTCAGCTGAAAATGTTTACAAAATTGTGTTCATATATTTAGCATGGGTACCAGGTACCTGAAACGGGTGTTTATTTTATCAATTGACTTTTATTGCACATTTCATACTTCTCACCACTGATCCACTTTTTCATAGAAAATTTTAATGATTTTCTTAAATACCTTTATAACTTTGCGCGACTGTATCTTTGGTTATTTTCATGGTAGCAATACACAGTTAGAATTGTTAGTTTCGCATTTTGGCCCCTGTGAATTTTTAAATAAAAGAGAAAGACAAGTTATAAGTACCTGAAAATGAAGAAAATAAAATTTGATACTGTGAGAGTGGTTTTAATTGAAAGGTATGATTCCAGAGAAGAGATTGACCCTGGTTTGCTCAGTAGAAATGTAAATTTCGGGTCTAAATTCATATCCAGTCCACCAATGACTCTAAAACTATATCAGCATTTGTTGACTGTTTTCAATGGTGTAAATTTGCCTCGATCTTTTGAAAGGTAATTTGCGGAAAAGGAGCAGAAAGACCCCAATTTTTTCGTTTTTCTTAGAGGGCTATCATTCAGTGTTGAAACAATGTATGTCTGATATTCATTGAAATTTTATAAAATGGATATTTTTAAGCCTGTATGGGGGTGTCCAACAGCATTTTTTGAAGAAAAAAATAGAAAACAAACACCAAATGTTTCCATGGATACTGAACTTGTACAATTTTGTTTTAAGTGTTTGGTTACAGATTTGAAATCTGCTGAGAAATATGATTCTAAATATGTATACATGTTTGGGTATTCTTGTAGAATTGGTTATATCCTTTTCAAAATGCATGCACATACTCCTGAATTTAAAGACCAAATTTCAGCATCATTTGCTAACTGTGTATTGCTACCTTATGGTAATGTGAAATTAGATCATAAAAGGGAAAACACTCAATTTTGGGCAAGAATTTTGGCTAATCTAGTTAAAGACATTGTAGGTGATATGAAATCCTTTAATTTTCTTGACATTTTGTCTAACAAGCCATTATTTTTCTTTTCAAAAGACTTTTTAAGGCTCGTAGTTGCCTGAATTTGCCATGATGTATATAGACGTTGTCAAATGTGAAGGCGAAAGCAATACAATTTTAATGCAATGGGCAATCCATTCAATTCGTTACAAAGAAAAGGAAGTATGTGAACTATATAATTAAATTTATTGACAATAATATTCCATAATCTCATTCAGATATAATATAAACTGTATTAACCATTTCACTAAGTTGATAGTTTGTTACTTTATACTTTGATGTTGCTAACCAGTATTTATGACGTCATGACGTCATGATTACCTTTATGACGTCATCATAATTAAAAGTGCAGATATTTAAATATAGTCTTAAGTCAAAACACACCTTAAAAGATATTAAATTTCATTTTAACAGGAATTCCAATGCAAATTAAATGATCTCTACAACATGAAATTTTCATAAAATTAACTGTTAAAATCCTTGAAATTTTAGACTTATCTGCCCTTTGACCATGAATCTTTAGAGTGTAATGTATTCCAGTCAAAGTACACTATAAGATGAAAATGATGTAAATCTTCAATTAAGAATGAACCAAAACATAAAATTAACACTCAAAAGAAGGAAAATGTATTCTTAGAATAATTTTAGTTGAATAATAATAAAATCATGAAGAATTTTAGAGATTTTATATATTTGATTTTGTTTTGTTGTCCATAGCAACATATTTTTCAGCTGAAAATGTTTACAAAATTGTGTTCATATATTTAGCATGGGTACCAGGTACCTGAAACGGGTGTTTATTTTATCAATTGACTTTTATTGCACATTTCATACTTGTCACCACTGATCCACTTTTTCATAGAAAATTTTAATGATTTTCTTAAATACCTTTATAACTTTGCGCGACTGTATCTTTGGTTATTTTCATCCGATCTTAGAAAATTCAGGCCAAAAGCTTGAAATTTGGTAAACTTTGTAGAAATATAGGGATTTAACTGAAAAGTGTATTACATTTTATCCTTAAGGTAGCAATACACAGAATTGTTAGTTTCGCATTTTGGCCCCTGTGAATTTTTAAATAAAAGAGAAAGACAAGTTATAAGTACCTGAAAATGAAGAAAATAAAATTTGATACTGTGAGAGTGGTTTTAATTGAAAGGTATGATTCCAGAGAAGAGATTGACCCTGGTTTGCTCAGTAGAAATGTAAATTTCGGGTCTAAATTCATATCCAGTCCACCAATGACTCTAAAACTATATCAGCATTTGTTGACTGTTTTCAATGGTGTAAATTTGCCTCGATCTTTTGAAAGGTAATTTGCGGAAAAAGGAGCAGAAAGACCCCAATTTTTTCGTTTTTTCTTAGAGGGCTATCATTCAGTGTTGAAACAATGTATGTCTGATATTCATTGAAATTTTATAAAATGGATATTTTAAGCCTGTATGGGGTGTCCAACAGCATTTTTTGAAGAAAAAAATAGAAAACAAACACCAAATGTTTCCATGGATACTGAACTTGTACAATTTTGTTTTAAGTGTTTGGTTACAGATTTGAAATCTGCTGAGAAATATGATTCTAAATATGTATACATGTTTGGGTATTCTTGTAGAATTGGTTATATCCTTTTCAAAATGCATGCACATACTCCTGAATTTAAAGACCAAATTTCAGCATCATTTGCTAACTGTGTATTGCTACCTTATGGTAATGTGAAATTAGATCATAAAAGGAAAACACTCAATTTTGGGCAAGAATTTTGGCTAATCTAGTTAAAGACATTGTAGGTGATATGAAATCCTTTAATTTTCTTGACATTTTGTCTAACAAGCCATTATTTTCTTTTCAAAAGACTTTTAAGGCTCGTAGTTGCCTGAATTTGCCATGATGTATATAGACGTTGTCAAATGTGAAGGCGAAAGCAATACAATTTTAATGCAATGGGCAATCCATTCAATTCGTTACAAAGAAAAGGAAGTATGTGAACTATATAATTAAATTTATTGACAATAATATTCCATAATCTCATTCAGATATAATATAAACTGTATTAACCATTTCACTAAGTTGATAGTTTGTTACTTTATACTTTGATGTTGCTAACCAGTATTTATGACGTCATGACGTCATGATTACCTTTATGACGTCATCATAATTAAAAGTGCAGATATTTAAATATAGTCTTAAGTCAAAACACACCTTAAAAGATATTAAATTTCATTTTAACAGGAATTCCAATGCAAATTAAATGATCTCTACAACATGAAATTTTCATAAAAATTAACTGTTAAAATCCTTGAAATTTTAGACTTATCTGCCCTTTGACCATGAATCTTTAGAGTGTAATGTATTCCAGTCAAAGTACACTATAAGATGAAAATGATGTAAATCTTCAATTAAGAATGAACCAAAACATAAAATTAACACTCAAAAGAAGGAAAATGTATTCTTAGAATAATTTTAGTTGAATAATAATAAAATCATGAAGAATTTTTAGAGATTTTATATATTTGATTTTGTTTTGTTGTCCATAGCAACATATTTTTCAGCTGAAAATGTTTACAAAATTGTGTTCATATATTTAGCATGGGTACCAGGTACCTGAAACGGGTGTTTATTTTATCAATTGACTTTTATTGCACATTTCATACTTGTCACCACTGATCCACTTTTTCATAGAAAATTTTAATGATTTTCTTAAATACCTTTATAACTTTGCGCGACTGTATCTTTGGTTATTTTCATCCGATCTTAGAAAATTCAGGCCAAAAGCTTGAAATTTGGTAAACTTTGTAGAAATATAGGATTTAACTGAAAAGTGTATTACATTTTATCCTTAAGGTAGCAATACACAGTTAGAATTGTTAGTTTCGCATTTTGGCCCCTGTGAATTTTTTAAATAAAAGAGAAAGACAAGTTATAAGTACCTGAAAATGAAGAAAAATAAAATTTGATACTGTGAGAGTGGTTTTAATTGAAAGGTATGATTCCAGAGAAGAGATTGACCCCTGGTTTGCTCAGTAGAAATGTAAATTTCGGGTCTAAATTCATATCCAGTCCACCAATGACTCTAAAACTATATCAGCATTTGTTGACTGTTTTTCAATGGTGTAAATTTGCCTCGATCTTTTGAAAGGTAATTTGCGGAAAAAGGAGCAGAAAGACCCCCAATTTTTTTCGTTTTTTCTTAGAGGGCTATCATTCAGTGTTGAAACAATGTATGTCTGATATTCATTGAAATTTTATAAAATGGATATTTTTAAGCCTGTATGGGGGTGTCCAACAGCATTTTTTGAAGAAAAAAATAGAAAACAAACACCAAATGTTTCCATGGATACTGAACTTGTACAATTTTGTTTTAAGTGTTTGGTTACAGATTTGAAATCTGCTGAGAAATATGATTCTAAATATGTATACATGTTTGGGTATTCTTGTAGAATTGGTTATATCCTTTTCAAAATGCATGCACATACTCCTGAATTTAAAGACCAAATTTCAGCATCATTTGCTAACTGTGTATTGCTACCTTATGGTAATGTGAAATTAGATCATAAAAGGGAAAACACTCAATTTTGGGCAAGAATTTTGGCTAATCTAGTTAAAGACATTGTAGGTGATATGAAATCCTTTAATTTTCTTGACATTTTGTCTAACAAGCCATTATTTTTCTTTTCAAAAGACTTTTAAGGCTCGTAGTTGCCTGAATTTGCCATGATGTATATAGACGTTGTCAAATGTGAAGGCGAAAGCAATACAATTTTAATGCAATGGGCAATCCATTCAATTCGTTACAAAGAAAAGGAAGTATGTGAACTATATAATTAAATTTATTGACAATAATATTCCATAATCTCATTCAGATATAATATAAACTGTATTAACCATTTCACTAAGTTGATAGTTTGTTACTTTATACTTTGATGTTGCTAACCAGTATTTATGACGTCATGACGTCATGATTACCTTTATGACGTCATCATAATTAAAAGTGCAGATATTTAAATATAGTCTTAAGTCAAAACACACCTTAAAAGATATTAAATTTCATTTTAACAGGAATTCCAATGCAAATTAAATGATCTCTACAACATGAAATTTTCATAAAATTAACTGTTAAAATCCTTGAAATTTTAGACTTATCTGCCCTTTGACCATGAATCTTTAGAGTGTAATGTATTCCAGTCAAAGTACACTATAAGATGAAAATGATGTAAATCTTCAATTAAGAATGAACCAAAACATAAAATTAACACTCAAAAGAAGGAAAATGTATTCTTAGAATAATTTTAGTTGAATAATAATAAAATCATGAAGAATTTTAGAGATTTTATATATTTGATTTTTGTTTTGTTGTCCATAGCAACATATTTTTTCAGCTGAAAAATGTTTACAAAATTGTGTTCATATATTTAGCATGGGTACCAGGTACCTGAAACGGGTGTTTATTTTATCAATTGACTTTTATTGCACATTTCATACTTGTCACCACTGATCCACTTTTTCATAGAAAATTTTAATGATTTTCTTAAATACCTTTATAACTTTGCGCGACTGTATCTTTGGTTATTTTCATCCGATCTTAGAAAATTCAGGCCAAAAGCTTGAAATTTGGTAAACTTTGTAGAAATATAGGGATTTAACTGAAAAGTGTATTACATTTTATCCTTAAGGTAGCAATACACAGTTAAATTGTTAGTTTCGCATTTTGGCCCCTGTGAATTTTTAAATAAAAGAGAAAGACAAGTTATAAGTACCTGAAAATGAAGAAAATAAAATTTGATACTGTGAGAGTGGTTTTAATTGAAAGGTATGATTCCAGAGAAGAGATTGACCCTGGTTTGCTCAGTAGAAATGTAAATTTCGGGTCTAAATTCATATCCAGTCCACCAATGACTCTAAAACTATATCAGCATTTGTTGACTGTTTTCAATGGTGTAAATTTGCCTCGATCTTTTGAAAGGTAATTTGCGGAAAAAGGAGCAGAAAGACCCCAATTTTTTTCGTTTTTCTTAGAGGGCTATCATTCAGTGTTG
The DNA here is from genome assembly GCA_017311375.1 of Mytilus coruscus. Taxonomy (NCBI): domain Eukaryota; kingdom Metazoa; phylum Mollusca; class Bivalvia; order Mytilida; family Mytilidae; genus Mytilus; species Mytilus coruscus. The sequence continues at coordinate 117,301,202 of CM029595.1, forward strand.
AAACAATGTATGTCTGATATTCATTGAAATTTTATAAAATGGATATTTTAAGCCTGTATGGGGTGTCCAACAGCATTTTTTGAAGAAAAAAATAGAAAACAAACACCAAATGTTTCCATGGATACTGAACTTGTACAATTTTGTTTTAAGTGTTTGGTTACAGATTTGAAATCTGCTGAGAAATATGATTCTAAATATGTATACATGTTTGGGTATTCTTGTAGAATTGGTTATATCCTTTTCAAAATGCATGCACATACTCCTGAATTTAAAGACCAAATTTCAGCATCATTTGCTAACTGTGTATTGCTACCTTATGGTAATGTGAAATTAGATCATAAAAGGGAAAACACTCAATTTTGGGCAAGAATTTTGGCTAATCTAGTTAAAGACATTGTAGGTGATATGAAATCCTTTAATTTTCTTGACATTTTGTCTAACAAGCCATTATTTTTCTTTTCAAAAGACTTTTTAAGGCTCGTAGTTGCCTGAATTTGCCATGATGTATATAGACGTTGTCAAATGTGAAGGCGAAAGCAATACAATTTTAATGCAATGGGCAATCCATTCAATTCGTTACAAAGAAAAGGAAGTATGTGAACTATATAATTAAATTTATTGACAATAATATTCCATAATCTCATTCAGATATAATATAAACTGTATTAACCATTTCACTAAGTTGATAGTTTGTTACTTTATACTTTGATGTTGCTAACCAGTATTTATGACGTCATGACGTCATGATTACCTTTATGACGTCATCATAATTAAAAGTGCAGATATTTAAATATAGTCTTAAGTCAAAACACACCTTAAAAGATATTAAATTTCATTTTAACAGGAATTCCAATGCAAATTAAATGATCTCTACAACATGAAATTTTCATAAAATTAACTGTTAAAATCCTTGAAATTTTAGACTTATCTGCCCTTTGACCATGAATCTTTAGAGTGTAATGTATTCCAGTCAAAGTACACTATAAGATGAAAATGATGTAAATCTTCAATTAAGAATGAACCAAAACATAAAATTAACACTCAAAAGAAGGAAAATGTATTCTTAGAATAATTTTAGTTGAATAATAATAAAATCATGAAGAATTTTAGAGATTTTATATATTTGATTTTGTTTTGTTGTCCATAGCAACATATTTTTCAGCTGAAAATGTTTACAAAATTGTGTTCATATATTTAGCATGGGTACCAGGTACCTGAAACGGGTGTTTATTTTATCAATTGACTTTTATTGCACATTTCATACTTGTCACCACTGATCCACTTTTTCATAGAAAATTTTAATGATTTTCTTAAATACCTTTATAACTTTGCGCGACTGTATCTTTGGTTATTTTCATCCGATCTTAGAAAAATTCAGGCCAAAAAGCTTGAAATTTGGTAAACTTTGTAGAAATATAGGATTTAACTGAAAAGTGTATTACATTTTATCCTTAAGGTAGCAATACACAGTTAGAATTGTTAGTTTCGCATTTTGGCCCCTGTGAATTTTTAAATAAAAGAGAAAGACAAGTTATAAGTACCTGAAAATGAAGAAAATAAAATTTGATACTGTGAGAGTGGTTTTAATTGAAAGGTATGATTCCAGAGAAGAGATTGACCCTGGTTTGCTCAGTAGAAATGTAAATTTCGGGTCTAAATTCATATCCAGTCCACCAATGACTCTAAAACTATATCAGCATTTGTTGACTGTTTTCAATGGTGTAAATTTGCCTCGATCTTTTGAAAGGTAATTTGCGGAAAAGGAGCAGAAAGACCCCAATTTTTTCGTTTTTCTTAGAGGGCTATCATTCAGTGTTGAAACAATGTATGTCTGATATTCATTGAAATTTTATAAAATGGATATTTTAAGCCTGTATGGGGTGTCCAACAGCATTTTTGAAGAAAAAAATAGAAAACAAACACCAAATGTTTCCATGGATACTGAACTTGTACAATTTTGTTTTAAGTGTTTGGTTACAGATTTGAAATCTGCTGAGAAATATGATTCTAAATATGTATACATGTTTGGGTATTCTTGTAGAATTGGTTATATCCTTTTCAAAATGCATGCACATACTCCTGAATTTAAAGACCAAATTTCAGCATCATTTGCTAACTGTGTATTGCTACCTTATGGTAATGTGAAATTAGATCATAAAAGGAAAACACTCAATTTTGGGCAAGAATTTTGGCTAATCTAGTTAAAGACATTGTAGGTGATATGAAATCCTTTAATTTTCTTGACATTTTGTCTAACAAGCCATTATTTTCTTTTCAAAAGACTTTTAAGGCTCGTAGTTGCCTGAATTTGCCATGATGTATATAGACGTTGTCAAATGTGAAGGCGAAAGCAATACAATTTTAATGCAATGGGCAATCCATTCAATTCGTTACAAAGAAAAGGAAGTATGTGAACTATATAATTAAATTTATTGACAATAATATTCCATAATCTCATTCAGATATAATATAAACTGTATTAACCATTTCACTAAGTTGATAGTTTGTTACTTTATACTTTGATGTTGCTAACCAGTATTTATGACGTCATGACGTCATGATTACCTTTATGACGTCATCATAATTAAAAGTGCAGATATTTAAATATAGTCTTAAGTCAAAACACACCTTAAAAGATATTAAATTTCATTTTAACAGGAATTCCAATGCAAATTAAATGATCTCTACAACATGAAATTTTCATAAAATTAACTGTTAAAATCCTTGAAATTTTAGACTTATCTGCCCTTTGACCATGAATCTTTAGAGTGTAATGTATTCCAGTCAAAGTACACTATAAGATGAAAATGATGTAAATCTTCAATTAAGAATGAACCAAAACATAAAATTAACACTCAAAAGAAGGAAAATGTATTCTTAGAATAATTTTAGTTGAATAATAATAAAATCATGAAGAATTTTAGAGATTTTATATATTTGATTTTTGTTTTGTTGTCCATAGCAACATATTTTTTCAGCTGAAAAATGTTTACAAAATTGTGTTCATATATTTAGCATGGGTACCAGGTACCTGAAACGGGTGTTTATTTTATCAATTGACTTTTATTGCACATTTCATACTTGTCACCACTGATCCACTTTTTCATAGAAAATTTTAATGATTTTCTTAAATACCTTTATAACTTTGCGCGACTGTATCTTTGGTTATTTTCATCCGATCTTAGAAAATTTTGGCCCCTGTGAATTCAGGCCAAAAGCTTGAAATTTGGTAAACTTTGTAGAAATATAGGTTGATTTAACTGAAAAGTGTATTACATTTTATCCTTATGGTAATGTGAAATTAGATCATAAAAGGGAAAACACTCAATTTTGGGCAAGAATTTTGGCTAATCTAGTTAAAGACATTGTAGGTGATATGAAATCCTTTAATTTTCTTGACATTTTGTCTAACAAGCCATTATTTTTCTTTTCAAAAGACTTTTTAAGGCTCGTAGTTGCCTGAATTTGCCATGATGTATATAGACGTTGTCAAATGTGAAGGCGAAAGCAATACAATTTTTAATGCAATGGGCAATCCATTCAATTCGTTACAAAGAAAAGGAAGTATGTGAACTATATAATTAAATTTATTGACAATAATATTCCATAATCTCATTCAGATATAATATAAACTGTATTAACCATTTCACTAAGTTGATAGTTTGTTACTTTATACTTTGATGTTGCTAACCAGTATTTATGACGTCATGACGTCATGATTACCTTTATGACGTCATCATAATTAAAAGTGCAGATATTTAAATATAGTCTTAAGTCAAAACACACCTTAAAAGATATTAAATTTCATTTTAACAGGAATTCCAATGCAAATTAAATGATCTCTACAACATGAAATTTTCATAAAAATTAACTGTTAAAATCCTTGAAATTTTAGACTTATCTGCCCTTTGACCATGAATCTTTAGAGTGTAATGTATTCCAGTCAAAGTACACTATAAGATGAAAATGATGTAAATCTTCAATTAAGAATGAACCAAAACATAAAATTAACACTCAAAAAGAAGGAAAATGTATTCTTAGAATAATTTTTAGTTGAATAATAATAAAATCATGAAGAATTTTTAGAGATTTTATATATTTGATTTTTGTTTTGTTGTCCATAGCAACATATTTTTTCAGCTGAAAATGTTTACAAAATTGTGTTCATATATTTTCCTTATAGCAATACACAGTTAGAATTGTTCCTTATCGTAATGTGAAATTAGATCATAAAAAACACTCAATTTTGGGCATAAATTTTGAAGAATCTAGTTAAAGACATTGTAGGTGATATGAAATCTTTAATTTTCTTGACATTTTGTCTAACAAGCCATTGATTTCTGTTCAGAAGACTTTTAAGGCTCGTAGTTGCCTGAATTTGCCATGAGGTATATAGACGTTGTCAGATGCGAAAGCAGATTGACCCTTAATGCAATGGGCAATCCATTCAATTCGTTACAAATGAAAAGGAAGTATGTGAACTATATAATTCATATCCAGTGACAATAATATTCCATAATCTCATTCAGATATACTATAAACTGTATTAACCATTTCACTAAGTTGACTAGTTTGTCACTTTATACTTAAATGTTGCTAACGAGTATTTATGACGTCATGACGTCATGGTAACCTTTATGACGTCATCATAATTAAAAGTGCAGATATTTAAATATAGTCTTAAGTCAAAACACTTAAAAGATATTAAATTTCATTTTAACAGGGCTATCCATTGCAAATGTTGATGATCTCTACAACATGTATGTCTCATAAAATTAACTGTTAAAATCCTGAAATTTTAGACTTATCTGCCCTTTGACCATGAATGGATAGAGTGTAATGTATTCCAGTCAAAGTACACTATAAGAGCAAAATGATGTGAATCTTCAATAGAAGACATGAACCAAAACATAAAATTAACACTCAAAAGAAGGTACAATGTATTCTTAGAATAAGTTTAGTGGAATAATAATAGAATCATGAAGAATGCTTAGAGAAATTATATATTCTATTTTTGTTTTGTTGTCCATAGCAACATATTTGTCAGCTGAAAATGTTTACAAATCCTGTTCATATATTTAGCATGGGTACCAGGTACCTTTCAAACAGGTGTTTACATCAATTGACTTTTTTATTTGCACAGCATCATACTTGCTACCATCTGTATTCCTACTTTCTTTGAAAATGTTTAACTGATTAGATCTTAAAAGGACAACATTCAAATTTGGGCATGACTATTTTTGGTTGGTCTAGTTCAAGACATGATAGGTTAGATGAAATTCTTTAATTTTCTTGAAATTTTGTCTAACAAGCCATTCTTATGCTTTCCAAAGACTTCTAAGGCTCGTGGTTGCCTGAATTCGCCATAATTTGCGGAGAAGGAGTCAAATTGAAGGCGAAAGCACAATTTTTAATGCAATGGGCAATCCATTCAATTCGTTACAAAGAAAGGAAGTATGTGAACTATATAATTAAATTTATTGACAATAATATTCCATAATCTCATTCAGATATAATATAAACTGTATTAACCATTTCACTAAGTTGATAGTTTGTTACTTTATACTTTGATGTTGCTATCCAGTATTTATGACGTCATGACGTCATGATTACCTTTATGACGTCATCATAATTAAAAGTGCAGATATTTAAATATAGTCTTAAGTCAAAACACACCTTAAAAGATATTAAATTTCATTTTAACAGGAATTCCAAAGCAAATTAAATGATCTCTACAACATGAAATTTTCATAAAATTAACTGTTAAAATCCTTGAAATTTTAGACTTATCTGCCCTTTGACCATGAATCTTTAGAGTGTAATGTATTCAGTCAAAGTACACTATAAGATGAAAATGATGTAAATCTTCAATTAAGAATGAACCAAAACATAAAATTAACACTCAAAAGAAAAATGTATTCTTAGAATAATTAGTTGAATAATAATAAAATCATGAAGAATTTTTAGATTTTATATATTTGATTTTGTTTTGTTGTCCATAGCACCATTTTTTTCAGCTGAAAATGTTTACAAAATTGTGTTCATATATTTAGCATGGATACCTGAAACAGGTGTTTATTTTAAATTTTGTTTTAAGTGTTTGGTTACAGATTTGAAATCTGCTGAGAAATATGATTCTAAATATGTATACATGTTTGGGTATTCTTGTAGAATTGGTTATATCCTTTTCAAAATGCATGCACATACTCCTGAATTTAAAGACCAAATTTCAGCATCATTTGCTAACTGTGTATTGCTACCTTATGGTAATGTGAAATTAGATCATAAAAGGAAAACACTCAATTTTGGGCAAGAATTTTGGCTAATCTAGTTAAAGACATTGTAGGTGATATGAAATCCTTTAATTTTCTTGACATTTTGTCTAACAAGCCATTATTTTCTTTTCAAAAGACTTTTTAAGGCTCGTAGTTGCCTGAATTTGCCATGATGTATATAGACGTTGTCAAATGTGAAGGCGAAAGCAATACAATTTTAATGCAATGGGCAATCCATTCAATTCGTTACAAAGAAAAGGAAGTATGTGAACTATATAATTAAATTTATTGACAATAATATTCCATAATCTCATTCAGATATAATATAAACTGTATTAACCATTTCACTAAGTTGATAGTTTGTTACTTTATACTTTGATGTTGCTAACCAGTATTTATGACGTCATGACGTCATGATTACCTTTATGACGTCATCATAATTAAAAGTGCAGATATTTAAATATAGTCTTAAGTCAAAACACACCTTAAAAGATATTAAATTTCATTTTAACAGGAATTCCAATGCAAATTAAATGATCTCTACAACATGAAATTTTCATAAAATTAACTGTTAAAATCCTTGAAATTTTGACTTATCTGCCTTTGACCATGAATCTTTAGAGTGTAATGTATTCCAGTCAAAGTACACTATAAGATGAAAATGATGTAAATCTTCAATTAAGAATGAACCAAAACATAAAATTAACACTCAAAAAGAAGGAAAATGTATTCTTAGAATAATTTTTAGTTGAATAATAATAAAATCATGAAGAATTTTAGAGATTTTATATATTTGATTTTGTTTTGTTGTCCATAGCAACATATTTTTCAGCTGAAAATGTTTACAAAATTGTGTTCATATATTTAGCATGGGTACCAGGTACCTGAAACGGGTGTTTATTTTATCAATTGACTTTTATTGCACATTTCATACTTGTCACCACTGATCCACTTTTCATAGAAAATTTTAATGATTTTCTTAAATACCTTTATAACTTTGCGCGACTGTATCTTTGGTTATTTTCATCCGATCTTAGAAAAATTCAGGCCAAAAGCTTGAAATTTGGTAAACTTTGTAGAAATATAGGGATTTAACTGAAAAGTGTATTACATTTTATCCTTAAGGTAGCAATACACAGTTAGAATTGTTAGTTTCGCATTTTGGCCCCTGTGAATTTTTAAATAAAAGAAAGACAAGTTATAAGTACCTGAAAATGAAGAAAATAAAATTTGATACTGTGAGAGTGGTTTTAATTGAAAGGTATGATTCCAGAGAAGAGATTGACCCTGGTTTGCTCAGTAGAAATGTAAATTTCGGGTCTAAATTCATATCCAGTCCACCAATGACTCTAAAACTATATCAGCATTTGTTGACTGTTTTCAATGGTGTAAATTTGCCTCGATCTTTTGAAAGGTAATTTGCGGAAAAAGGAGCAGAAAGACCCCAATTTTTTCGTTTTTTCTTAGAGGGCTATCATTCAGTGTTGAAACAATGTATGTCTGATATTCATTGAAATTTTATAAAATGGATATTTTAAGCCTGTATGGGGTGTCCAACAGCATTTTTGAAGAAAAAATAGAAAACAAACACCAAATGTTTCCATGGATACTGAACTTGTACAATTTTGTTTTAAGTGTTTGGTTACAGATTTGAAATCTGCTGAGAAATATGATTCTAAATATGTATACATGTTTGGGTATTCTTGTAGAATTGGTTATATCCTTTTCAAAATGCATGCACATACTCCTGAATTTAAAGACCAAATTTCAGCATCATTTGCTAACTGTGTATTGCTACCTTATGGTAATGTGAAATTAGATCATAAAAGGAAAACACTCAATTTTGGGCAAGAATTTTGGCTAATCTAGTTAAAGACATTGTAGGTGATATGAAATCCTTTAATTTTCTTGACATTTTGTCTAACAAGCCATTATTTTCTTTTCAAAAGACTTTTAAGGCTCGTAGTTGCCTGAATTTGCCATGATGTATATAGACGTTGTCAAATGTGAAGGCGAAAGCAATACAATTTTAATGCAATGGGCAATCCATTCAATTCGTTACAAAGAAAAGGAAGTATGTGAACTATATAATTAAATTTATTGACAATAATATTCCATAATCTCATTCAGATATAATATAAACTGTATTAACCATTTCACTAAGTTGATAGTTTGTTACTTTATACTTTGATGTTGCTAACCAGTATTTATGACGTCATGACGTCATGATTACCTTTATGACGTCATCATAATTAAAAGTGCAGATATTTAAATATAGTCTTAAGTCAAAACACACCTTAAAAGATATTAAATTTCATTTTAACAGGAATTCCAATGCAAATTAAATGATCTCTACAACATGAAATTTTCATAAAAATTAACTGTTAAAATCCTTGAAATTTTAGACTTATCTGCCCTTTGACCATGAATCTTTAGAGTGTAATGTATTCCAGTCAAAGTACACTATAAGATGAAAATGATGTAAATCTTCAATTAAGAATGAACCAAAACATAAAATTAACACTCAAAAAGAAGGAAAATGTATTCTTAGAATAATTTTTAGTTGAATAATAATAAAATCATGAAGAATTTTTAGAGATTTTATATATTTGATTTTTGTTTTGTTGTCCATAGCAACATATTTTTTCAGCTGAAAAATGTTTACAAAATTGTGTTCATATATTTAGCATGGGTACCAGGTACCTGAAACGGGTGTTTATTTTATCAATTGACTTTTATTGCACATTTCATACTTGTCACCACTGATCCACTTTTTCATAGAAAATTTTAATGATTTTCTTAAATACCTTTATAACTTTGCGCGACTGTATCTTTGGTTATTTTCATCCGATCTTAGAAAAATTCAGGCCAAAAAGCTTGAAATTTGGTAAACTTTGTAGAAATATAGGGATTTAACTGAAAAGTGTATTACATTTTATCCTTAAGGTAGCAATACACAGTTAGAATTGTTAGTTTCGCATTTTGGCCCCTGTGAATTTTTTAAATAAAAGAGAAAGACAAGTTATAAGTACCTGAAAATGAAGAAAAATAAAATTTGATACTGTGAGAGTGGTTTTAATTGAAAGGTATGATTCCAGAGAAGAGATTGACCCCTGGTTTGCTCAGTAGAAATGTAAATTTCGGGTCTAAATTCATATCCAGTCCACCAATGACTCTAAAACTATATCAGCATTTGTTGACTGTTTTTCAATGGTGTAAATTTGCCTCGATCTTTTGAAAGGTAATTTGCGGAAAAGGAGCAGAAAGACCCCAATTTTTTCGTTTTTCTTAGAGGCTATCATTCAGTGTTGAAACAATGTATGTCTGATATTCATTGAAATTTTATAAAATGGATATTTTTAAGCCTGTATGGGGGTGTCCAACAGCATTTTTTGAAGAAAAAAATAGAAAACAAACACCAAATGTTTCCATGGATACTGAACTTGTACAATTTTGTTTTAAGTGTTTGGTTACAGATTTGAAATCTGCTGAGAAATATGATTCTAAATATGTATACATGTTTGGGTATTCTTGTAGAATTGGTTATATCCTTTTCAAAATGCATGCACATACTCCTGAATTTAAAGACCAAATTTCAGCATCATTTGCTAACTGTGTATTGCTACCTTATGGTAATGTGAAATTAGATCATAAAAGGGAAAACACTCAATTTTGGGCAAGAATTTTGGCTAATCTAGTTAAAGACATTGTAGGTGATATGAAATCCTTTAATTTTCTTGACATTTTGTCTAACAAGCCATTATTTTTCTTTTCAAAAGACTTTTTAAGGCTCGTAGTTGCCTGAATTTGCCATGATGTATATAGACGTTGTCAAATGTGAAGGCGAAAGCAATACAATTTTTAATGCAATGGGCAATCCATTCAATTCGTTACAAAGAAAAGGAAGTATGTGAACTATATAATTAAATTTATTGACAATAATATTCCATAATCTCATTCAGATATAATATAAACTGTATTAACCATTTCACTAAGTTGATAGTTTGTTACTTTATACTTTGATGTTGCTAACCAGTATTTATGACGTCATGACGTCATGATTACCTTTATGACGTCATCATAATTAAAAGTGCAGATATTTAAATATAGTCTTAAGTCAAAACACACCTTAAAGATATTAAATTTCATTTTAACAGGAATTCCAATGCAAATTAAATGATCTCTACAACATGAAATTTTCATAAAATTAACTGTTAAAATCCTTGAAATTTTAGACTTATCTGCCCTTTGACCATGAATCTTTAGAGTGTAATGTATTCCAGTCAAAGTACACTATAAGATGAAAATGATGTAAATCTTCAATTAAGAATGAACCAAAACATAAAATTAACACTCAAAAGAAGGAAAATGTATTCTTAGAATAATTTTTAGTTGAATAATAATAAAATCATGAAGAATTTTTAGAGATTTTATATATTTGATTTTGTTTTGTTGTCCATAGCAACATATTTTTCAGCTGAAAAATGTTTACAAAATTGTGTTCATATATTTAGCATGGGTACCAGGTACCTGAAACGGGTGTTTATTTTATCAATTGACTTTTATTGCACATTTCATACTTGTCACCACTGATCCACTTTTTCATAGAAAATTTTAATGATTTTCTTAAATACCTTTATAACTTTGCGCGACTGTATCTTTGGTTATTTTCATCCGATCTTAGAAAAATTCAGGCCAAAAAGCTTGAAATTTGGTAAACTTTGTAGAAATATAGGGATTTAACTGAAAAGTGTATTACATTTTATCCTTAAGGTAATGTGAAATTAGATCATAAAAGGGAAAACACTCAATTTTGGGCAAGAATTTTGGCTAATCTAGTTAAAGACATTGTAGGTGATATGAAATCCTTTAATTTTCTTGACATTTTGTCTAACAAGCCATTATTTTTCTTTTCAAAAGACTTTTTAAGGCTCGTAGTTGCCTGAATTTGCCATGATGTATATAGACGTTGTCAAATGTGAAGGCGAAAGCAATACAATTTTTAATGCAATGGGCAATCCATTCAATTCGTTACAAAGAAAAGGAAGTATGTGAACTATATAATTAAATTTATTGACAATAATATTCCATAATCTCATTCAGATATAATATAAACTGTATTAACCATTTCACTAAGTTGATAGTTTGTTACTTTATACTTTGATGTTGCTAACCAGTATTTATGACGTCATGACGTCATGATTACCTTATGACGTCATCATAATTAAAAGTGCAGATATTTAAATATAGTCTTAAGTCAAAACACACCTTAAAAGATATTAAATTTCATTTTAACAGGAATTCCAATGCAAATTAAATGATCTCTACAACATGAAATTTTCATAAAATTAACTGTTAAAATCCTTGAAATTTTAGACTTATCTGCCCTTTGACCATGAATCTTTAGAGTGTAATGTATTCCAGTCAAAGTACACTATAAGATGAAAATGATGTAAATCTTCAATTAAGAATGAACCAAAACATAAAATTAACACTCAAAAGAAGGAAAATGTATTCTTAGAATAATTTTTAGTTGAATAATAATAAAATCATGAAGAATTTTAGAGATTTTATATATTTGATTTTGTTTTGTTGTCCATAGCAACATATTTTTCAGCTGAAAATGTTTACAAAATTGTGTTCATATATTTAGCATGGGTACCAGGTACCTGAAACGGGTGTTTATTTTATCAATTGACTTTTATTGCACATTTCATACTTGTCACCACTGATCCACTTTTTCATAGAAAATTTTAATGATTTTCTTAAATACCTTTATAACTTTGCGCGACTGTATCTTTGGTTATTTTCATCCGATCTTAGAAAAATTCAGGCCAAAAAGCTTGAAATTTGGTAAACTTTGTAGAAATATAGGGATTTAACTGAAAAGTGTATTACATTTTATCCTTAATTATGGTAATGTGAAATTAGATCATAAAAGGGAAAACACTCAATTTTGGGCAAGAATTTTGGCTAATCTAGTTAAAGACATTGTAGGTGATATGAAATCCTTTAATTTTCTTGACATTTTGTCTAACAAGCCATTATTTTTCTTTTCAAAAGACTTTTTAAGGCTCGTAGTTGCCTGAATTTGCCATGATGTATATAGACGTTGTCAAATGTGAAGGCGAAAGCAATACAATTTTTAATGCAATGGGCAATCCATTCAATTCGTTACAAAGAAAAGGAAGTATGTGAACTATATAATTAAATTTATTGACAATAATATTCCATAATCTCATTCAGATATAATATAAACTGTATTAACCATTTCACTAAGTTGATAGTTTGTTACTTTATACTTTGATGTTGCTAACCAGTATTTATGACGTCATGACGTCATGATTACCTTTATGACGTCATCATAATTAAAAGTGCAGATATTTAAATATAGTCTTAAGTCAAAACACACCTTAAAAGATATTAAATTTCATTTTAACAGGAATTCCAATGCAAATTAAATGATCTCTACAACATGAAATTTTCATAAAATTAACTGTTAAAATCCTTGAAATTTTAGACTTATCTGCCCTTTGACCATGAATCTTTAGAGTGTAATGTATTCCAGTCAAAGTACACTATAAGATGAAAATGATGTAAATCTTCAATTAAGAATGAACCAAAACATAAAATTAACACTCAAAAAGAAGGAAAATGTATTCTTAGAATAATTTTAGTTGAATAATAATAAAATCATGAAGAATTTTTAGAGATTTTATATATTTGATTTTGTTTTGTTGTCCATAGCAACATATTTTTCAGCTGAAAATGTTTACAAAATTGTGTTCATATATTTAGCATGGGTACCAGGTACCTGAAACGGGTGTTTATTTTATCAATTGACTTTTATTGCACATTTCATACTTGTCACCACTGATCCACTTTTTCATAGAAAATTTTAATGATTTTCTTAAATACCTTTATAACTTTGCGCGACTGTATCTTTGGTTATTTTCATCCGATCTTAGAAAAATTCAGGCCAAAAAGCTTGAAATTTGGTAAACTTTGTAGAAATATAGGATTTAACTGAAAAGTGTATTACATTTTATCCTTAAGGTAATGTGAAATTAGATCATAAAAGGGAAAACACTCAATTTTGGGCAAGAATTTTGGCTAATCTAGTTAAAGACATTGTAGGTGATATGAAATCCTTTAATTTTCTTGACATTTTGTCTAACAAGCCATTATTTTCTTTTCAAAAGACTTTTAAGGCTCGTAGTTGCCTGAATTTGCCATGATGTATATAGACGTTGTCAAATGTGAAGGCGAAAGCAATACAATTTTTAATGCAATGGGCAATCCATTCAATTCGTTACAAAGAAAAGGAAGTATGTGAACTATATAATTAAATTTATTGACAATAATATTCCATAATCTCATTCAGATATAATATAAACTGTATTAACCATTTCACTAAGTTGATAGTTTGTTACTTTATACTTTGATGTTGCTAATCAGTATTTATGACGTCATGACGTCATGATTACCTTTATGACGTCATCATAATTAAAAGTGCAGATATTTAAATATAGTCTTAAGTCAAAACACACCTTAAAAGATATTAAATTTCATTTTAACAGGAATTCCAATGCAAATTAAATGATCTCTACAACATGAAATTTTCATAAAATTAACTGTTAAAATCCTTGAAATTTTAGACTTATCTGCCCTTTGACCATGAATCTTTAGAGTGTAATGTATTCCAGTCAAAGTACACTATAAGATGAAAATGATGTAAATCTTCAATTAAGAATGAACCAAAACATAAAATTAACACTCAAAAGAAGGAAAATGTATTCTTAGAATAATTTTAGTTGAATAATAATAAAATCATGAAGAATTTTAGAGATTTTATATATTTGATTTTGTTTTGTTGTCCATAGCAACATATTTTTCAGCTGAAAATGTTTACAAAATTGTGTTCATATATTTAGCATGGGTACCAGGTACCTGAAACGGGTGTTTATTTTATCAATTGACTTTTATTGCACATTTCATACTTGTCACCACTGATCCACTTTTTCATAGAAAATTTTAATGATTTTCTTAAATACCTTTATAACTTTGCGCGACTGTATCTTTGGTTATTTTCATCCGATCTTAGAAAATTCAGGCCAAAAAGCTTGAAATTTGGTAAACTTTGTAGAAATATAGGATTTAACTGAAAAGTGTATTACATTTTATCCTTAAGGTAGCAATACACAGTTAGAATTGTTAGTTTCGCATTTTGGCCCTGTGAATTTTTAAATAAAAGAGAAAGACAAGTTATAAGTACCTGAAAATGAAGAAAATAAAATTTGATACTGTGAGTGGTTTTAATTGAAAGGTATGATTCAGAGAAGAGATTGACCCTGGTTTGCTCAGTAGAAATGTAAATTTCGGGTCTAAATTCATATCCAGTCCACCAATGACTCTAAAACTATATCAGCATTTGTTGACTGTTTTCAATGGTGTAAATTTGCCTCGATCTTTTGAAAGGTAATTTGCGGAAAAAGGAGCAGAAAGACCCCAATTTTTTCGTTTTTCTTAGAGGGCTATCATTCAGTGTTGAAACAATGTATGTCTGATATTCATTGAAATTTTATAAAATGGATATTTTTAAGCCTGTATGGGGGTGTCCAACAGCATTTTTTGAAGAAAAAAATAGAAAACAAACACCAAATGTTTCCATGGATACTGAACTTGTACAATTTTGTTTTAAGTGTTTGGTTACAGATTTGAAATCTGCTGAGAAATATGATTCTAAATATGTATACATGTTTGGGTATTCTTGTAGAATTGGTTATATCCTTTTCAAAATGCATGCACATACTCCTGAATTTAAAGACCAAATTTCAGCATCATTTGCTAACTGTGTATTGCTACCAAAATACATCCGATTGATGTGTAGCATAGCTGTATTATTGCATAAATGATTAGTCAGTGTGCTTATTAATGAAGGTTTGGACGTAGTCTACATTTCTGTATTCTTTATTTTCTCATTCCATTATTCTCTATTCGTAATTTGTTTGTCCATTATTCTTTATTCTTTATTTTTTAGCATCCCATTACTTTTCTGTTCTTTTTTTTTTTTTTGCCAGTTTTTCTCTACTCCTCTATTTTGTGCCCAATATTTTCTAGTCTGCAACCCCATCCAGACCCTAAACAAGGAAGTTTTTTTTATCAAAAGAATGAATAATTATAACTAATAAGGAAATGTATCTAGTTTTAACTTTCATTTTCAGTATAAAAGCTTGCAGGATATTCTCAAGACCTAATGTGAAGACGGAAACATATTAAATACAAAGTAAGTTGGCATAAAATATTTCATTATAAATTTATTTCAAATACGTGTTAGCATATCATCGAAATATCAAATACCTAAGGATAACTGAAACTGCAGTTTGAGTATCTATCTATAATGAATGAGAAGAACATTCTTTAGCCAAAATAAAAACTCTATTGGAAGGAAAGTTCTCTACTGTCTTTCAGCTCTCATAAAACCAATATCTTACAAAAATATGTAAAATTTATAATATTATATCAACATTATCTTTAACAGCCAAATGTAGCATTGAACTGAATAATAAGATATTATCGATTTATGTAAAATTGTTGAAAACTATTTCAAGAAAGGTATATTGACTCTTTAAAACGTTCGGATTTTGATCCTGTGAAATAACAACAGGAGAAATTGGCCATGCGTCTTGGTATTAGATTGACATTATTAACATGGTCATTAGCGTGCTGCTAACTGTTATGGAAACTAACTGTCCTTAAAGAGACACGCCACTATACCGTACACATTATTATACTCGAGCCTACTAGTCTTTTCTCCTACTCCTAGATGCCTTTTGCTTGACGGAGAAGTTTAAACCCGACCGGAGATTTTACCAACCAACGCCTTCCTCGAGATGAGCTTGATAACCTGCCAATAGGCCGCACAGACGGTTTATAATAATAGGATGTCTGCATCATTATTGTTTTATAATCGAATGAATATTGCATACGACATATTATGATTATATTCTTAACTTTAAAAGTTTCTTCCTGCTTTTGAACGAAACTGTTTTAAATTGAAGAACTTTTAATTAATCATAATTGTTCTAAAATTTCCTTGTTTACAATAAGTTTACAATGTACAATTCATATTTTAAGAGTAAGGAAATGTTTCTGTCAAAGTTAATTTTACATTGTTTTTCAATTTCGTCAATAAGAACAATTTTTTTATTAATGTTTACAACTCAAACGGGCAATATCAAGAGTTAAAACACACTTGTGACGTAAATCTATTGTTATAACTCTCCATTATTTTCCAGGAATGGAGAGTTATTTCTTATTGTCCGTCTTTAATTAGGCGTATGAAATATCCTGAGGAAAAATCTTTGTGACTAATACCTAGACTTTGTAACCGATGACAACAATTTACCTAGAAGACTTGCCACAAGTACATTTGATATTTATATTTGTCCCCTCTAACATTGTTTCCTATCAAAATGCAGTAGTTTTACTTAAAACCCCCTTTTGAATTAATGTTCCATATTACTGCGTATTTTTATAGGAAAAGTGAAAGGAAGAAAATAAAATAAAAAGTGTACTTGTAAGAAGTGATTACAAACATCAAACAAGAAATACATCTGCACTTGTGTTCGTTGTATCGGTGTTAAGGGGACATGACGACTGAAACTAAAAAAAAAAAAAAGAATATAGGAGCACTGCATATTTATTACTATACTCAGACATTTCCAACATCAAAACACAACACTGACTGAAATATTACACTTCACTTCATGGAAATATATATGTAATTGACAAATTGCCATCAGATTTGGATATTTTGAACTTTCCGGAATCATCGTTTTCACTATCGGTTCGTCCTTGGATAACGGAATTGATTTTCCTTTTCTGTTTTCATTTGTTCTTTTGTAATTTCTTACAGCATTCGATCTATGACCCGTGACCTCGCATATTAATTGCTCATCTACACCAGCGTCGTACATCCTAGTTGCGGCAGAAGCTCGAAGCGAGTGGTTAGTGCGGTAACCACCTATACCTGCTTCCTGACAAATGCTAGCTACAATGTTAGCGAGGCTATGTCTACCAATTGGTTGATCAGCATACCAAATTGTTTCCGTTTGGAATTTTCAAAGGTCTCAAGTACAACGCATCGGCTTTCCTTGGAAACGGTGGACAGTGAGAAGCATATAATTCAAACAAATTCACAACGCACCTAGCTTGATTTTCGGTATTTTGATATGCCACCACAGATTTTCTTTTAACTTTTTATGCTTGATACCTCCTTGATGTGCCTTTGATTTTGCTTCAGTATAAATGAAACACTTTGAACCATTTTTTCATTTATTTGAAACTGCGATGAATTTCCCCTTTTAAATCTCTGTGTTCCTGGCCACCTCTTAACGCAAAGTTTAAACCTATTAAATAGACTAACGTATTCAATAAATGACGAGCGTAATCAGATCCTAATGAACCGCTTGCCCATAACTTTTCTTCCTCCTCCAAAGAAATTTCTTCGGCCTGTTTTTAGGAACGCGAACTTCTGCTCGTAATTTCATTACATTATCTAGGAATTTTTATCTGAATGAAGCTAGAATCAGATAGAAACTTATGATTATATCCAAGTGTATCCATGTATAACTGTAAACAAATAACTAGAGAATAAAGCGTATTTGGTGGATATTCAGTTCCATCAGTTTTACGAACTTCACAAATAAAGCGGAAATGGAATAATTCAATTCATCAAGCGACATTTCAGCCAGATCTACGCGAATTTGACTAAGTCCCACATTTGGATCATTCGCCCTAATATTTCTGGTAGATTTCCATTGTTTGAATAAGGTCGTTGCCCACTTGATTTTGCTCATGGTACTGTCAGCAAACCTACAATATTAAGAAACAAAATAAATATTCAAGCAAACACGCAGCAAAATACATATCTACTCTATATTTCAATAATATTAATCGAATTGCGAAGAGAGAGAGAGAGAGAGAGAGAGAGAGAGAGAGAGAGAGAGAGAGAGAGAGAGAGAGAGAGAGAGAGAGAGATCAGTAAAGAGAGTTGAATTTATAAAAGAGTATGATTAGGGTAGACGTTAACGAGACAGCAACCTAACGATATAAAAAAAGGTCTATGAAGGTCAGCATACACGACTAAAAACAAATGTCTATAAAACGAATATTTTCTAATAATGTATGAATAAAGGGAGACGTGGTGTATACACCAATGAGACAGCAACCCAACGATACAATATAAAAGATATCTAGATAGGCGACAACATATACAGTTTTCAACAATAAACAGCTTCATATCGTCCTGAGTTTAAAAGTTAATAACTTAACACAAACTGTTAAAGATCTGACAATACGAAATTCTAAAAAAAATACACAAAAACCAAGAATATAGGACATGCAAATATATGATTGTTTTATGTCACTATTTATATCTAACTATAGAATTATACATTGCTCCCAAATAGCTCCTGATATAGAAATATGGTATTTAACCGTATTTTGTATGTCCGGCTGTAATCTAGTATCAAATGGAAATTAAATTCCGAACCTTAATTAATCTTACTATCCATATCAGTAAATTCGTATGTTAAAACTTAAATAAACACTGTTTGTGATTAACCATGATGTATTGTATAATATAAGTTCTTTTGTGCACAAGTAACAAAAAAAACCAGTATGAATAAGAAGGCGATATAGGTCAAACTTTTGTTTAGTCCGACTGTGACAAAATACCGACAAAACTTGACGGCCGGTCGAATCTTTTGTGAGAAATTATTTGCTAATTTCTAAATATCAAACTAAAATATTTATTTCAATACAGACAAGGAAATTACGCAAACTTCCTTATTTTTTTTTTTTTTTTTGATGTACAGATGAACGAGAAGACTTTATCACGGCATACAACTGATCCTTATCATTTTATATGAGACCATTATGATGTAATCATGCACAAAGGAAGACTGCTTTACATTTTGCTTTTATTTCTTCATTTCCAGAGTTAAATGGGTCCTGTTATATATTTCTTAGTTAACTAAGTATAATCGAAAAATATCAACATGATATTTGACTGACTGTTGATTGCTTAACGTCCAGTAGCAACTATTTCATAACCTAAATGATGACAAAGCACGCACAATGCCTCATGATTTAGAATTACTGTTTATTTTGTGTTTTGAACAAAACGTCAGTTTATAAATATATCAAACATAAGTTACTTACTTTTTGATTGCATATCTTCGATTTCTTTATCTGTCTTTGGCTCGTGAAATCTTGAAGTTGATGGTTG